>JARHVA010002107.1:227500-710000 GCA_037957365.1 Torreya grandis | reverse complement strand
ATCAATTAGTGAATACTAGGAGTAATTCACTAAGATCCTTAAGTATGTACCTTGATATCATGTAGATGAGAGGTTTAGAATTAGGAAATATATCATGAGATTGAAACTCCAAATTATCTATGAATTAGATGTGCATGGACCATCTGCCATCGATCATGTGTTTGAGAAGGAGGTAAAACAAGAGTAAAAACTAAAATCTCTTTCCCAAGTTAAAGATAAGTTTAAAAAAAAGATTATAAGTTCTAAAAAAAATCAAGAAGAATAATTAGAATTAGAAAAGTGGAGATTTCAAGGGTCAAATAAATAATTAGAATGCCAAGTTTAATAGTGGTTTAGGGAACAAGACAATTGGTAATGGTTTCAAGGGTAGTTTTAAGGGAAATGAATAGTATAAGAAGAAAAGAGAAATTGGAGGTTACTTCATATGTGGAGGTGACCAATTTTGTCATGAAATTTCCTCAAAAAAAATCAAATAACAAAGTTGCATCTTCTCAATAAGGTACATTCTAGTATCAGATTCATGTAGATATAAATCGCCCATAGAATTGTCAAGTATTATGTTCAATCATCAAATTTATATTTTGATTGAAATGGGAGATAAAAATGTCTCATTACTCCTATAATTCTTAGTAAATTTTTTATAAATGATGTATTTATGTAAAATGCATGGTTGGTATGATATGGGAATGAGTTAAAAGTCAAATTTGGCAAGTGTTTAGTCAAAGTAGAGATTAGGTTGCCAGAGTTCACTATAGTAGTAGATATTTTTATAGTACCGTAGGGATCATATGATGTGATCTTGGAATTTAATTGGATTTTAAAGCATAAATCCAAGGTTGACTATTTTTTTAATAAGGTTGAGTGTCAATATGATTTCAAAAATTAGACAGAACTTCAAGGTGAGAAAAGGGAATTAAAGCTAAGGAAGATTTATGCAATTTAACTCAAGAATGCTCAAAGGAAGGGATGTTAAGCATTTATAATTAAGATGAATGATATGAAATAATATAAGGGACCATCTATCAAATATTATCCTTTTATATGAAACTTTCATGACATGTTTCTAGAATAATTACCAAGATTGCCACCTAAGCACTCTCGATTGATAACATACCTAGATCAAAACCACAGTCTAAGGTGTTGTACAAAATGACAACCACTAAACTAGTTGAATTAAAGACATAAATTTAGGATTTATTATCTAAAGGTCTGATTTGACCAAGTGTGTCACCATGGGGTGCACCAATTATCTTCATCAATAATAAGGATGGCACTCTTCACATGTATATAGATTATAAGATGTTGAATAAAGAAATAATCAATAAAATATATCTATTACCATGCATCACTTATCTCTTTGATTAAATGTGAGGGGAAATATTCTCTTCTAATATTGATCTTAGATCATGGTATCATTATTTGAGGATCCATGAAGAGGATATTCTAAAAATAGCATTCAAGACTCGATATGGGCACTATGAGTTCATAGTGTTACAATTTGGATCAATAAATAGTCCAACATAATTTATGATCTTATGAAAAGTGTGTTTAGAGATTACTTGGATCATTTTATTTTGGTTTTTTTAGATGACATATTCATTTATTCCAGGGATGAGGAAGAGCACTTGCAGCATCTAAAATTGGTTTTGTAACATTTTTGGAAGCACAAGTTATATGACAAGTTGTCTAAGTGTGCATTTTTCCAAAGGAAAGTGTAGTATTTAGGACATATTATCTATGAAAATGGTATTTTAGTGGATCTAGAAAAGATAAGAGCCATAATGGATTGGCTAACACTAAATAATGTGTATGAGGTAAGGAGTTTCATGGGATTAGTAGGTTATTATAGGAAATTCATTCTAAATTTATCTAAGATCATTAATCCAATTATCTATTTGCAATGGAAGATTCAAAGTATTGCCTAGCTAGATAAGTGTGAGGTAGCCTTTTAAGAATTGAATTGGAGGCTTATTTCAGCACTAGTGCAAAGAGTTCTCAATCCTAATGGTCAAATCTTAGTGATCACTGATGCATTTGGGGATGGACTTGAAGGACTTATTATGCAAGATGGATCAATGGTAGCATATGAGTCTAGGAAAATAAAGCCATATGAGGATAATTATGTCCCTCATTACCTATAACTTATGGTAATTGTGCATGCTTTGTAAGTTTGGAGGAATTATCTATTGGGAAAACTATTTGAGCTCAACACTGATAACTTGGGACTTAAGTACATATTCATCCAACCAAACCTAAATGCTCATCAAAAATGATGGTTGGAGTTCTTGTTTGATTATGATTTTTATATTAATTATATCAAAGGCAAGGAGAACAAAGTAGCTTATGCTCTATGTCTTAGGAGGTACATAGCATTTTTGGCTACTATTAGGGTTATTTTTTGAGATCAAGTAATCAAATTCTCTCCAAGAGATGAATTCTATGATTAGGTCATAAAATCATTATCTAATAATGCTCAAAATCCTAGGTATAAAGGATTTAAAATAGAAAGTGATGGTATTTAATGGTACAATAGTAGGATGTATGTGCCTAATAAAGAGAATATGTGGATCATAGTGCTAAAATAATTTCATAATGCCCCATACTCAAGACATTAAGGAGTAACCAAGCTCATATCTAAGCTCAGACCACTCTAATTATGGAAAGGATTCAATAGAGTTGTAACAGATTATGTGTCTCATTTTTTGGAATGCCAGCATGTGAAAGTTGAGCATGTATATCTAGATAGATTATTATATCCACAATATATACCAAAATGGAAGTGGAAGGTGATTATTATGGACTTCATCCAAAGTTTCCCATTATCATAGAACTAACATGACATGATCTTGATTGTAGTTAAAATCCTAACCAAGGTAGCCCATTTCATAGCAAGTAACTTGAGAAATGATTCACCTATGCTTGAGAAGAGGTTCATAAAATAAGTGTATCAATTACATAGTTTTCTAGAGAAGATCATTTCAAACTGATATCTGAAGATGATTTCTAGATTTTGGTTGACTTTGAATTTAGCTATAGGTACATAGTTAAACGTCAACATTGCTTATCACCCACAAATTGATGGATAGATAGAGTGAGTTAACTAGGTTTTATAAGATATCTTTTGTATGTATTTCATGGATCAGTAATATAAGTGATAAAATTACCTTACATTGGTTGATTTTGATTACAATAACTCATACCAATTAGCATTGAAGATAAATTTTGTTTGAGACCTTATATGGAAAGAAGTGTAGAACACCAATCAATTAGGATAGGTTAAAAATAGGGTAGTATTTGGACTTGAGATACTTTCAAAAATGGAAGAGCAAGTTGGGATTTTGATCATATAAATTTGACAATAGAGAGGAGGTTAGATCAAGTGTTAGTTCATAAATCAATGAAATCAGCACACTAACATGCTAACATCTCTAGGCCTAGATCTTAGGAGGGCATAATGAACACAATACAATTTAAAAGCCAACTAAAATTCAAAGAATAATAATCCTTACCTTCCTTGGGAGAACCAAATGCTTTGTTTGTGGCTTGCTCAGTTTGTGTTCAAAGAGTCTTTGGCAATGGATTTTTCTTTGTTCCTTCTCTCCTTGGAACCATTGTTGTTTATCGATTTATATGGATTTTTTTATGTGGCTTATGTTTGTGGCTTGGATAAATATTTTGGAATTATAACACTATTGTCATGAGTCTTATACAAAGACTTGCATTATAACTCTACAATTTCCAATCTCTTAAATGAAGGCAAAGGCTTGTACTTATAGGCTTAGAAACTAACCCAAATTCAAGGTGAGTTAAATCATAATTTAAACATAAAATGGGTTCAAACCTAACCTAAGTGAGTTAATTTAATGTAATAGAGTTAAAATATGTTAGTAATTAATGGTTTTCAATGAATACGCATGGGTGAGATATTTTTAAAGGCTTGACAACTCACAAAAGGTAATCATGAAAAACTAAGAAATTTCATACTTTTGAAATTCTTTTCTTAGAATTTCATTAATTGCACATAGATGATTAAACTAGGCTTTTAATTTGGTTTAGATTTTTAATTAATCCTATTTAGGATTTTATCATTTTTAAGATTTTGTTTTATGTCCATGTGACCCATTTAATAGTATTATAGGCTCAATTCCATGTTATGATGTCACATGATGATCAGAGATGAATCTGTGAGAGATTTTTGTTGTTTATGGTAGCATACCCCATTTAGGGATGTCTAAACATGATTTTGAGCTTTGAAAAATAATGCATAAGCAAATTTGAGACATTTAGTGTTTCATAGGCTTAATTTTATATGGTTGGTAAGAATTGGTCTGAAGTCCAGTCGAAGGCCGTTAGTGTCTAGTTTTAGGTGTCTACAATTTTTCCTTGTTTGGAAAGATATTACAAGATGTAGTCACAGTAATGTATTCTCAAATAATTAAATAGGCCTAAAATAAAAATATGACTGAAGAAAAATATCTAAATAATATTTGGGAATCGTATAATGATACCCCCTCGAGGGAGTGGCTAACACATATGTTGGATAGATGGTCCCTCAAAAATATGAAAGAAGACGAATGAAATTAACCCATCGATGAGATTAATCCAATCAATAAAATGCTTGCATGCATTAATTTAAAAAGTATTAATTTGCCCAAAGGTAGTTATAATTAGTAATAAAGTTGGGGACACTAATTTTCCCAAAGGTGGTTATAATTAGTGGCAATGGCATATGTCCTAATTAGTTCTGATGAGTTGAAATAATGATTTGCTCATAAGTGGTTATAATCATTAAGATGACCAGGATTGAATAATGATTTGATTATGCCCCAATAGGGAAGATTAGCAAGCATAACTCAAGGATATATCCTATCAAATAGATTAAATATGAGTAGACAAAAATGTGGATGCGATGGTCTAATGATTAAAGAAGCCTCAAATAACTAGGCATACAAGGATGCATAAAGTGATAAAAGAGATTAATACAAGAATAAGAATTGATTAATGGAAATGATTTAGTTATACCTTCCAATGTGGAAATGCTCATCTTCATTAGAATTGATACAACTAGAATGGACAATTGGTTTATTTAATCAAGGAGGGTAGGAAGATTTGCCAAGGTTACCAAAGAGAAACTTTTGTGGCTCCATTACTTGTAAGACTTCTTAAATTGATTTGTGGTGTAACACATGATGGTATGCCTCATGATAGAACACCATAAGAACTTTTTTTAAATATGCATAAGGATTTACTCTTGATCCAATAAATAATTAAAAATAATGCACCAATGATAATAACCACGATGACAATGTTGATGTATGAATATGGATGGACTGAAGAATAATATGTAAGAAATCACCTAACGAACACATATAGATTGAGTTGAGGTATATTACTAAAATTAAACAAATATGAAAGTAAATAAACAAACAAATAATCAAATAAACACATAAAAAACCTAAAAGTAAAATCAAAATAAAACATCCTAGTAATGGATTTACCATAGTAGGATGGATTTAGGATGACTAACTAGGCTTAGATAGGACAAATGTTTTTGGATTTTAAAATTTTTTAATGTTTTTTTAATTTTTAGGTATCTTAACTCATTATATATTGAAAAGATATCACTCACAAAATGGTGAGATCATTGGCTTAGTTTTTTCATAAAATGGTAAGAGTGTATGGAAAAGGGGGACTGAGCTAACCTCAACATGAATAGAGCATCACTTACATAGTCCCATTAGGACCTCAAGTCATAATAATTTTACCAACACAAAAGGTGGGGAGAACCAACTAGGTCACAACAAGTTATAAAATTAAGGAAAATAGTAAGGCAAATGATAATAGTAATGGCAATGTGATGCGAAAATGCATGGTAAATGTGTTGTTCCTAATTTGCACATACACTATTATAATTAAGAAATAATAGCATAGGCCTATGATACTAATTTTCCCATAGGTGGTTATAATTAGTAACACAAGGTGGGATACTTATTTTCCCATAGGTGGTTATAATCAGTGGCACTAGTCAAACATGAATGAAAGATAACTTGCTAGATCAACTATCACACTACTTTCATAGACTATCATTTAAACATAGAATTCTAAAACTAATTAAACTAGATCAGAATCCCCTCATAAAAGTATCGGAAGTAAAGGAACAAAGATCAAAAGGGGTTGGATAGGATGACTAAAAATAGGTTTTGGTCTAATAGAGATAGCGTGTTAAAATGATACATGGTATGGTATTATTTAGGATGATGGTGGAATGAAGATTGGATAAAATGGTAAGAGGGTTACTCCCAAGTGATAAGGTAAATGGTAGGGTACAAAATAATGGTAAGAGGAATGGTAAAATGAAAATGGCAAGGTAAATGTTTTTGGATAGGTATGGTTATGTTGTTCCTATTGATGTGGAGATGCACATCCTCATCAGCATATGATATAATAAGAATAATTAATCATGTAAATTGATAGCCCACACCTCTTATAAATAGTTTTTATATCAATAACCTATTGTAAATTTGGATTTTAATGATGCTATTGTGATCTTCATTGGTCATTGATTATATTTCCTTCAAACATCAAGACAAGGTATCTTTGTAGCCTCTATAAAGGAGAGTGAAACTAGGGATGGTAAATGTGGATAAATGTTGGATGATAAGTTTTATTTAGAAATTTAAATTTGGATTATAATGGAATTTATAATGGTTGGGTGATAAATGAAGATTAGGGTTTTCAAGCACACATAATGTTGTTAATTCTAAATTTGATATAATTTTGGTTGTGGTAGGGTTAAAGACTTATGAATATGATCTCAATAGGACCATTATATTTTTATATTATTTATGCCTAAGAGTAGCTACCATCTGATTAGGCTATAGATTGGAAGATGTATTGATTTGATCATTGATAGTGTCTTCATCAAGTAGTGAAGAACTATTGTGTTCAATTATGCCTTGAAGAGGTTTTCACTTATGAATTTTTCTTGATTTTCCCATAGTATCTTTGAGAATATTTCACTAAGGAATGTTACTTTTGACTTGGATTATCTTTTAGAACCTTCTAAAAGGTTTCACTAGGAGATTTTTCTTCTTCTACATGAACATGGTCTTGACCCCCTTGATATTCTATAATTGACATGTCACCATGGATTCAGTTCAACAAGGTATGATTTTTTTGGTCCCAAGCAACATTTGTGGGAAGTGGAAGGTCAATATATTAGCTAGGTTGGTTGGTGTTAATGGCATGTGGAATGGTAAGGGAATGGGGGAGGCAACACAATCCTCATAGAATATACTAGTAGATCTTATGTCAAAGGTGAAGTAATCATCCTCAAAAACTATAAAAGGATCATAAATGTACTCAAATTGATATGCAAGGCATGTGTAACCAATGTTGTAATAACCATGAATGTATTCTGATTTTGAAGTTGATTCTGACTCAAGGGACTTTAAATTTGATGTTGAGAATAACATTGATTTTGTTTCTAGTGTTAAATATGATGCCAGTTTAGGAATATAACTTAACTTCAATGTTGATTCTTCATTTTCTTTAGATGTTGTTATAAGTATGTATTGTTGAATGTTTGGTTTTGGACAAGTAATGACCTATAATGGGATGATGGGATACATAGAGACTAGTTTGTCAAAGTGCAACTCTTTAATGATAGGGAAAAGGTCAAGAGAAAACTCTTTAGAGATAAACTTGTTAAGGGTAGGTTATTTAAAAATAAACATATGATTAAGATAATCATTTTCCCAAAGGTGGTTATAATCATTAAAAAGTGACTCAGTAAGGACTGGCTTGTCAGAGTGGGACTCCTCAACAAATACAATGGTATTAAAAGGTGACTCATCATTGGTGGACTTGTCACAAATGTTTGGTTCAAAAAAACATTGCAACTTGGTTGGTTCTTTTGTCTTTGTTTTAAAAGTAGTTGTAAAATCCTAGTTTTGAATATATATTGGTATTTTAATTATTATCTTAGTTGAATAGGTTTTGATTGGTTTAGTTTTAGTTGGATGATTAGAAAGGGTTTTTCAAAGTGGGGAATAATTGGTTTAATAATGTTCGATACTTGTATAATGATAGGCTGGCATGTAGCTTGATTACCTTCCCAAGCCAAAGGATAAGGCCCTATAATGGTAATGGTAGGGTGTCATGGAGCTTGATTTATTTCACAAGCCAAAGAATGACATCCTATAATGGAAATGGTAGGGCATCGTGGAGTTTGATTGCTTACACAAACCAAAGGACAAGGTCCTAGAATATAAATGGTAGGGCATTGTGAAGCTCGGTTGTTATCACAAGCTAAAGGATGAGGTCTAGGAATATAAATAGTAAGGCATTATGAATCTTGGTTTATATCATGAGCTAAAGGATGAGGTCATAAAATAGAAATGTCAAGGCATTATGGAGTTTGGTTTCTTACATAAGCTAAAACATGAGGTCTTGGAATGGTAATGGTATTCCTTGGATTTTGTAGAGCTTAGTTTCTCACACAATCCAGATGAGGGTTAATAGTATAGGTGCAGGATTTGGTGGTCATGAAATGATGAGTATCATATGTTAACTGGTTGAAAGAATGGATCATCAAACATAGTGTTTGGCTTTGTTCCTTAGATTAAGGATTATAAGGAGGATATGGATCTATCTCACAAACCACTTCTTCACCATAGGGGTCTTGACTAAAGTTAATTTTTGCATCCATTCTATCATAAATTGGATTATACATAACTCCACTATAAGTGTACCTAGACATATATGCATCAATAATGAAATCTCTACAAAAATTCCTAGAGTTATACAAAGTCTTAAAAATAATGTCCAAAAGACAAATGGTTAAAACATGGTCTAAGTTGGTCTAGGAGAGTTGTATCTCCATAATGATCTATGCTAAAACTTGGTATATTATAGTCTAACATCATATGTCTAGCATCAAATGTCTCACACATAGAAGTTCAAGTGGCTGAATAAAAATTGGCATGCCAAACTCTAGGTTTAAATTATTCCAAATAGGCCTAATCTAGGAAAATAAAAGTTGCTACATATTTTGGTCAAGTTCAACATCAAAATTTAGGCTCAAACAAAGGCATGTTCTTTTACTTTTGTCCAAATGTGGCATCAAAATCTAGACTTAAATCAAAGGTGTATTTAATCTAACAAACTTGAAACACTTTGTCATAGACTAGGCATACAAAATTCAAACATGGGTTGGGTTAATTAGCATAAGGCATAAGGAGAGATAGGTTATTTATCTTAAATAAAGGCACAAAAAATAGTGAAAACTAAGATTTTTTGAATAAACAAGCTAGACAAAATTGAATAACATAACGACACTAGACAAAGATCCAAATGGCATATGTGGAATTGATTTCAAAAAATGGTATAAATCACAAGGTAAACAAGTCTTGAAATAAATCAAGCAATGTAATGATGTTATAACACTCTAAATATGTGATCAATTGCTTTTTCTAAAACTCCAAGGCACAAAACTTTAAATGATTTGGGTAGTGTAATGTTACCCATTTTAATCAAGTGACACACACACAAAGATTTATCAAAAGACTATGGCAAAAGTGTGTGACAAAATGGCTAACATAACACCTCCTTAAATAAATGAGTGATGTATAAACAAAACTCATTTTTTATGTGACACAAACAAATAGATTTAGACTCATAATACCAAGTAATAAAGGATAAAATGACATAACATCTAAATTTAATGTCCTAGATCCTATAATTGACAAGGCTGTATCATATTGTTAAAATCCATCTATATACATGTTCTTGAGAGGATTTTAAATGCTAATCCAAAAATAAAAGTGCATGAAGTAGTGGGATTTTTATACCCCCTTCTCTTAAGAGATTGTATAGTCACATGGACCTTCAGGCTACTCACCTTACACCAATAATATTTTTGCATCAGGTGGGGTTTGTTCTAAATTTTAAATTTTTTACCATCTATATGGTTCTAAGAATGGCTAATGCTAGAGATGCCTCACATCAATTGACTTCATACTGATTAACTTATTATGCAAGGGTATATTCCTTTGCATAGTGATTCCATTTGTGTACTACTTAATGAAATCCCACTATTAACCATACCTAACTTAGGTTTTCATTACGAAAGAAGAGATTAGCTTCTCAATCCCCTGGATCTCATAGTATGCATACCCTAATTTATATACCCTGTCATGGAGTGGGGTTTAAACAATACCAAGAAATGAAACCCCAGGTCAAAGCTTCCCTAAAGAACTTGTGAAGAAGCTATGAACTCCCTTCCACAACCCAAGTTACTTGAAATAAAACTAAGTGAAAAGACTTTAAAGGTTAACTTTAGATCACCTAAACCATATGAGTTTTGGGGAGAGATTACAAAAAATTGTTTCCATGCCTTGGACTATGCATAAATTACAAGTAAAAAGACACTTTTAGTCACCCAAGTTCCCTATAAGTGATAGGGGAGAGCATACATGCACTCTTCATTTTTCATAAACAAACAAACAAGTAATAAAATAAGCACTTTTAAGAATTTTCAATCTAAGCATTAATTTTATGCACCAGATGAAATGTTTGATGAAATTTTGTATCCCCTTGGCTCAAATTTGCAAAAATTAGGGTCCTTTTAAATTTTCAACTTAACACAAATAACTTAGGGTCCTTTTAAATCACTTAAAACCAAATGTTCAAGACTTAACCATTCTTTTTAGGCACCAAAATGAAGTGTGTAAGAGTTTAAAATTGCAAATGTATCTTCTAATCTCGCCTTGGTCCTAAAAATTTTAGAGATTTTCCTTATTTCAAGAACATTAATGGATGAGAAAACAATTTTTGAAAATATAGCTCTCAAATTTCTCTATATTTTACATAGAGACTGATATCAATCAATAGTGATCGATGTCGATTATAATGAAATCAATGCCAATTGGGCACAAAACTAAAGTTGGTTAATAAAGATTAATATCAGTTACTTGTGAACCTAAAGATAAAATATAAATGTGTATAAAACATTTGTTAGCTCAAAATATCACAAAAAATACACAAAACCTATAGTAATATTATTAGTCAGGGGGAAATAAGTTAATGAAACCTAAAAGTAGTAATTAGCATCTTTAAAAAGATTCAAAATCTTAGGTTTTAAGTTATGTTCTTCCCATCACCCTGATCTGTGATGGTTACCCTAAAATGATAATGGTAAAGCATAACTGATGAAGGTTTAGGTAGAACTGATGTTAGTTATGCTTGATCGATGTCGATCTTTGTGTAAATTTGCTTTGGCATAAAAAATAGAATATGACAAAAAACAAGATAAAACTCTAATTTTGAAGATATTCAAGCATTCATTTGAAAATTTTGAAGTTACATCTTGGTCTCTTTGGTATATGGGATGCTTCTAAATCCCAAAAAGTGTGCCATTTGTGATCATAAGAATTTGATAATAGAGAGGAGGATAAATCAAGTGTTATTTCATAAATCAATGAAATTAGCACACTAACATGCTAACAACTCTAAGCCTAGATCTTAAGGAGGGCATAATAAATAAAATACAATTTAAAACCCAACTAAAATTCAAATATCAACAATCCTTACCTTCTTTCAGAGATCCAAATGATTTGTTCATGGCTTGCTCAGTTTGTACTCAAAGAGTCTTTGGTAATGGAGTTTTCTTTACTCCTCTCCTCCATACCATTGTTGTTTGTGGCTTGATATGGCTTACTTGATGTGGCTTATGATTTTGTCTTGGCTCAATATTTTGGCATTATAACTCTACAATTTCCAAGCTCTCAAATGAAGAGGTAAAGGTTTGTATTTATAGGCGTAGGAACTAACCCCAACTCAAAGTGAGTTAAACTATAGCCTAAACATGGAATGGGTATAAACCTAATCTAATTAAGTTAATTAACCCCACTAGAGTTAAAAGGTGTCAAGAATTAATTATTTGTAATGAATAGGTATGGGTGAGATATTTTGAGATATTTTCAAAGGCTTGACAACTCACAAAAGGTAATCATGAAAAGCTAGGATATCTCATATTTTTGAATTTCCTTTTAAACATTTCATTAATTTCACATGGATAATTCAACTAGGCTTTTAATTTGGTTTAGAAATTTAATTAATTATGTTTAGTCTTTTATCATTTTCAAGATTTGATTTTATGTCCATGTGCCCCACTTAATAGGTTTATAGGCCAAATTACATGTTATGATGTCGTAGGGTGATTAGAGATGAATTCATGAGAGATTTTTGTTAATTATGGTAGGATACCCCAATTAGGGATGTATCAACATGATTTTGAGATTTGATGAATGATGCATAAGAAAATTTGGAACATTAATCCTAGGATTAATTTTCAATAGTTAGTAAGAATTAGTTTAAAGTCTAATCAAAGGCCATTGGTGGAAAATTTTAAGCATATACAAGGACAATCATAGAGATTGGTTGAGGCCAATAATAGATAAAAAAGTTATGTTGATTTGAAGAGAATATCTAGGTATTTTTTTGTTAGTCATAAAGTGTTTCTATGAGTTAATCCTCAAAAAAAATTATTATATTTGAGAAGTCAACAAAACATTCATCAAGATATGTGGGACCTTTTGAGGTTTTGAAAGTGGTTAATCCTATAGAATATAACCTTGCATTACCACCATCCCTGATCTTTTATATAATGTCTTCTATGTGTCTTATCTTAAAAAGTATGTTATTGCATGTGTTTGATTATAATGCTTTGTAGGTTCTAGACCCCAAGGTGGTCATGTTAGAGCCAATCAGAGTAATTAACACTCACAAACTATGTTTGCATAATAAATAAGTATTATAGTGCAAGGTCTAATGGGACCAATATTCTTAAGATAGTGCTACTATGGAGGACTATGATGAATTTTACAAGTTGTTTCCACATTTTGTTTCTTGATTCGCTACTACATGTTATATTATTTTTTGGTTGAATAATGTTTTAAATTTAGAATTTGTGTTTGAATAAATGTCATCAAGATGATGACCAGATTTAGGGGGGATGATGTTACATCATGATTTATCACTAAGTTTAATAACCTATTTGATTTGTGGATTATTTTGGTTGATTAGTTGATTAACTAATATTTAATTAAGTTTTATGTCATATGTTAATTATGGAATAGTTATGTAATGCTTAATTTACATGATTAGTTTGCTATGAGTTAGTAGTAAATTATATATTTTGTACATTATGATCATTTTTTTAATTATATCATATTATTTCATGGATATAATGAAGTTTCAAACTAAATACCTTAATTATTGTGAGGTGGATGCAAGACAGATTCATCTCTCAAAGTTTAGAGGAGGGAGAGCATCATCATAGAGGGTGGTTTATATGAAGACATTGGGGGATGATAGAGAATGAATCCAAAAACCCTTACACACACCACATAGTATATCATGTTTCATAATTAATTATTTGATATATATACCATAGCTTTTTTTGTGTACTTTTATTTTAGGTGAATGTTAATATGATTTATAGTATGATCTTAGTTGTTTTTGATAATCATGTGGATTTTTTTGAGTGATTTCGCTAATTTTTTGATCGTACATAGCTTATCTAATATAATGTAATTATTTGGAAGAATGAGTGAATTTGTTTATGTTTTACTTACCTTACTATATTATTAGGTATGGTTGTAGGTATAATGATATGATGTTATGATACATTCCATTATTTTTATTTATCAATAAGATTTAGGTAATAATAATTAAAGATTATTATTATTATTATAATATATGTTTAATTCAAATGTCAAAAGATATAAATAACATAGTTTTAAAATATCTTTGTATTTGATTAAATGTTTGACCAATGTTTTTATTTCCATAATATATGTTAGATAATGAATATATTGATTTTAATTGTTAAATGATTTAAGAAAATCATTGTGCTTACAAAGTGTGTTTTTGGATAGCATTTTAACATTAAATAATAGTCTTTTAATACTTAATTATATTTCCATGTTATATAGTCATTATTCTATTTATTTGATAGTTGAATTTGCATATAAATACAATTGTTATCGACTAAGTTGATATTCATTTCATGGAATAAACATTGGGGTTATGTGAGCTGTGGTTTATTTGGCCAATTTTGGGAAGTTGATGATAGAATTTTTTTAAGTCAATGTCATAGAAATAATATATGGATTATAAAATGATTATTTTGTAAGCCTCAAGATGATTAGGGTTTATAATCACCTATTGACTTTGATTTAACCATAATTTGGAAAAAACATAGAGTTTGGCTAGGCTATATGGTGGCAGACTATAGAGTTCTGTTGAGATATATTTACATGCATTTTATCAGTCAATTTTGCCTATCGAGAATGGAGGAGAAATTGGAGTAAATTAAGGTTATGTAATGAAATAAAATAAAATAAGTGTTGTGGGGGATGACATAGGCATACAAGAAGTTGTAGACAAAAATAAAAATATAAAAAGGATTTGTAGATAAGAAGGATTCAACTTGCTCGATAGAATATATAAGTTAGTTTTATCCTTAAATTTCTATGTTAATTTTGGATGGATTTGTGAAAATAATTTATTGAATAATGGATTTTTCATTTTTTATAAATGAATTGAATAAAAAATAATGATTTATATGTAGGGCCTTATGGAAGGCTCGATCTCCATAGAACCCTACATCCAACCCCATAATCCTAAAGGGTAATGGGTAGGGCCTTAGGTGTTTACCTTGTTTGAATTCACCACTATGAGAGCTCTATCTTTAACTCTATATCAATTTACAAACTTTGAAGGATACATTGAATTGTTTATTAAGTTTTTATGGCATTTAAATAATGTATATACAATCAATTTTATTATAAGGGTAGACTGTATATTAAAATGGTTAGACTGTGTAAAATAGAAATGAGGTTATTTCCTACTTAAATAATATATATACATACATATTAATATATGTAGGGGTGTGTATATATACCCTACAGGACCTTGATGGCTTGGGATACATATACACATTGATGTGTTTAATACATACATACATGCATACATATATATATATATATATATATATATGCATACATACATATATATATACATACATACATATATATATATAATGGATGTTAATGCTAGTGAATAGAATATATATGACTAGCATTAACATCCATTATATATATATATATATATAAACATCCATGATAACTTGTTAATATTAGTCACATATATATATATATATATATATATATATATGAATAGCATTAACATCCATGATAACTATGAGTCGATTAAAGATTTTTTTATGAGAAATGACTGGTTAGTTAGAGGGAATGTTGTATGCATTCAATTGAATAAATGAATAAATGAGTTCAGAATCTGTATATACATATTGACTGTATTCATAGATTTTTCTGGATATAGATCACTTTTGGAAAGAATAAAGATAAGGAATCAAATTTTGGTTATGATGTAATATATCTAATTGTGTCAAACTAATAACTGGGTTTGATATAGAATGTTATAATCGATTGTGTGAAACTATTAATTGGGTTTGATATTTTATGTTATAATGGACTACATCAATTTGTTTACTGGGTAAGGTTTAATAAATAGTATTTAATAGTATTGAACTATTGATGGGTTATATTATATAAAGTATTTGAATGTGTTGAATGTCTAGTTGATTAGGATATATTTATATGTATTCAACTGTGTCGAATGTCTGATTATTTGGGTTATGTTTATAAGTATTTGACTGTGTCAAATGTTTTTTTAATTTAGATATGTTTTTATGTGTTTGGTTATGTAAACAAAGTTAAAATTTAAGTTAAACATAAAAACCTTGAGTCTTGGTCAAGTTTGTAGACTGAGCAAGACTCAAGGTTTTTATGTTCTGTTATACATACACCTTATGCAAATATTTAAGTTATACATGTTCTATTAGGTGATTTGGCAATTCTTATAGTAAATCTGAAATAATACACCATATAGATATGTTTATACACTATGTAATAATTATGACCACTATTTAACATAATAAATAATTATGGATATATGTTATGTGTTGAAGGTTTGGTTAAAATTCTAAGTTTAAAGAATTTAAATGCTAAATAATACATCTTTTATAATTAATAAAAGATTTCTTTTTTAATTATAGAAATATGAATAAATAAATAAATAAGATAGGTTTAAATAAATAAAAGTTGAGGAAACAATTTTTACAGTTATAAATTGATATTAAGTAATTGGTAGCCTAGATATTATTCTTATCTAGATGGTAAGATTCTATTGAGGATCGTATTTTGATTTTATTTATTATTATATAATAAATTAGAGGATATTAGATTCATTGTGTTTCATTTGATGGACTAAATGAATGAAAATGATATTTTTATACTTAGCATATTTTATCTGCTAATAGGAAATATTCCATTAGAATCTATTGGTTTTTTTATTTTATTATATTTCAACTAAATCTTGCATTCATGACTCTAAATAAGTATTGGATGGATTCCACCTGATTAATTATCACCATCAATGCAAGATGAGGATTAATCCAATTGAGTGGTGTGTATGAAATTAACTGATTCTATAAATTATTAATTACTGTAAACTTTGGCCAAAGTAATGTTTTAATTAAACATTATTATTTTATATATTGATATAGTTTTCGTATTTGTGTGATATAATGTTAGAAAAAAATTATTTATGATACACATTATGTATTAGATATCTTAAACACATAGATTCTAGTTTGTCACTCTAGATTCTCATATCATCATTATCTACCCATCTGTGAAGGGAGGGCCATCCCCTTGTTTGGGAGATAGTGCATGGGATCTATGCTCTATGGTTGGTGTCAAAAAGTGATTGAATAATGCTCTCCATCTAGAAAGAGTACTACACTAGAGACTAAACTTTAGATTATAGATTGATACTTGAGTCATAGAGACTCTAATTAATGCAGCTTTGTGTCATGTTTTAATATTTGAGATATTATCATGTTTTATTGAAAACTATAATATATATACATTATGATTCTATAGTAGTGGTTGTAATGTTGTAGTAGCCATGGTTGAAATTATATTATTTCATTTATGATTAGATGAAATATTCATTGATTTATTAGCTTTGTTCATGATTGTTATATCTGTTCGTGGTGATACTTAGCTAAGTGGATTAGCTATAAACTTAAAGGTTAACTAAATGAATTCAAATTAGTTATAGATCACTAATTAATTTTCTTATGGTGAAATGTGTATGATTAATATGTGTAATTAATTTTTTTTTTAAATAATAATTTTGATAAAATCGAGTGAGGTTATTACACAAATATGAACATAAACCCCATCCTAAAGACTATTGAGGTGATTGTGGAGATGAATTTAGGTAATCTAAATATATTGGATTAATATAAACCTATATCAAATAAAAAAATTACAAACGAGTGTGTTCCTAAAGGAATGGTAGATGACAAGTTAGATCTTTTCGATCTAGAATATGCCAACATAATTATGAATTCACCTTTGCCAACTATTAATTAGTCAATCAAAGAACCAACTGACTTTCAATAAATGATGTGAATAGTATGGGCTCTTAATAAAAAATGGTTAGATAAAAAAACTAGTTGGAGTAACCATGGGTAGTTTAAAAAGAGGGAAAGATTTAGCTCTTTAAATGTAAGACCCTTGTTAGTTTCTAGGAGAAATAGTTCTAAGGTGGTTATCTAATCCTCAGGATCCTCTAGTTTGAGTGATGGTAGATATGAAGACCACAATCCTAAAAATTAATTTTGAAAGAAATGCAAATAAAATTTGATGGTAGGAAAAAATAAGCAATCCAATAAATTAGTGAGACCATAGTCCTCAACTAAAACCTAGGTGATCCTAGCTTGCTCATCCCAAACACCAAATAGTAATACATAGCCTCATTTTTTGAAATGGGACAATAGAAAATGGTTTAAGAAGAGATTACACATTATCCATCTAGATCTCTGTAAGTTCCTCCTCCTCCTCCAAATCAACCTACCCATTCTCCATCAGCTACTGAAGTGATTACCTTCAAATATATTTCATTTTAATAGATGTGACCTATGCTCTAGAAAAGAAAAAGGGTGGTTGAATCCAAATTACCATATTTTGATGTGGTAGTTGATCTCTTGAAGAATCTTACACTAAATAAAGTAAAGACCACCTTCAGGTTGGTATCAAATTCTTTAGAAGCACAGTTTATAGAGATTATTGAAACAAATGTTGATAAGGACATTGGATAATTGATTTTAGGATATTTAATTAAAAAATAATATCACTTAGAGAAGAAACAATAGAAGGTGATAATAATAATATCTGAGAAACCACTGAAAGTATCATTAAGAGGTCTAAACAAGATGAGTTGACTCAATAACAACACAGAGGATAGATCAAATAGCTAGTAAGCTATGTTGATTATCTGTTCCATCTAGTAGAAACTCCTATAGTATTGATAATTAATGCTATAACATAATTACCAAGAATAAGCAAGGATTACTTTGCCACAATCAATAAATTCAATAACTATGTAAATACTCTCGAAGCATGGGTATATGGTTTCCTCATAAATGTAATGAAATACATTGAATAAGTCATGAAGATATATCATCTCATTAATCAAGAATTATATGATATCCAAGTACAGATCAAAGCTCACACCTCCACCTTGAGGTTATGGTAAGAAGTGATCATAGACATGAAATAAATTATCATGATGGAAGCCAAAGTTATGGTATAAGTTGAAGTATTTGAGAAATAAGATGATGACACATCCTATAAATGAGTAGAATGTATATTTCAAAAAATGGAAATCTTAAACAAGGCAATATAATAATTGAAGGAGAATAGAGATATGAATGAAGAAAAACTCAAATTGATTTCCAAAAATATGTATGAGATATATTACCATTTACATAAAAAAATATGTAACTACAGTGTATACTATGGATGAACTAAAAGTTCAATTCAAAAAGGTAGTCAAAGATCTTTTAAATGAAGGAAAATTCAATTAAGCTTTAATGATAACTCTCAGTGAAATTCATATTTTACTAGAAGAGTTAAACACTTAGCTCTAAGATTTGTTTAAAGCATAGTTTTCCTTAACATTCATTTCCAAAATATGGTTCACACATTACCATCATGTGGTGATTTCAAAAACTAATGAAGCTCTTGAAGCAATCAAGAGATTTAAAAAATTCAAGGAAACACATCATAAAGATCAGGTCAAATAAGATTCAACTATAGTTGACCCATATCCCAATGTTACCGACTCACAAATAGATTCTTAATGAAATTTTTTCTGTATCTATCCTTTTTATTTTCATTTAAATTCTATTTCAGTAAATTCATATTTTTTTATCATAAAATTAAACATTATGAAAAGTATAATAGGACAAATAATAAAATACAAAAGGTCATTTTAGAATGTGAAGGGATAGCCCATTCCCTTTTTTACAAATATAAGAAATTAAAATTGAAATTTGTCTTTTTGATGTCCATGATTTTTTAAAATTAAAGACGATGAAGAAGGAATCTCTATGTTCGATCTTTATCCAAGAATGAGGAGTTAATTGAACTTTGTGTCTTATTATTTTCTTAATGGGCATATAAGTTTTTATGTCAGTGTATTTCTCATTGTTCATAGCATGAATGGTGTTTGATATCTTAAACTAACTTTCTCTTTTTAATTTAATCTATTACATAAGTGGGTTAAATTTGTGTTTATTCACTCTCTCATAGCTATCCATTTTATCTTTTATGTTTCATTTATTTTTGGTTAGATTGAACTTCTATTAACACCCTTTCATTTAACTAGTAAATATTATACATAGTTGTGTTAATTTTTATTTCTTTCAATAATGAGAACCTCCAGTCATAATAGAGGAGAGACTTAAGTGTCATGAACTGTAGTGAAATCTTGATTTGTCTCCATTTTACCAAATATTTCACCAATAGTTTTTAGTGCCCACTATGGGGCACATTCTATTCCTTTCATAAAACCCACTATGTTCTAGTCATAGTTATTTACATGACTATTCTTGGAAATTGGAATCCTATCATTTAACTAAATATTGAAATAGACACAAGCTACATAGATATTTCTTTTGATTGATGATAGTTTGCATGGAATCATAAGGTAGATAATCTCTAGTTCCAAAGAACCACAATCATGCTAGACAAGGAAGAGCAGTGTGATGATTTTACTTAAAGGTTCGTTGTGATTCTTAATATAACAATAATAGTTAGAGATTCTTAAAATTCTTCATCATCCTAACTGATATAACATATACAAGGTTCATAAAGAAGAAAGGAATCTCTAATGCATTGTTTGACTTGTAATAAAAATATAGTTTTAGACTTTATCTAGAAATAATAAAAGAAGTAAATCCTTTGAGTAGAACCTTATCTCTTCCATAAATACTTATTTAAAAAATATTTAACCATAAAATTATGGTTATTATTGTACCTTGGGGTTCTTATATAGGTCCACTAGCTTTAAGCACTCATCTACATGAGCTACCAAAAGGTTCAAGAAAGAATTTTCCTAAATTCACTGGAGATAGGAGACAACATATAGATGAACATATCAAATATTTATTTCATGCATGTGTCATCCTTAGTGTTAAACATGAAGATGTATCAATTAGATTTTTCATGGTAACTTTGGAGAAATTGCTAAATTGCAATCTCTTAGGAGAAATTTTGAAAAATTCCAAAGGAGCTATGGAGTGTTTTCATCATTTTCCCATTTCTTCTATCCTAGATTAGAAAATGATAAGAGATAAATTTGAGAAGATTTTTAAACCTACTAAAGATGATCATTTATTTTTGGTGTACTTGTCTAGATTAAAAAAAAAATCCATGAACCTATGAGGTATTTCATAGCTCGCTTTAATAAGTTGGTGCATAAAATCCCTATAGCTATGATACCCATAGCAAAAAATTAGAAATGTTTCTTTCTCAATGCTCAAGTACCCAAAGTAAGTTTATTCTTGAAAATAAATCATTTGATGGCATTTTTTGGTGCACAAACCAAAGCCATTGAAATTGAATATGATATGATCATGGCTAGAAATATGACTAAAGAAGCCTTCAAAACCAAAGATCATAATTTGGCTAACCCTTTTGATCATAAATTAGTGAATGATATTTTGGATTTAAGGAAATAGATACCCCAATCTCAAAATGCTCCATACAAATATAAACCTAGGAGGCCTTTTATTCCATATCATGGAAATTCTCAACCTATATTACCTAATCAAACTCCTAAACTTGTTATTGAAGTAGTTTTAATTGTTATTCATTACTCTTGTATTTTTCATGATATTAATGATCATGATGGTTCAAATTTCCCAAAAATGGAAAGAATGTTACAACTCTACAAAATCAAATAACCACCTAAAGAAGGTGTTTTGGGAACCTCTAATTCTAAAATATAGGAACCTGATGGTGAATCCATTATGGGTTACTTTTAGTATGACCCTGAAGGTGATGATTACAAAGAAAAGATTGAGGATTTGAATAGTCATTCATATGCAATATTTACCTGATCTCAAAATGAAAAAATGAAAGCTTCAAAAAATAATTGAGACTTTGAAAAACCCAAGGCCAAAGAAGTTTCCAAAGCTATGATAGGTCCCAAATTTGTTCTTAATAGAGGTACCCCATTGTTAAATTTTTCAAGAGATAAGCAACTGGAAAATTCTAGTAGTTTAAATATTCCTCATTTGATTATAAATAAAGAACTTGCCAATTCTTATTTCAATACAATTAATCATATTAATAAAATTAAAGTTTAGATTTCTCAAACTAAATGTCTTAGAAACAATCCTAGATAATTAGATATGTGTTTTATTGATTTTGGGAACTAAGGTGTTTAATTCCTAAATAATAAATGGGTCTAAACAATGTAAATCAATGAATAATATGCTTTAATTAACCTAATGATTTGTGTAAATAGATAGTATTTTTGCCTTTTCTAAATATATAAACAAGTGAGAAAAAAAAAACTTAACTTATTCTGGTTGATCCGAACTGAGATAGGGCCTGATACTGTAGTAGCAAGACTAAAAAATAGGCTGGAATAGGTTCCTAAACTTCATTTCTAGGTTGGATAGGAGCACTAAAAGTGGACACCCTACTATCTGGCATTGTAGTCCTATTTAAGTGTTGTTGTCTTGAGGTATAAATCTTTTTAGGTTCTATTTGGTAGGCCTATGTTACCTTATCAATGAATTTTTGAACCCTAAAAGCCTATGGAGCTCACTGTGCATCTGATTTAGTCTTCAAACCCCTTAGGAGATCTTTATGCTTGAACTTAAATGGAAACTTGGGAAAGAGAGATAATGGGTTAGTGTGTAAAGGATACTTTGGATGCACTTCACACCTTGTGTGTGGCCATGCTACCTACATACCAATATTCTAAAGAAGGATCAAGTTAATGTAGTTCTTCCATTTAAGTGTTTGGTGCATTTGTGTATGATGTATGTAACTAAATGTGAAATTAGATGTACTTTAGATGATTATGGATTAGTATGAGTTCTTGAATAGGCTTGAAATTGTATTGAAAGGTTGTATGTAGAAAATAAGGAAGACTGCTTGAGTGTACTTGCTTGTATTCTTGTTTCTTTCTTGTAAATGAGTACCAAACCCTATAAATAGACTTTGAATGGCCTTTTATAGGATAATTAATGATCATAGGTTAGATGAATTTGTATTAGGATAACAAGGAAAAAGACAAGGATTTGGTAAAGTCTGACCATTTGAGGTAATTTTGCACTTGGAAAATAGTGCCAAAAATAAGACACCCTGGGTTCCAGCACTCCTATCTAATTTGGGCACTATTGTCTTAAGGGCATGAGACCTAGGGGGATAGATCTAGGCCTAAAAGGGTTTCCTGGGTCTAAAAGAGCTGAGTTCAAAAGGCAACAAATGATTGTGAATTAGTCAAAGAATAGCCTAGAAGGGTTGTGTGAGCAAGAAAGAGGACTTATGGATTGGGTGTCATTAGCCATGCCTAAGTCATCCAATTTTGCATTTTATATGATTACATTTTCCCCCCTTTTTTCTAGTGATGTAACAAACTAAAATACTAGGATAATGGGGAAAAAATAGAAAAGCATACCTGAACTTACTTGTAAGCGAGAAGCCCATGAAGCTGTGTGATTTTGGAGGTGCATAGAGAGAGCACACTATAACTTATGAACAAATAAAAACATAAAGTAGATTAGTTCTCACTAGATATGATATATCTAAAATAAGAACATACAAAATATAGGTAAGAGGAAGATAAAGGAATGAATACACCTCATCGGGTATGTGAACCAATACAAAACCTGTTATGATGCTAGATTATGTTGAATTATGCTAAGTATGTGTTGACTCAAGAGTAATATCATGAATGGAGCTGAGTGCTCAATTTCATAAAAAGTGGTTCAAGAATTTAAAGGTTGTCCCTTTTTATCCATCATTTCCAACTAAATGAAGTTAATGAATCATGCATGTGTTAATGGATGTCTAGACTATGTGCCTAATCCCTCTAAATCGGTGGCTCAAAAGTACAAAGGCTAGACATTTGGATCCGTCCTTAACCTATGAAGTGCATCTATGAAGTGATACTAGTGTAGAATATATGTCATATAAAATGGCTCATGGAGCCTATGGATGTGATGTAAATCTGACAATGTGGCTTGGATAGCCTAAAATGTATGCTAAAAACTAGGCTATTCTTAGCCATTTCAAAAGATGGAGGTTAGGCTTGTATGAAAGCCACTCCAAAAATGATGTACTAGGCTTATATAAAATCCAAATCAAGAACTTAGGTACTCAAAAAGTTAAACCTATATGAAATTTTAACTCAAAAGTGATGTTAACCACCTATAGATGGAGTAAGGCATTTAATTACTGAGAATGTTTGGAATAAACTAAACTCAAAAACAAAAGAGGATCAATGTATTGTGCACATTACCCCCAATCACTAATGTTTGGAACATGGATTTTGATATATAAGATATTTCAACCACCTAATCTAAATTGAAAGTTAGAACCATCATGTCATGCATGATAACCCCCTATATCTAAAAAACTATATTGAAATTAGTGAATCTAACTGATCTAAAAAATGCAAAAACTATCCCTAAACTAGAATTTTTGCCTAGATAATAGCACCAAAATATGGAAACCCTTGTGTTTTGTGCTATATCCATTTCCAATGGTGGTTTTTAGTGTGAAAACTAGTTACTGATCTGGAACTATCATTATTTTTTGTTTTATTTTGACCAGTTTGACCTTTGGATTCTATACTAAATGGTTTGAATGTTGTTGTTTTACTATTAGGAGCTTTGGTCTTTATGATAAAACCCTTGTTTGATGCCCCCTCTTCTGAGGGTAGGAATGATGAACCTATAATGACTTCTCTCAAAAGAAAATATTCCCATAAGTGTGTTAAGCTATATAGATATATGATATAGAATTTGATATTTGACAATATGTTTCAAGATATAGCAATGTTTGTATTGATAGATTGTTAGATCAACAAGTGTATGCCTAGATAGATATAATAATTTGAAATCATGTGCAAAGTATTAAACTATAATGTTACATATTAGTTGTGAGTTGTTAGTTATAGGGATGGAGCATGATGTCCATCATAGAATCTAAGGAATAAAGGGAAATGCATGATATAGATCATGGCATTACACATATTGAAAAGAAAACAAGTAATCAAGAAAACAATAAAAAATCAAGAAGCACATAAAGATTGCCAAGGGACCATGAAAACAAGGGACATGGGCACATGTCACTCAAACTAGAAAACAATCATGGAAGGCATGTTCAAATGCCACATATAGATATAAATGAAACAAGAAAAGTTGGCACAAGGGCCATAGGCACATAAAAGAGTAAAAGAAAGGACATTTTAAAATTTCCTAAGGCACACACATGAATATAATTAAAATACATTAGACAATGTCCTAATTCGTAAACAAGAAACAAATAAGAACTAGAAAATGCAATCACACAAGCTATGTTAAGCAAGCAAAGAAAGCATGTAATAGCTAGAAAGATACAAACACATCTAACTAATCAAAGAAAATGTGAAAGTATGTAAAACATGTGTAGTACAATATTATGTTTATTCTAAGAGATACAGAAGTGTTAGATACTAGCAAAATGTCTATATAGTAATATGTGTAAGATATAAAGTAATGTACATCAACATGATAACTCAGAATGTGTAGTGTAGGAATGACATAACCTGGATGGTGTAGTCATGTATATGATGCCCCCAGTGGGTATGTATATTGATATATGTCTTAATATATAAGTAAAAATTCCCCCTCAGTGGGTAGAATGAAGAAATAAAAGAGTTGGATGTCACTGCACACATTCAAAGAACAAGTGAAGCATGGTGATGTAAAAAATCAACATACAATAGCATCAAACAATAATTGTAAGTCCTAGCATGATATTAGTAATGTAAAGCATGGATGATGCATATAATAATAGTGGTTTTGGTATTTTTTATATGTTTTGAATGTTTGTAGATTTTGAATTTTTGGTTTTTTTATATTTTAAATTCTTGTATTGTTTTTGTATTTATGGAATGTTATGAACTATGTATAATCAATCATTTAGTAGACTATGTACGATAAATTGAAGAGAAACTATGTACAAGTGAGTTGGGAAGGAATAATACTAACCCATGAGTCTCATGGGAGACTCCCTATCATGTTTTCCTATATCAAGAAGAAGTATCATGTGTGACGTGAAGCATGATGCAAATGTTGAGACTATGGCATTGAAAGTTGTGTATGTTATAAGTGATCTGAAATGCTTGTAGTAGAAACTAACTATGGGTTCCCCCTATAACTTTGAGAAATGGATGCAAATATGGGACTCTAAAGGACCCATCTTGTGGTAGGAAAATCTCTTTGAACATGTGCTCTATGTGTATACACATAAGATCTCAATGATACTACCCTAGATTTGAATATTATAGTTAGAAACTGTCTAGAATCCTAAAGTTATGGAGGTGTATGAATTTTTATGATGGTAATGAAGGTCTCAACTTTGGCT
The DNA here is from genome assembly GCA_037957365.1 of Torreya grandis. Classification (NCBI taxonomy): domain Eukaryota; kingdom Viridiplantae; phylum Streptophyta; class Pinopsida; order Cupressales; family Taxaceae; genus Torreya; species Torreya grandis. The sequence continues at coordinate 683,907 of JARHVA010002107.1, read as the reverse complement.
AAATCTAGACTAGAGGAAGAACTATAACAAGTGGAGGATCTAAAACTAGATCAGAAAGGGTGATAACCTGAGTGACAAAGCTATAACCATGGGTATAATCAACTTACCTATGTTTGTAAACTTGGGTGATAGTATGTACCACATAATCTACTATAGGCATAGAGCTGGTAGTAGGTGCAGGATAAAATCTAGATGAACCAAGTTTGAAGAGAGGAGGGATAGTTATAACCACTAGTGTTTTCTTGTGTCTTGTATTAATAGGGAGATACTTATCAAGTAGCCAAAAAGTTAGATACATATAAGTAGAAACCATGTACAGAAATATGTTTATAAATAACATTCCACATGATAAATAGCAAAAATGGGATAAAGAGCATGGAATTGTGCATTAATGGATAGAAAACTTTGACTTGAATCATGACATTTTTAATATGTTTTGCAAGATAGTTTTGAAAAAATTTCCTCATGAGAGAGAGAAAGTATGTAGCATGACATTATACATGAATACATTTAGAACTTTGATAATTGATATGACATTTATAATGTGTTTAGTATGATAAATTTGAATAATTTTCCATATGAGTAATAGAGAGAAAAGGATAGAGAACATGAATTTCTGCATAAAGGCATATAAAGATTGATATGCAACCTGACATTTCAAATACATTTATCCAAATGTATTTGGTAATTGTTCCATATGAGCAAAAGAGAATATGTAAAAATAATTTTGGAATATTTTTCATGTTTGGAAATGATTTTTATAATATCATCCCATATAATGAACCATAAAAATGAAATGAAAAGGATGAAACTGTGTCCTAACATATGTTAGACTTCATCATTCATGTGCATTATAGGGCCCATTATGGTTTCCTTATTGTTTGTAAGAAATGTAAGAAAAGTTTATAAATAAATGAGTAGCATTTTTCCAATTTGAGTATGAATTTTAGGTGATACCTCAAGAAACAAAATAGGATCTAGTACATGCAACTAGGGATTTGTCAGAAATATTTGTGCAAAATACTATCAATTTTTGAAATTTAGATTGAATTGTTGAGTTAAGTATGCAAGATAAAATTTAGAAAATTATGAGAAAGTACTTGATGTAATAGGACCTAGTAGATGAAACTAGGGTTTTGAGAAAAATAATTTTTTTAAATTACTATGAAATTTTGAAATTTAAAATGATTTTTTGATTTATATATGTAATTAAAAATTTAGAAAAGGATTAAAAAATTAATTTAAAATAATTAGGAGGTAGTTGATGCAACTAGGGATTTTTGAATGAGTTTTTAAAATTAGTATGATAAATTTAAACTTTTGATATGAATTTATATAAAATTTGTAGAATTTGGCTTGAAAAAATTAGGAAAAATTAGAAATATATTTTTCCTAGTGTTTGGAATGTTTTTGTATGCAAAAAGGACCTAGTATGTGCAAACTAGGGTTTTTATAAAATATATGATAATTTTACAATTAATTTGTAGATTTTTTATTTTTAAATATAGGAAAAATCAAGAAATTATAGTAAAAAAATCATTAATAATTTACCCTAGGGTTTCTAGTGTTTTTATGTGAAATTCAAAGTAAGTTAGGTTCAACAAATGTTTTATTGATTTTGGGAACTAAGGTGTTTAATTCCTAAATAATAAATGGGTTTGAGAAATGTAAATTAGTGAATAATATACTTTAATTAGCCTACTAATTTGTGTAAATAGATAGTATTTTTTCCTTTTATAAATATAGCAAGAAGTGAGAGAAAATAGGACTTAGCTTATTATGGTTGATCCGGACTGAGATAAGGCCTGATACTAGAGTAACAGGATTGGAAAATACGTTGGAATAGGTTCCTAAACTTCATTTTTGGGTTGGGTAGGAGTGTTGAAAGTGGACACCCTATTTTTTGGTGTTGTATTCCTATTCGAGCATTGTTGTCCTAAGGTTGAAAGTTTTTTGGGTTCTATTTGGTAGGCTTGTATTTACCCTATCTATGAATTTTTGAATCCTAAGAGCCTACAGAGCTCATTGTGCATCTAATTTAGTATTCAAAACCCTTAGGAACTCTTTATGCTTGAACTTGAATGGAAACTTTGTAAAGAGAGAGAAAGGGTTAGTGTGTAAAGGATACATTGGATGAACTTCACACCCTATGTGTGGGCACATTGCCTACATACCAATAATCTGAAGAGGGATCAAGATAATGTATACTAGGGACTGGTATGAGTGTTTGAATAGGCTTGAAATGTTTTTGGAAGGCTGTATGTAGAGAATAGGGAAGATTGCTTGAGTGTAATTGCTTGTATTCTTGTTTCTTTCTTATAAATGAGTGTCAACCCCTCTAAATGGACTTTGAATTGCCTTTTATAGGGTATTTAATGATCATGGGTTATATGAATTAATGTTAGGCCAATAAGTAAAAAGATAAAGATTTGGTAAAATCTAATCATTTGAGGTAATTTTGCACGTAGATAATCACACTAAAAATAGGACACCCTGGGTTCTAGTGCTCCTATCTAATTTGGGTGCTATTATCCTAATGGAATAAGACTTGGGGGGATAGATTTGGGCTTGAAAGAGCTACCTGGGTCTAAAAGAACTAAATCTAGAAGGCTACAGATGACTAAGAATCAGTGAAAGAATATCCTAGAAGGGTTATGTGAGCAAGAAAGAGGACCTTTGGATTGGGTGTCATTAGCCTTGCCTAAGTCATCCAATTGCACATTTTATATGACTACAATATGCTAGTGAAGTTTATCAAAGGAGTAGATCCTAGAACCCCTATTAAGGATCACACATCAGGATGGCTTATTATGATTTATATAAAAATGTAGCCATCACCATTCCAAGTAATGAGAGGCCTTAGCCTTACTACATATCTCTTATCATGGGTGGTTATAAACTAAATAATTACATAATTTATTTAAGAGATTTTGACAATGTCATGCTAGCTTAGCCAATGCCTTGGAGCTAACTTACACCAAAACTTTTGGGCATTGGTTCAATATGGAAGCTAAGCAAGTTATATTGATTGGATAGATAAAATATGCACAAGTTTTTCTTTATGCCTTTCCACAAAAAAGGATGAAGATGACTATATTAGTGGTGAACATTCCTCCCAACTATGGAATGTTGTTAAGTAGATCCTTCTACAAAGATCTTGGGGGAGAAATAAAACTCAATTAGACTTGGGTAGTAATTAATGAAAAGTTGCTCCTAGAACCAAAATCCAAACTCCTAGTACATAAATATAATGATCCAAGAGCAGATATATTGTACAAATAAATTTGAACTAGAACTTATATGATGATGTCTAAAAAATATCTAGAACTCATAGAACTAATAGAAGGTGATTCTAATGATGTATGGACTCTAGAATTTGATGAAATTTATTTGACCAATGGTTTTGGTGTTGGTGTGTTTTTAATATCTCCACACAAATAACCTTTTCATTTCTCATATAAAATTTAGTTTGAATGTACAAAAAAATATTGTTGAATATGAGGCTTTATTATTAGGATTACAAGTTGGAGAATAAATGGGTATTCAAAACATCTAAGATGAAGTCGATGTCTAATTAATCATTAAACAAGTTTGAGTCCAATATCAAGTCATAAATGATGGGTTCAAGAATTACCAAAATATATTTTGGGATTGTATCAAGGCATTTCAAGCTTTCTCTATAAATTTTGTAGAAAAAAATTCCAAAGCAAATCTATTGGTTGTCTCTACTTCGTTAATGATTCTTCCATCATAAATCAACCATGATGAATATATTATTGAAATTATATACCATCCAAGTGTGTCATAAAAATTTGAACATGGATAAGTTTTCAATAATGATGAATAAATCATTGCCTTCTTGGAGCAGAAGGACAATTTTAGAAACTTATTCTACAATGGAAGTCCAGCTACATATAGAGAATCCTCTATCTCAAAATATAAAAGGGAATGAAATTCATCAACACCATATATAAAATAGGAGACTCCTAAAGGTAATGTCATTAAATTAAAATTAAATAAGATACCAAAAGGCCTCGTCTCTTTAGAATAAATGTTTGAAAAACATGATAGGTATGTTAAGCAAAAAATTCAAAAAAAATATCAAGGATCTCCTGAGTATGAGAAATTGAACATTGGTACTAAGTAATAACTAAGGTGTGTAAAAATTTTAAAGTGAAATTGTAGAATTTTTAGTTCTCTCTTTGAATTCTACAAAGATGTATTCACTTGGAATTATGCAAATCTAAAATCCTTTAGACAAAAGAGCATGCAATACGTTGGAGCCTAGTATTAATCCATTTAAGAAAAATTTGAGACATTATAATCCTAGGATCCTTAGCACCATCTATGAATAAATAAATAAATAATTATATGCTAAAATTATTTTTCCAATTCAGCATTCAACCTGGGTAGCTAACATCGTACCCATTTGAAAGAAGAATGGAGAAGTTAGGATTTGTGTAGATTTCTAAAATATTAACCAAGCCTCACTCAAGGATAATTATCCCTTAAAAAACATGGATCAAATCCTATAAACCATCATAGGTTATAAAATGATGTTAATGTTAGATGGCTTCTCTATATATAATCAAGTCAAAGTAGCCATAGAAGACCAATTCAGGATAGTACTCACTACCCCTTATATAAATTTCACCTAAAAAATAATGAATTTTGGCCTCATCAATTCAAGATAAATGTTTTAAAGAGAAATATATTTGGTATTCAATGACATGAAAAATAAAATTAGATTGATTTATCTAGATGATCTCACAATTTTCTCAAACAAGAGAGAAGATTATTTTGAACATCTAAAAAATATTTTTGAAAGATGGTGTTCTCATGACATTTACTTGAATCCAAAGAATTAAATTTTCATGGTAATGAAAGGAAAAATATTATGTCACATGGTATCTAAATAAGGTACTAATATTGACCTAGAAAGGGTGAAAGTTATTCAAAAGTTATTCTTGCCAACCAATAAACCTAGTACACATTCATTCTTTGGTAAAGTCAATTTCCTTAGAAGATTTGTTCCAAACTTTGCCCAAATTACTAGGCATATCATGAAAATTATGAGTGGAAAATATTCCTTTAGGTGTAACAACTATGAGAATAAATAATTCAATGAAATCAAAGAAGCAATCACTAAAGTACCGATTTTGACATGTCCAGATTTCAATAAAAACTTCATCACTTATTGCTACTCCTCTAATTATACTTTGTCAGCTATCCAAGTATAAAAAAATGACATGGGAGTTTAGTCCCCTATTTCCTTCATGATTTTTGGATTAAAATATCATGAGATTAAATATTTTTTAGTATAAAAATATGCATGCACTATGGTTAAAGTCGTTAAACATTTCAAGTTATACATTCTAAACTCTCATACAATTATTATGGTTCTAGATTCAACAGTAAAATTAATTCTCACTTGGAAAGAACTTGGGTCAAAAAAAGGTGGTTGGATGACCAAATTATAGTAATATTATCTAGAGATCAATTCTATAAAATTTCTAAGAGGACAAGTCCTTTTCTTATTGATTGTCGAAAGTGTTGATTCTTAGCGAGAAGAAAAACAAGTGTTAACGTTAGTTGTTTTGTTGATTCCCACAAAGAGCGGTATTAAGACCTATCATTTTTATTATCTTATGGATAATTCCCAACCCACTTGAATCTAAAGCAAAGGATGACCCTTAAACTAAAAGAAGTTAGATATGTAATTTGGGATAATACCTTATATAAAAAATATCTAGATGGCACCTTTCCAAGATGCATAAATAAATAATAAAAAAAGATCTTGGAGGATTTTCATGACAAAGCCTATGGAGGACATTTTTCATCTTCGATCACTGCATTCAAAATTCTATAAGCTTAGTATTATTATCACACATTATTTAAGGATACATAAAAATGGGTTTATATATGTTAAGCTTGTCAATATTTTTTCGGGAAACCAAAGCTCATCGCTTTACCTCTCAAACTAGTAATCATTGAAGAACCTTTTCAATAATGGGGTTTGGACTTCATCAACACTCTAAATCCTCATTATAGTGTTGGACACACTCATATTTTACCATCACTAACTACTTCACAAAGTGGGTAGAGTCTATTCCATTAAGGTTTACCACTTATAAAGTTATTTGTAACTTCATCAAATAAAATATCCTAGCTAGATTTGATGTCCCATAAAAGATAGTGATGGATAATGTTCCCAATTTTTCCTCTGAAGAACTAATAAAATTATGTCATGGATATGACATCTCTCTATCACATTATTTAGATTACTACCCTCAAGGTAATGGTTAGGCTGAGTCAAGCAAAAATAATATAACCACCATTGTTTACAAGTTGGTCAATGAAAATCAAAATAACTGGCATAGAAATCTATATGAAGCATTGTGGGGTGATAAGATTACTCTTAAAAGAGAAATTATAATGCCTCATTTTCATTTTCTAGATGAGAAGGATTCTACAATGCCCATTTCTATGGAATTACCATCTTTTAAACTAGATCAAGCTATTAAAGACAAACATTTCAAAAATTCAAAAGAGAAAAGAGTAATGTACATATCCAAGATTGAAGAGGAATGAATTTTAGTGGTTGAAAAAATCATACCTCACCAAGAAAAGGTCAAGGGACTATTCCACCAAAAATCTCTACAACATGATTTATAGATTGGTGACATGGTCTTGATTTAGGATTTAAAAATAGAGCTAAGAGGAAGTCACAGGAAATTTGGCTCTCTATAGATGGGACCATTCAAAATTCAATGCTTCTTATGGTAAAAATATGTACTATCTATCATATAGATATGATACTCACCTCTTGCTATCCTATAGTGGGAAATATCTAAGTTGTATAAATAATGATGGTAGGTTATCCCCTATTATTTCCTTTTTAGTTGTGTGTTTCCCTTTTAGTTGTGTGTTTCACTTCTTATTTCATGTTCTGTGCTTTATTTCTGGTCACATGTTTCCTTTTCATTATTTTCTTCCATTCTTATCAATATTCAAGTTGACTCCATAGCCTAATGGATAAGATGATAGTCTACTACAAACCCAAAGTTTTTGAGCATTATTTTATGCCTTGTGAATTTATATCCCCATCCTGAGCTAGATGTTGTTTTATAAAACATTAGTGAAAATATCAAACTATAAAATTTTATTGGAATTTTATATAAAAATCATGCTCATGGATTTTTGAAGTCTAAAGCTAAACCATCAAGCCCTTGGCCATCATAGATGTGAAACATGACAAATGTTAGATATGTTAGATATGCATCTATGCATCCCTAAGGGATTATTAGCTAGACCTCTAGGCCCTCAACCACATGGAGATGTAAGATGTAGTGGATTACATGTCTACATCCACACATTCCTAGGGGACTACCAACTAGACCTCTAACCCTTCAACTATGAAATGTGGTGAATGTCACATCTTCCTTTGTGCATCCCCAAGGGATCCTCAACTAGCCATTGGTCCTCACTTGATGAAATCACATGTGCAGGGACAAAGGCACCTAAGGAAGGAATGGGGTTTACATGTTTCTCTCATGGTTCTTTTCCCTCATTCTTAATTTGTGAGATCTTCCCTTCTACCCCATAACAATAATACTCTACCAGTTATTTTCTAGAAAACCTAACTCGCTACCAACTTCCTTCATCTATATCTTGTTTCAAGGATCCATTTTCCTAAATTTTATATTTACCATATGTCCCCCACCCTACATGTCTTTCAACTAATCCAGCATTTCCTACCTATTGATTTTTTGGATATCCTTGCACTTTATTTCTAGGTAGTTATCAATCAATCTAGAGATAACAAGATGAAATTAAAATACATGGGATATGAACCTTTATTGGTGTTGGATTATGATATCATAAATATTTATGATTCTTAGACTAGACATGTGGACCTAGTTGACTTCTAAAAAGTATTGAATTATGAAAGTCCAACATTGTTGATTAAACACCTAGTAAAAAATAACCTTTCATAGGAACTTACCTTTCCCACTTCAGTGTAATGGTCATATTTAGTATTCACTTATCTTAGCTATTACAACTCAAAGACTATGGAAATTAGGTCAAATATAGATAACTCATGGCAAAGATAGATGAACTAGCAATAAGTATGACATTGAAAATTTCCCTATATGAAGAGTTAATCAGTATTAGTGTAAAGGGAGAGGCACATTGGAAAAAAGAACCTACCAAGTGTTTGACCACAATTAATAATTCATGTTTGCAACACAAAATGGATAACTCTCTAAGGTTTCGAAAACCTTATACAGAGTAGATTTTAAAGAGGAACTTTTAAATATAATCACCCTACTAAATTAGATAGTATGTAATGAAGACCCTAGACCTTTCTTCCATTAGATGTTCTTCATAATGTAAATAATTTGTTTTAGAAAGAAATTTTTGGATCAGGGTGAATTAATCAGTGATTCCTTACATGTTTAGTTATTGAATGTGAAAACATCAAGGTAGTTCTTCATGATATCATATCTAGTATCCTCAGTGTCCTATAATTTGGTAGACTTGGGGTTATCTCAACATGGAACTATCACTCAATTAACAAAATTATTTAAGTGTTTTCCTGATCTCACCCTAAAAAAAAGAAACAAACATTAAACTAGAGTTAATTATGCATTCATAATGAGAATAGTGCAATTACTATAAGAAGATTGGAGAATGAGGATCTTTGTAAAATCAGCCAAATTTATTAACCAATATGGTAGCTAATATATTCATTTCCAAAAATTTAGATACATTAAGGTTTGATATTATCAATGGCATCCCCTAAGACATCTAAGGTTATCTAGTGATAATATCATTCTCATTGAGCTCTGTAAGTAATTTTCAACCATTCATAAACAATGTAGAGAAAAACATATGCTCAATGTTTCTTTCTTGATTACATTGGGTAATTTCATTTGTAAGTCTGTTGTAAATGCTCATGACATAGAATTTATTATATATGAGTTCACTCTCTGAACCTATGCCAACATAAACTCTATGGATACTAGAGGATATGTGAAGAAAAATGTTGCATCCATATTTCTCACTAAGGTGAATAACCTATTTCATCTTTGGATTATTATGGTTAATTAGTTAATTAACTAATATTTTATTAAGATTTATGTCATATGTTGATTATGGGATAGTCATGCGATGCTTAATTAACATGATTAGTTTGTTATGAGTTAGAAATACTTTTATATTATGTACATTATGATCATGTTTGTTAATTATACCACACTATTTTATGTATATAATGATGTTTCAGGCCAATTACCTTCATTGTTGTGAAGTAAAATCTAGGTAAAGGTTTGCATATGAACATAAACCCATTCTTGAATATTGGTAGGCTAATGATGCAAATGAATTTGAGGTAATCCATATAAATTGGATTCAAATGACCCTAGATCAAATAAAGGCATTTATAGATGACTGGTTTCTTGAAGGGATGATAGATGACAAGTCAAATCTTCTCAATATAGAATATACCAACATAATTATGAATGCACATTTGCCTACTATTAATTTCTCAATTAGAGAAATAAACAGTTTGTAATGGAGGATGAAAAGGGTGTGGAATTACATGAAAAAATGATTAGATAACATACTGGTTGGAGTAACCAGAGGTGAATCAAAGAGGGAAAGTTTTAGCTCTCTAAAGTAAGACCCCCCATCAATTTGAGAAGCAATTCTAAGGTGGTTATCAAATCCTCAACATCCTCTATTTTGAGTGATGGTGGATATGATGACCCCAATCCCAAGAAAAAATTAGGAAAGAAATGCAAAGAAAATATGGTAGTAAGGAAAAATAAGCAAGCCAATAAAATAATGAGACCATGATTTTAAATTAAAACCTTAGGTGATCCAAGATTTGTCATCGCAAACACCATAGATTAATACATAGCCTCATCTTTGAAATAGAACAACAAAAAGGGTTGAAGAAGATAACCCACATTCTCTATCTGGATATACGCAAGTTCCTCCTCATCCTCCAAATAAACCCACCCCTTCTCCATCAGCTATTCAAGTGATTACTTTCAAAGATCTTTTGTTTCAATAGATACGACCTATGCTCTAGAAAAGAAAAAGAGTTTCCAAATTACCAAATTTTGATGTGTTAGATGATATTGTAGACACTATAAAACCACACACAATTTTTCTAGATCTTTAAATGCCTTAGGACCCCCTAGGAACCACCTAACTATTCATGACCAACTGACTAATCCATCGAACCTTGAGTCTTGTTAGTTACTTAGCCAACTAAACTCAATAACTAGCCCTTAACCCAACCCTTTTAACTCACCTTGACCCCTTTACCTCTATGCACTCGATCACCGATGGTTAAGCTAATCATCAATGGTTAGATCTTCCTCATTCTAACACAAACACCAACTATGCATAGGCTAACATGTCATAATTTAATTATGTCTACCTTACTCATTGATAATGAACTATGAAGCATTAAAATCAGCAACCTAACCTCCTAAGTAACCTTTTATCCTCCATTTCTCTTTACCTATAAAATTAGGGGAGCATGAGTTGAAATAGATCCATTACTTATAAGTATCAGACAAGTATTCTAACACATAAGCAATTAAGCTCTCAACCAACTAATCTTCTTTCCAATAATTTAGAAACTATAATAGAGATATGAACCTATATCAAAATTTATCTTGAGGCAAAGTATCATTACTCTACCAAAATTTCTCTAGCCACTAACCATCACCCATCAAGCAATAGGTACATTTTGTATTTTAGCTTTGTGTGTTCGGTTTCTAACTTCCAGGCCTAAATCAGACCTCCTACACCTATCGTTTAACTTTCCTATCCCTAACTATACCTTTAACAAGCCCTTACCTAATAATTGACCCTTTCTAAAATTCCCTTTTGAGTAACTTCAAAATCTATAGGTAACGACCAATTTTTAGCATAAACACCAATGGTCACCTCCAACCATCTATAATTACCTAATTATCGATGGTCAACTTAACTATTGATGGTCACCTTGATCATCAATGGTCACTTTGGTAATAAATAACAATTTATTTCCAACTCCATACCCCCAACCAAATCTAAATTTCTATGACCCTACCTATTGGCGGACCCCTGCCTAATTTTCCAAACCTGACTTGATCTATTTTAGCACTAGTATTGACCCATTATTGCTATATTTAGTTTATTTCCATTATCAAACATCTATTTCTTCTTGTATTTCATTTCAATTCTTTCTATTATTTAATTCAAGTATTTCATATTTATCTCTTTCAACTTAATTTTTATCAAAGAGTGGACTGACAACCTCCTAGTAAGCTCATGCTTATTGGATCTAGATCACGCTAAGTAGTCCAGCTTACTATCTTTCTAACAACCCTTTTTGTTAGTAATTTCTTATCTAAATTTAATTTTTCCCAATACAAATAATATATATTCACACTCATCTAGATCATGCATACACAACAACCATGTTCTTCTACCACACCCTTATTACTAGTTTCTTACCTTCTACTTTAATTAAGAAATGAGAAAAAATTGAGAGAAACATTTTGACACGCTTGGTGGGACCTAGCATCATCTAGGTGTATTTTTCTTATTATATTATATGCTCATATAAATAAATTAAAAATATTCATTTTGGAATTAAAATAAACCTTGCATACATTAATTGCTTGAATGCTTTCAGTTCATCTAGTTAACTTAAATGCAAAGTAATCAATCATAGTTTGACTCTTATTCTCACACACTTTACCAAACCACATAATCAATCAACACATCAAAATAATTGACATAAATATAGACTAGGATTTCATCACCTAGAAGTAAACCTTACCCTTTGTCTATCTTACTTGGAGGTCATTACCAAGAAGAGAAACCAAAACTTGGCTCTCTGGTTGAGTCTAAACTCTAAAATTCAATATATCTCAGCTAAACACCTAACACCCTTATCACTATGATGTGTGAACTAAGGGGGTAGGCCCTATTGTCAATCCATATACTGACTTTTAATATAGATTTTTGAGAGCCTTTAACACCTAAAACCAACCTTAGACTTCCTTTCTAGTACCTAATTTACAAACCAAATTTCTTCTTCACACTTTCTAAGGCATAAGCCAAAATCGATCTAAAAAGTATCCTAAGTTTTTAAATGCACTTTAGTGTATGTTTTGATTTTCTTGATATTTTTTCCTTTTGCTTACTTTGTATTTGAGTTGTGATATTTCTTTATTTACTTTCTATTCCTCACATGGTCTTTACTAGGCAATAGTTGAGGAATCAAACCAACCCAAGAACCACCTTCCTCTTCTTCTTCCTCTATGGAGTACACTTAAAATATTGAGAGTTATCCTCATCTTTACCCACCTCCTAGCATGCCTCAGATAGTTATCAAAGGTCATACATATTTCACAACCCTCTTTGATAACAACTTTGTGTCCCTCTAACATTACCTCAACACCTTATCTTATTGTACCCCTATTTATTTGGTTCTTCTTGTGGATCCACCTTATGGGATGCTACCCCATCTTATTATTGGCACTACCTCCACCCAACCTATAACCACCCAAGCATCTTCATCCACCAATATCCCATCCACTACCTCCACCAAAACTTAATCAAACATTCCAACCAATAACCAAGCATCCCCTACACCAAAAAACACCTCCAACATAGGAGAAACCTCACCTCTTTCTACCCATACTTCATCCACCTTAGAGATATATTCTGCACATATTTATACCATTCCTCCTATCACTACCAACCCACCAATTTCTATCCCACTTTCAATTTTGGTTCTTTCCATACCTCCTACCCTTCCACCTATCAACACTAGAATTACCACTCAACTATAACCAATTAATCTTTTCATACCTCCAAATCAACCCATATCAATACCTCAATAAATACCCATGATATCTTACCAATATGTTCCTAATCCACAAGGATACATGGCACCTTTTACCCAACCTTTTGTGCCCATCAACCCTTATACAACATCATCCCAACCTTTAATGACCACATACCAATATGTGGCATCTTCTCAACCTTCTATCACTTATCCATATATCACATTCACCCAACCCCAACCAAACCTAGCACATAATTATGGAGCTTCCCAACCCCAAATGGATTTGGTCAAAATGTTAATGGACAAAGTGATTAACCTAGATTCATCTATCTTTGGGGCTCCTAACCTCTTGTCTTATGATCAAATATGTAATAAACATATTCACCCATCCATTCCTATCCAAATTTATCCTTCTCAATAGGAACTGCCCAATTTTTCCAAGTTCCAAAGCAAGGAGGACCCCCAGTAACACTTAAGATCATTTCTCCATTCTTGTCATTTAATTACATATGATGATACTCTTGTCCTTCATACTTTTACCATGTCTTTATCTAGACTGGAATTAAAATGGTATAGTGCTCTCCCCAAGCACTCCATCTTCTCTTTTTCCCAATTTTCCCAAACATTTTTAGATCACTTCTCAGTCACTATATCTAAAAAGTTCTATATCAGTAACCTCTACTCCATCAGGCAATTTGATGACAAATCAATTGTCGATTTCATCCCTAAATGGAGAGGTGTTATCAACCAGTGATCTTTCTCTTTACCTCAACTTAAGTTGATTGAAATGTTCTCTCAGGGTTGTACCAAACACATTTCCCTTATTCTTTAGGTTCAAACTTTTAGAACTTTTAATGAGGCTTTCGCCATGGCATGCAAACTAGAAATTAGAGCCATTGATTAGTGAAAGTTGATATTGAGAAATAAAAAATCTATCTTTAAATCCAATAACCCTTCCTCATCCAAAACCACCAACCAATCTAATCATCCTAATAAATAACCAAATGCATCCACAAACTCAATTTATCTTAAAATTATACCACCTCTAATTGTCAACCAACCCAACCAAACCAATTCCTCTAACTCCTCCAATCAACAAACCCAAAATCAAAAATGGGCTCCATCAAAATAATACACTCCACTAGGGGAGTCTTATGTTTTAGTTTTGGACAAGTTTTTCAAATCCAACATCATAAAACTTCCCCCTATCAAACCTACCCAAAAAATTTATGCTTCTCACCCTATGCCTGGTTGGTATAATGAGAATGATCTATGTGCTTTCCACCATGTCATTGGACATGACATTTATAAGTGTAATACCTTCAAAACCATTTTTCAAAACTTGATTGATAAAGGAGAACTTATATTTTATAATCCCAATGCACCCTTGAATTATTCCCTTAACATCTTTCATCAACCTTTTCTTAATCATGCTCCTTCTACCAACCATGATAGCAACAAACTAGAATCATCTCACACTCATGAGTTCCATATGGTATATTTTATTATTAGTGCACCTATCATTGAGGAAATTATTTCCTTAACTACCTCTTTCTCCACTTCACTTTTTGAAGTGGTGAATTACCCACCATTCCTATGGATACCCAGATAGAGGAAATAACCACCTCTCTTTCTTTACTTGATGGGACCCTAGACCTACCCACCTCTCCTTTGATTTAAATATTGAAAGAGGAAACCATTACCTCAACTACCTCTTCATCCACTCCACTCAGTAAAGTGGTGGAGTCACCCTCCATTCCTTTAGACACCCAAAAAAAGGAAGTCACCACATCCATTCCTTCACTTGAGGCCATCACACCTTCCTCCCCCATCATAGAGTCACCTACTCTCTCTTTTGAAAACATTCCAAAATAAGAGACCACCTTGTCTACTCCTTCAATGGAGGAAACATCCTCTAAAATCTTGGAACCTTCCATCAAGGTCAAAGGTGAAGAAACCATTCCCTCACCTCAACCTATGGACTAAATCTTTGAAACCAATGACCAAGGGATCAAACCCATTTACAAGCCCTTTTCTATATTTGTCCAAAGTTTATAATTTCTTCTAAACCCAATCTGGATAGAGCCATATTTTGGCATCATCTTAGGATCCCTTATCAAAATAAACATGAACCTTTAACCTCACTTACATCCACCATCAAACGTATTATCACCTCAATACCTTTATCAAACACTTCTCCCTCCAAAACCATAGGGGAACCATCCAACCCACCTCCATCTAAAATTGTCAAATCACCTCACACCTCTCTAACCAAACCCATCAATAATCTAGGAATACTTATTACTCCTAGCCTTGCCCACCCATCTCTGAAGTTAGACTTAACCACAACTAGTCCATTAAAGGAAACCCCAACCAAACCAAACAAAAACGTGGAGCCACCCAAACCCCCACCTTAAACTAAAACTATACCAACTCCTTCCTACTTACCCTATATCTTAGGACCCCATCCTTTAACCATCCTAAGATCTCATCCTTCTACCAAGAAGATGAACCCTCCCACAACTACCCAAGCTAAACATTGACCTTTCATTCTACCTCTACCTACCCCCACCAAATCATCAAACTCCCCATCATTTTTAACTAATATATCTACCTCTACCTTCCCACCTATATCCAAACATTCATCATCCAAATCTTCCACCTTTAAACCTTATACCTCAAAACCAACCAACACCAAGCAATCCCAACCAAAACCACCTAAAAAAACCATTCCGCCAACTACAACTTCCATGGTGAATCCTACTTCTAAGAAGGTTCCCACTCCTAAAACCACAAACCCAACACCTTTGCTCGAATCTTATTCTACCATTTTATAAAGGTTGTTGAAAACTTCTTCCTTGAGCTTACCACCTATCAAACCTTTTGACCTTTCAAGTCCTAAACCATCTTGGTTCAATGATAGTCTAATTTTTTCATACCATAGGACACTTAGACATGACATATATAACTATAAATCTCTCTAAGCACTTGTCCATAACTTATGAAATGAGGATGATCTATTATCAAATGAACTTTCCTTGAGTACCAAACCAACCACCAAATGAACCCGTCCAACACTTACCTACTCCTACACTCTCATTTTAAAGAGAGGAGGAACTGAAGCAACCATTTATCCCAAAACATCCCCTCATCTATACTATCTATATGGTTACCCAATCTCAGGCCCAACAAAAGGATAAGGGAAAGGCCAAAGTGTCCATTCCATGGACATACCCTTCCACACCTCAACTTTCTAACCAAACCCAAGCACCTTCACCTTCACTAAAACCTAAAATATCCATTTTGGGTGCCTCTCCCTCTAACCCTTTTGAATCTATTCAGTGAGTGGTTTTGAAATAACTTCACTAGACACCATTAAAGATGAGCCTTTATAAATTAATAAAAACCTCACCCCATCATCACTAAGCATTGATACAATCCTTGAAATCAATAGAGGTTTACCTAGAATACCCTTAACCTCTTATGTCCTCTATCATATCCCTTCAACTTTCTACCTTTGTCACATTCTAGGATTTGGAGATACCCTTTATTCATTTTGAGGATCTTGATCCTCCCCTCTTCATAACTACATACATTAATCAAACCCACATAAAAAGGGTGATGATTGATGAAGGAGATAATATTAGTATTATCTCCTCTCATGCTTATGACCAACTCTAACTGCCTAGGAATATCATGTCAAAAACCACAGTGGTCCTTCACTCCTTTAATAATACTATGACCAAAACCTTGAGGATAGTTGTCATCTACATTTTCTTGGGACCTAGTATAATTCTAGAGCTCTTTTATGTTGTAGAAGTCAAGTTATAATATAATGTCTTAATTGGACATGCTTAGATCCATGTCATGAGTTGTGTGTCATCTACCTTACATTGATGTGTCAAGTTCAAACATGAGGGTCAAGTCATTACCATAAAAGTTGACCCTAGTCCTTTTGCATCTTGAAACATGACATATTGACTTAATGACATTCTTCTTCCTCCCTCATCCACCTCACTACCAATCAATAATAACTCCATACCTATCATCGATAAATATTCAACTATCTCTTTTATTCCTTCTTCTCAGACCCTCATAAAAGACCCCTTGGAACCCATGTTCTAATGTCTCTCACTAGGGGAATATCAACTTTTAGCCTTGGAGGCTTTCCCTACTCCTTAAGAGTATGGTAACATTGACCATGATCTTAGTTATGAACCTAACATCAAAACCATCATTCCTTTAGGACTACCCAACAATCAAACCAATTTAATCTATAGGGGACTTGATCATCCACTTCTTGCTTTCACTACTACCTCTTCCCTTTGACCATTTACATCTAACTTCTCATATCTAGACAAACATGCATTTTAAAAAGTATAACTTCTTAGGTGTTATTGAAATGGATTTGGCCTCAACCATTATGAACATAGACCCCATGAGTTACCTTCCATAAAAACCTAGAAACCTCATGAGCTATTTGGCCTTAGATTTATACCACCAGAAGAACCCATCAATTCACTAAAACCCATCTCTACCATTGAGGAAAACATCCAATCCTCACCAACTCTATCTCTTTTGAAGTCTCAATATTTTAAAATCATTCCTACTAAAAAATTTTTAGTCAATATCATTATTTTTGGGCCCCCGACCTATCAAAAGCATGGTCGAAATAAAACCCTTCCTCTCATCTATCTTGAAATAGTAGAAAATGATTCTCCTACCATCAACACCATTTAACTTTAGGATGATGATTTCATTCTCACTTATCTTATTGAAGGGGATTATTCTATTCATAAATCTCTTCCTCTTGAGAACCAAACCATGTTGAATAAATACACTATTGATGTTAACCTGGGTACTTAGGATAACCCCTACATTATAAAGATTGGTCAATCCTTAGATTCCATAGAGCAATCGGATTACCCTTCCTTCATGACTGTAGCATATAATTTTCTTGGTCCTATCAGGATATTAATCAAATCAACCCTTCCATATCTCTCCACAACATTTTCATCCAACTTGATGCTAAACCTATTAAACAAAATCTTTGTAGGATGCAGCCTTACATCACCCTTCTTGTCAAAGAAGAATTTTAATTTCTCTTATTTGTCAACTTCATCCAACCTATTGACTATTGCTAATGGGTTTCAAATATCATTCCCATCACAAAACCTATAGGGGGACTTTGCCTCTATATTGACTTTCATGACCTCAACCTCACTTGTCCAAAGGGTGAGTTCCCTTTTCCTAGCCTCAACCAACTTATCAATCTTACAGCTGACCATGAGATGTTATCTCTCATAGATGATTTATCAATATATAATCAAATCTTTATTCCCCCAAGGATTATCATAAAAATTCCTTCATCACCCCATGGGGAAGCTTTTACTATAAGGTCATGCCATTTGGTCTAAATAACATTGGAGCAACCTACCAACATGTGATGACCTACATCTTCCATGATCTCATCCTCAAAATCATAGAGGACTATGTAGATGATCTCTTTGGGAAATATAAATATCACAAGGATCATCTATACATTCTCAAAATTATCTTTGAATGCCTAATCCACTTTCATGTTTGACTCAACCCCAATAAATGTGTTTTTGGGGTTTTATTAGGAAAGGTTCTTGACTTTATCATCTCTCTTTGAGGAATCAAAATAGACACTACCAAAGTCAAATCAATTTTGGAGATGCCACCTCCAACCCACCTTAATAAAATTCATAGACTTTAAGGGAAGCTCTAATCCATCCATCACTTCATCTCTTAGTTATCAGATAGATTTTAACCCTTTCACCATCTTCTCAAGAAACATAAAATCTTTTAAGTGGACTAAGGACTATCAACAAGCCTTTGATTCACTAAAAGAGTAGATTCTTTCTCTACCCATTTTTATCCTTCCTAAATAGGACCAACCCTTCTACCTTTATATCTCCACCACTAACCATTCCTTAGGGGCAATGCTCACTCATTGTGATGAACAAAACAAAGAACAAGTTATCTACTATATAAGTTGAACACTTATAGAGTATGAGACTTAGTATACCCATTCTGAGAAACTTTTCCTTGCCTTAGTCCTTAAGGCTTCCAAACTTCATCATTACCTCCTCAATCACAAAACTTTCATCATCACTAACATTGACCCACTCAAGTACATGCACTCTAAGCCATACCAAAACTTATGTATGGCTAAGTAGCTCATGCTCCTAGTTGAGTTTGACCTTAAGTTCTTCTAGCAGAAGTTGATTAAAGGGTGAGTCATTATTGATCCCAAAGCTCCTTTACCAGATAATGAACCTATTCCTCTTGTATTTTTGGATGAGTCCATCATAACCCTTTCTCAAGAGAACCATATTTACCAAATGATCATGTTTTTTTATGGCTCAAAATACTAGTGTGGTGGGGGTGACAGAGTTATTCCCATTTCCCTCAATGGAAAACCTCTTCCCCTTTCTATTAAACTCGATTTCAAGTGTACCAAAAATGTGGCTATGTATGAAACCCTAGTGATAGGTCTCCAAACCACTCTATCCTTGAGAGTTAAGATTATTAGTGTCTTTGGTGATTCCTAGCTTGTGGTCAGCTAGGTCAATTAATCCTACCAAAGTAAGAATAATGTCATACAAAAGTAAAAATATCTAATAAACATACCCTTAGCATCATTTGATTATTACCTTATCCAATTTTTTCCATTATCTACCAATAATTTCATGGATATAATGTCTTCCCTCACTTCCTAAATTCCATCTGTACCTATCAATTCTAAACTTTTTATCACTGTCCATCATTTTATCACACCCTATTATATCCATTTTGACCTTCCTACAATTTGTAGTGTAGAGGCATCTTAATTAGATATATGGTATGATCAAACCTTCAACTACCTCATCCTTGGCATTATTCCTCCCAACCTCTCTAGGAATACCTAGAGAGATTTTGTTCAGAGTACCTCTCATTATACCATACTAGGGGGAATCCTTTATAAATGCAATTTTGATGGCATCCTTCTCTATTTACTATGCATATATGAAGCTTCTCATGCTATCAAATAAATGCATGATGAAATATTTGTGGGATACTTTAGTGGTTTAGTTATTGCTAAATATATGCTTCATCTTGGATATTATTGGCCCACCCTTAACTAAGACTATTACGATTATGTAAAGAAGTGTGTTAAATGTTAATAAAACACTAATTTACATCATAGGCTATTGTATGACCTTAAATTATCCAAAGGCTTTTGGCCCTTATCATAATGGGTGTAGACACCTAAATCTAGCCACCAATGACCTCCAACCAAGCTTTTGACCAATTTTTATCTAAAATACACAACTTGGCCTAAAAACACTAAAACATGCTAAATGATATCAAACTGACGTATTCAAGTGCTAATTTTAGCTAGAGTATCATTAAATGGGCAATGTAATTTTTGGGCCAGCGAACTTTGATCAAATCATTGCAAGTCAAAAATGCCAATTTTGCACCTAGGTGCTTTGTATTGCTCTTTCCTATAAAATCTCTTACATAAGATGTGTGCATTTTTTATTTACTACTGATAACATCCTAAATGGGATAATGGATCCAATGCATCTGACATTGACTTCCAATTCTAATCTAGTCAAATTTTGGACTAATAATAAGGCATTCTTATCAATTTGAGTAATTTTTCCACAAAGTGCTTAATCATGCTTAGAGATAATTAATCCAAGTTAGATCCTAATTAATAATTCCATCAAAACTTGTTGAATACTTGTTTTTAGAAATGAATATTGAATATCTACATCATCAGGTGACCTCATTTCTTAAGAAGACATCCCTAGGCCATAAATGCCACAAATATCAGGATTCATGCCTCCCATGCCTCATCAAATCCCTCCATGCCTCTTAATTTCTCCTCTATCCCAAATATTGATGAGCATATTTATAAATTTTAATTGAAAATTTGGATTAATCCTTAACCACACATCTTAATCTTGATATGGATGGTTCAGGTTGATTCTAGCCTTTTTCAAAAATCTATAAATAGAGTGGCCATGAATATCATTTTTAAGTCTTGATAATGCAGATTTATAATGCACAAATGATTCCAAAAGTTATTACAATTAGTGTTACCATGCCAAATTGACTCCAATCTAAGCCAAGCCAAAGCCACAAGGTGCTAAGGACAAAAGGAGATAGCCAAGCCTCCTTTGATGAAGACTTCATGAGTACAAGCTAAGTAAGCCACTACAACAAGCATTTTGGAGCATCTAAGGAAGGTAAAACAATATTTATTTTTTTATTTTAGTTGTGTGTTTTATTACTATTTGTTAAATAATCTCTCCCTAGTGTCTAGGCCTAGATATGTTATGCTAGTTAGTTTGTTTCTTTCATTTTTTTTTCATTTTGAAACTAACACAATACTAAAACTCTTAAAAATATTCATTTGGATCACTAAAACTCTTACAATTTAATTTTCTAACTTTGTTTTGCCATTTTTCTTTGTCACAAGTTTACATAGTAAGTATCATCAGTTAGTAAAATCATCATTGATTGGCATAGCCATCATCAGTCACTATTGGTGTAATCATTGTTGATTAGAAAACCATCATCATTTAGTAATTTTAACCATCATCAGTTATAAAAATGATGTCAGTCTCTATGTTTTTCTTAAAAACACAAACCTGAGAGCTAATAGGTCATTTTAAAATACTTGGTTTGGGGTCATACAGACTCCATTTTGAATGGTTTTTTTTAAACCATGTGTTTTCTCTTAAAAAAATTAGAGTTTTATATTAGTTTAGCTTAAAATTTCATGTATTTTTCACAAAATCTTGAAAATATATTTAAAATGTTTCTAATCTAACATATTTGCTTTTGGAGTGATGTCTTAAGGGTAGACAGGTAACTAGCAGACTTGGAACTTATTAAAACATTTTATTAAGACATCTTTGGCATGATTTTAAAATGAATTAGGAATATTTTTTTTGGTACTTAATGAAACATTTAGGTACTTAAGTGAATTTTTTCATAATTTAGGCTTTCAAATTTCATAATCTTAAGACCAAGGGGTCTAATGAACACCACCCAATATTTCAAATTTGGTGCTTAAAAATGGACTCATCTTTCTAAAAATTTTTGGTATTCAATGTTTCTTGATCTAATTTTGTTTATAAAAGAGGGTTTTTGTGTGTATTCTCTTCCATTTATCCCCTTTAGGGAACCCTTTAAATCAAAAATCCCATTCCTATTGTAAATTGCCTAGTCCAAGGCATAGAAAGAACATCATCTAAAGCACTCCCCAAAAACTCACAAAAGTATTTGGTGACCTTGACACAACCCTAAATTCTTTATATTTTATTATTTCTTTCATTTCATTATATCTTGGCTTGTGAGGGGAACTTCATCACCTCTCATGAGTTTTATAGGGAATGTTTGACCTAGGGTTTCATCTCCTAGCACTGACTTCATTTGGCTCCATATAAGAGTTGCACATGAGACGTACTGGTAGTTTGGACATCACACTACACTGAAAAAATAGTAAGATATAGTGGTTTCAAAAATGACTAGACCTTTTTGAAACAATCCAACTGACATGAACCCAAAATCTATGCTTTTCTTTTACATTTTTTGACATGAAAGTCATTGTGCAATTGATTCCCCTAGAATGTTCAAAAACTTGTAAATCTTTATATAAATCCCCACTTACCATGGAAGTATTGTTATTGTAAGGTGTACCTCAAGGTCCATGTCATAGTACTATAATTTGAGAGAAGTGAGGTATAAAAACTCTATTATATAATGCACATTTACTTTTGGATATACACTTAAAACCCTCTCAAATGATGTATATTGATGAATTCCAACAATACCAAACAACCTTGTTAGTTTAGGATCTAAGGGTGATTAATTAGTTGGTGTTTCCCTATATTAAAGTCTTATTTGGAGTCAAAAACTTGGTGTCAACAAATTATCCAAACCAAACAAATGGTCCTCAATCTCATTTGAACAAGGAGGCATTATGCTTCCAGATAAATCTTCATTTTTTTGCCTTGTTCAAATTTATCACATTTTCTTTTGAATCATATCATCAACTTTAGTGTAGTTATGATACCCACATGAGTTTAGACCTTTTTTTTCCTAAAATTATTTAAGTCCTTCATTCATAATTCACATTCAAACTTGAACCTTTCTGAGTTCTAAAACTTGGTGTGCTAAACTAGGTTTGCCATTTGCACGCTAAACTTGTTTTAACTTGGGTTCAAATTCCCATTTAGATTGAGGGTTTTTTTAGAGACTAATAATCACATTTATCATCATAATTAGACTCAAGTCCTTTTGTGTTTAATACTTTCACTTTGATTCTATGGAACTAACATTGGTGGTACTATTCTAATTTCATGAGTTTTTGAGACCATTTGAGTGCAGCACTTCTTGACTTAGGAATATTTCCAAAACTTTGAGAGTGTGTGCATAATTTGAGTCAACAAAGATAGTGTCATCTTGTCAAATTAATGGGAAATTATCTTTGCCTTAGAGAGTATTTGAAAGAAGAACTTTGTCATATATTTGGGTAGTCTAGCACTTTTACGCTGCCCAAAAAATTTCATATATTATTTCATAGGCCCTCTTGCATAGAGTTCAAAATTGTTCCTACATTTTCACACCAATCTGAGTATACCTTTGTGAACCTTTTTCTAGTATAGTTACATAATTCACTTTTTGTCTAGCTTATTTGTCAAAAGAACCAATTTTTATACTATTATTTGTGAGAAAAATAAACTATCTCTAAAGTGTCTTTTGTTTCATACCTTATACCTATTTAATCGAGTCCATGTCCAACAATCAAGTGCCTAGTTTTTGTTAGAAGTGTTTCAAATATGTTAGATTAAAAATTTCATCTATTTCAAAGTCTAGCTTTTGACATCATTTGGCCAAGATTTCTAGCACATGCATTGTTTGAGCCTAGCTTTTGATGTCACATTTGGCCAAAAGACCTAGCAAATTTTGCTTTTCCTAGATTAACTGATCTGAAACACTTTAACCTTAGAGTTTGGAATTTTCATTTTTAGTCTATTTACTTGCTTATCTTTGTGTGAAATGTGAAACATTAGATACTTAATGGTAGCTTATTTCCTCATAAATCTTTGCATAAACCTTTTGATCCTTCTGACAAATCTAGACCAAGTTTGAACATCAACTTTTAGGCATTGTCATTTTAGAGTTTGTAGAAATCTTTGACCTTTTATTGAAAAAAAAATTATTATGGATAGCAACATGTATTCTTACACTCATAGTGGACTCATATACAATTTGAGTATTAGTAATGTGGTTGCATAAGAAGAAATGGTGCAAGACCCCTACACAGATAATATTTCTTACGAGACAAATGTGTATCCCTCTTATAATACTCAATTAGGGGCACAAATCCAAGATCCATTAGCTAACTATTTGGTCAATACACTACCTTATTTATAACAAGACCAAGAAGAAATTGCACAATACCTAGCTATAATACCCACAACTAATGAACCAGTTCTTCAATAGTCACACTCTACTAATATGCCTTCCAGTTATGATCCATTTTTATTTTAGCATCATTTATTAGAGAACAAAGATGATAATTTGGTTTGATCCATAGAGGTAGGGGCCAAGTTTCCAACATGCTTCCCCCATGATAATTTACTAAGCCTAGTAAGAATGCCCCATAACATAATTTTTGATCAACAAGCTTCTTCTAGCGACCCTTTGGCTCTAGTCCAAACAACATATTAGGACCCTAATATGCCTAACAAAGTCAAAAACCTCATGGAAGACCACTTTGGCTAAATGCAAATGGCATATCAAACCTACCTAAATCCAACATAAAATTTCAATTAGAAGACCATGATGACCAGACCTTTTAATGACTTCATTCCTTTAATAGGAGTTTTGATGGAGTTAACTGGTTGAGATAATTAGAGTTCAAACCCATTCATACAAAATACTTTGGTAGACAACTTGATGTATATGCCCATTATTAAAGATGTGTCTTCTGCTTCTACACATAATAATGAGCAAAACATAGTGGATAATGTGCAAGCAACATCTAATCCAAATCAAGGTGGTACTAACGCAAAAAAAACTAGTCAACAAAATGTGATTTTAGCTAACACTACAAGTGGTTCTCTAAATTAGGGAATAGGATTTTATACATCCCAACCTCAATTAACTACTTCATCAAGTGTGAAACTAATAGGATTAGGTAGTCAAATAGCAGCTAATGGCATGCATCAATAATAGAATGTGATAAATCCTACTCTTGCTCAACAAGTGTCAAGTATTATTCCATAATATCAAGCAGAATCTAGTGTACCAACACAATAGAGGCTGAATGTATTACCACCTCAATAAGGGAAAACTAATATTCCACCTCATCAGGTCGTGAAAAACATACCTCTTTAGTGTATACTAGTGTACCAATCCAAAACTAAATGATGACTAGCCAACAATGTGTAAATATTGGTTAGTGATAGATGTTAAATCCTCAACATGTTTTCACTTCCCAATAGGGATTCATGTAACAATAAGGCTCCCATGTTTCTCAACTACCTACTAGACAATAATCAACTCAAAATGTGTCACAAATTCAGAGATAGGGTCTTGGTCTATAATTTCCTACTCAACAGTAAGGTTAGATTAGTTGGTAGCATGTCCCTTTTCAACCACAATAGGAAAAATATAGTTATTTCCTTCCATCCCAACCATAAAATCCTCCAATTCAAACATTTATAACCAACCCAAACTAGAATATTGCACAACTAAATGTGCAAGTTCAAGTACATCCTAATCTATGTATGCATATTCTTGGTCTATTTCCCAACCAATCCAATGTACCCCAATAGATATCTTCATCATACCCTAGTCAAAGTGTCCCACTTATGATCTCCCAACCATATACCCAAACCAATATTCTCCCTCAAACCAATATTCTTTCTAGTTTCCTATCCCAATAATTGTAACAGATGAAAGATGCAATTGTTTCCATTTAGGCTGGGAAATAGACTACAGATTTTAAGTTGGATGATGTGTGCTCTTATCCATTCAACATGGAGTACTTGTAAATACTATTTACTCTAGAATACGCACCACTGAAATTTAACAAATACAAAGGGAAAGGTGACCCTAAGGCTTATTTAACCAAATTATTTGTCACATGTCAACTAATGGCATATAGTGATATATACTTTTTGTTATTGTTTCCAAGGAGCTTGGTTGGACAAGCCTTGGAGTTCTTTTTGAAGTTATCAAAAAATTTAGTAATAGATTTTGATTATCTTTTTAATAAGTTTATGTAGCACTTTTCCCTTAATCTTGAACATGGGATTTCATTAGTTGACTTAACATAAGAAAAATAAAAGGTAGGTGAGAGTTTTGCAAGTTATCTATAAAGATGGAGAGCCCTTTCAAGCTGATTCATCCATAGCTTACCAGATGAATAATTATCCATTATGTTTACCAAAAATTTGCATAGTGAGATAGCTTATCTTTTAGAACTATAATGTGCACATACTTTAAAGGAGATCATCAACAAAGGCTTGTTGATTAAGTGAGCCCTTATTAATAAAGGTATCATCAAGCTTACATCAACTAATCAGAATCAATGTATCAATCAAGGAAGTGGCCAAAACCAACATCCAATCCAAGCACAATCATCACAACCAGCACAGGCCAATAACTAAGATAGACCAAAGTAATTCAACTATAATAAGAATGTTATTGTTAATGGAGTAACTGAGTCACGTCATGTCTAAATAGTGAAAACATCATCTACACCACATTTTTAGATTACTCCTACCCAACAACCTCTCCAACCAATGTTGTAAGCATAACAACAAAGACCCATGCAACAAATGCAGAAACTTTTACCATTACAAACCCCTCCTCCAATGAGAACTATACCTACACATCATGTCTTTAGTGACCTAGGAGAACCTATTGAGTCTATATTTCACAAAATTTCCATTGCTAATCTGATTAGTTGGCCTATACCAAAGCATTATCCATAAGGCATTCCTTATCCTAATTGGTACCATGAAAATGAATTCTATGAATATCATCAGGTCAATGGGCATAATCTATGAAGATGTGTGAAAATCAACCATTTGATTGATTATATCTTGGAGAATGGGGAGATAACATTGGATAATGTTTCTTTCACCTCTAATCAAACTCTTGAGATTTATCAAAACCATTTTCCCCAAAATAACACATAATAGTAGCATAACAATCAACAATAATAATAACAACACTAGCTGGTGAAACAATAAAATCAATAGTATTAAAATCAAAGCTTGAACCATTAGAATCCACAAAGTTAGAATAATAAAAAAATCCAAGGTTAGAATGGTAACAACCAAAAAACCTACCATGTAGTTTCACATTACTACAATAGGGTTGTAGGTCATATTACAAGGGGTAGC
Organism: Torreya grandis; assembly: GCA_037957365.1. Classification (NCBI taxonomy): domain Eukaryota; kingdom Viridiplantae; phylum Streptophyta; class Pinopsida; order Cupressales; family Taxaceae; genus Torreya; species Torreya grandis. The sequence continues at coordinate 656,598 of JARHVA010002107.1, read as the reverse complement.
ATTAATACGATCGTCGTTAATCATATATCGAGAACTAATCAAGCTAGACTATTGATAAATAATACCACTCAACCAAATTACATGTGTAATCCTTATTTGACCTAGGACCGCACATATGTGAACCAAATAATCAAGACTTACACTTTTGAACCTTATACTGATAACTCACCCTTATCATGTGACCACATATAAGTGCATCGATAATCGAGACGTATCCTATCTAGTCCCACAACATTCCTAACATTTGTTAGTAATTGTGATCTAACATGTAATCCTGATTGTTTAATCACAACTTGAAGTTCAAAGATTACTATCCCAAGACCATAACCATCTTTCACTTTACCTACCATTCAGCCTCAAAACAAACTATTCACCAATGACCAAGACAAGAAGTTTGATATTATAGAACAATTATAGAAGACACCAGCATAAATTTCTATTTTAGATTTATTATGAACATCAACAATCCCAAAGAACATTTTGAATGAGTTTTTAACCCAATCCACTATTGCCAGTGACATATCCCTAGATAAATTTCAAGCTTTGGTTGGACACCTAGCTCCAACCCAATAACTCACATTCAACCAAAGTGATATGTCTTCCCTTTGCCCACTCCATAATAATCCTTTATACATAGAAGTTTATATAAAGTGGCATAAAGTGAAACATGTCCTTCTAGATAATGGATCAAGTCTCAACATAGTGTCTCTAAAGTTCATCAAGCTTCTTGGGTACATAATGGCAGATCTCCAGCCAAAAATGATAACTACGAAATCTTATGATAATCAAGAAAGAGAATCACAAGGCACCATTAGCTTACCAGTTATCATCAGCCCTTTGACCCATGATACACTTTTCCATGTGCTCGATGTTGAGTTTTCATATAATATGTTTCTAGGAAGGCCTTGGTTACATGAGATTCATGCATTCCCATCAACATTGCATCAATGTATCAAGTTCTCTCACTCAAAGATGGAAGTGAATATTCCAGGAGATTTACACCCATATGAACACTACAAACATCTTGAGGTTGAGTTTCAAAGCTATAATTATCAATATGACATGAATCCAAGTTCCAAGTAGGATAAAGTAAAGGCCATACTTATTGATCCTCTACAAGATAATTGCATAGATCTTAATACCTTAGATTCCCTTTCCCACATGCCACCTATTAAAGCTTCTAATCATTTCACTATTTTAGATAATGGCCTAGTGGAGTATGTGACCCATGATACCTTCCATATTGTCAATCTTCCTCAAAATATAAAAAACTTTGGATGACCTAAAGTTACCCCACACATGCATTAGTAACAAAAGAACAAAGACAAGGGCCCTGTCATGTTTTTACTAACATCTGGCCTTGAACCAAACCCTCTTGAAGGGGATGAATCATGGTTGTACAATGACAACCAAGTTGATTATTATAAAAGTGTAAAGTATCCTATTCCCAATAGGATCATGGAACATCAAGATTATGAAAGAAGAGGCCTCAGACATCAACAAGGAAACATTGAGCCAATATCCATGACTAAATACAAAATACCCTATGGACTTGGATTTAAACCTCTTGGAGGTGACCCCACAAATCTTATTTGATTTCCATCACCAATGGCTAGTGATGATGACATTGATAGTGAAGCAGAGTCTGATCATAGCCTCACCTTTGATGACCTAGTAGAGACTACCCTCTTTTATAACAATACCATTTGTACCCTTACCCCAAGCATTTTTCACAACCCATTTCCATTTTACTATCCCTAACTGATAGATTGGGACTAACAAGAATCCAATTTGCTGATTGATAAGTTACAGAATGATGAAGCATTCTATAATTTTATAGGCCTTAGAGACAATGTCCTATTGGGAGATCATAAATTAGGATTCTCAATTACATTGGATCTTGAAGCCTATTTTGGAGAGTGGGTGAACACCCTCAGCCAAAAATAAATAAATAAAACATTGAGGTCCCAAAGTGAAAACCTCTTTGAGGCACTTTCTAACCAGATAAAAAGTAAAGATAAAGGCTAGTTTAGTGGTGAAAACCTATTTTAGGTACCATTAAATGGGGGTGTTCATTCTTCTTCTTCAAATTTAGACCTAGAAACCACCAATGATGAACTTGCCTATGGATCTGAGTTTAGTTTTGAGTAACAATAAGTGTTTGATCAAATTCTTTAGTAATTTCTAATTATTTATCACATGGCCAACTCTCCCATTAGGGGACTCAAATTCATCATGCTTGGGAGATGTTGAGGAGCAAGTCCTAACAGAGGACCCTGATATAGTCCAATAGTTCAAGTCTTTACCTACTACACTAGAATATGGTTCAACCCTTCTATTCAAAGTATAATAAAGGTACACATTAGGACTCCATCGAACCTAAAATGGATAAAATTAGGCATGCCCCTCACTAAGGAATAATGTGAAGTATATATAACTCTATTGAGAGAATTTATAGGTATCTTTACATGGGCTTATTCTAACATGCTAGGTTTGGACCCCACCTTAGATCTACACCACCTTATGGTCAATCCTGATGCTAAACCAATCAAATAAAGTTGTGTAAGAGGCATCCTTGTATTTCTATCTTGGTAAAGAGTTGAAAAAACTCTTAGAATTAGGATGTATCTGGTACATTGACTACTCAGAATGGATATCTAATGTTGTGCTTGTTAGCAAAAAGCTTCAAGGAATCCAAATCTATACTAATTTCTAAGAAATAAACAAAGCTTGTCCTAAAGATGACTTTCTATTGCCTAATATTGACATGATCATCGACTCTATAGTGTGTTATGAAATGCTTTCACTCATAAATGGATTTTTAGGATATAACCACATCAGAATAACACCAGAAGACCAACATAAAATAGTGTTCACCACTCCATGGGGAACATTTTATTATCAGGTAATGCCATTCAGTCTTAAGAAATCTATAGCTACATATCAAAGGGCCATGAATATCATATTCCATGATATGATGCATGATATTATTGAAGACTATGTTGATGACATATTAAGAAAATCCAAGACCAAAGCCAACCATCTAGTAGTGCTACATAAGATATTTGAAAGATTATGAGAGTACAAAGTTAGACTCAATACAAAGAAATGTGTGTTTGGAGTAACCTCAAGAAAGTTACTTGGATTCATTGTGTCTCATAAGGTCATTGAAGTAGATCTATCCAAAGTCTATGTTATAATTAAGATGTTGCCACCAGCCAATTTGAAACAACTCCATAATTTGTAGGGTAAGATCTAGACAATCTAACACTTCACCTCTTAGCTAGTAGACAAGTGTCATCCATATACACATCTTCTAAAGAAGGGAGTTACATTTCATAGAGATGACCACTGCCAAATAGATTTTCAACAACTCAAAGACTATCTAGTTAATCCACTTGTTTTATTACCTCTTATGTCAGGAAGGCCATTCTTGTTGTATATATCAGCTACTGATAATGTCTTGGGGGCACTTTTGGCTCAACATGATAATAATGAAAAAGAGCATGTAGTATACTACTTAAGCTAGACCTTGGTCACATATGAAAACAACTATGCACCTATTTAAAAATCTTGTCTAGCCATGGTCTTCACAACTCAAAAACTATGCCATTACATATTGAACAATAAGACCATGGTCATTTAAAAATTAGATCCACTCAATTATATACTATGTAAAATAGATTTACAAGGTAGATTGGCCAAATGGATCATGCTTCTTAGTTACTTTAACATAGATATGTCAATTAGAAGGCAATCAATGGATAGGTTCTTGTAGATCAACTTGTTGAAGCACCCCTTGTAGACATAAAGCAACTCACATTTCATTTTCATGATGAATCCATAGAGACTATCATTAACACACCTCTTGAGGAGTAGTATTAGAAGCTATATTTTGATGGTTCATTTACTACACATGGATTAGGGGTAGGCCTCTTATTTATTACACCATAGGTGGATCTAATCCTTAAATCATTTAGAATTAGTTTTCCTTGTATAAAAGTCATGGTCAAGTATGAAGCACTTGTCACAAAACTTTGATAGGTATTACAATGGAATATATCTCATCTAAATGTTTATGGTGATTCTTAGTTAATCATCAATCAAGTCACAAACTATTTTTAAACCAAAGATGACAAGTTGGTTCCATAAAAGGCTATGGTCTATACCCTAAAGCAATAAATTGCTGACATTTAGTTTGAGCATATACAAGGGATAGTAATATAACTATAGATTTAATGGTTATTATTGGCTCTTTAATTTGACAAACAAAAAAATATAAATAATATCAGTTTCTTATTGAGAATTTGTTTGCACTAGCCCATGATCCTTTAACCATTGTAATGATTTGTGATATTGTTGGATCTAATTTTATTTGGTACTCAGACTTTTACAACTACCTTCATGACTGAGTTATACCACCTAACCTATCTCAAGAACAAACCAAAGCTTTTATCCATCACTCCACTTATTATAATCTATTTGGATCCACCCTTTACCACCATAGTTTTGATGGAACTCTACTTCATTGTTTAATTTCAGTAGAGTCTACACTTACATTAAGATGAGTTCATGAAAGAGTATGTGGATCTCATTCTAGCAAAGTAGTCCTATCCAAAAAGCTCTTGTGTACTACTTATTATTCGCCCATGATGGATGAAAATGTAGATGCATATGTAAAGAAGTGTGACAAATGTCAATGGTATGCTAATCTGATTCATGCCCTAGCACAAACTCTAAAACTAATGTTGACACCATGGCCATTTGCTACATGGGACTCAACCTCATTGGTAAAATCAACCACACTTCATTTGATGGCCATAAACATATCCTTACCACCACTTAGTATTTCACTAAGTGGGTTAAACTTATACCCCTCACTTACATGACTAGAAATAAAATTTCCAAATTCATCTTCAACCATCTCATTTTTTGCTATGGTATCCCCTTTAACATTACATCTTATAATGGAGGATAGTTTAAGAATAAAGATGTAGACCAGCTATGTATCAAATATAACATCACACAACATTTTTCTACATCATATTACCCTCAAATTAATGACCAGGTTAAAGCATCAAATAAAACCATTATCAATATTCTCAAAAATATTATCAAAGATGTTGATCATGATTGTCACTTGTAGATATTCCCTACCCTTTGGGCATATCATACCAATCATCATATTCCTATAGGAGCCACTCCATACTCACTTATTTATGGTATAGAAGCCATCCTTCCCATTGAAGTCAAGTTGACTTCATTGTGCATATCTTTCAAGCAAGTCTTATATGATCATGACTATCGAGTAGCTCACCTACAAGAGTTAGACCTATTTGATGAAAAATGCATAGTTGTGCTCAACAATCTTTAGGCATATTAGAATCAACTCAAAGGCCATATTTGAACTTGGTTATCTTATTCTTAAAGAAAACCAAAAGAATATCATGGTTGAAAATAAGAATAAAGGTAAATTCAAACCAAATTGGATAGGGTCTTTCATCATTACTATAGATTATGGATCAGGAGCATACAAGCTTGCCACACTAGACAAAAATGAACATCTTAAGCTAATGAATATTATTCACCTCAATTAGTACTATGCTTGAGTGCTAAAGTGTATTTTTTGTAAGCACGATTTCATGTTGTTCCATTTTATCACTATTATTCTTTGTAAAAGTATAATTCTTATCATTCCTTTTAGCCTTTCCATTTGCTTTACCATCTCATTCTATCGACCAAGTGTGTTCTAAAGCCTAGCTCATTTAACCTTGGTTTTTTGCCATTCATTACATATTTTCAACATCAAGGAATCTGATCATTTTCATTACTTGTTTCAATTACTTCAAATATAGATCATATTTTGGAGTAGCATGATAGAATTTTTGGTAGTTTCATCCTTTGTTTGTTATTCCTTTCTTATCATGAGTCTTGATACTAATTATAATCACCTTTGGGAAAATTAGTACCATTGATCTATGTCATTTTGTCCTAGTTATAACTACCTATGGGAAAGCTAGGGGAAACATTTGTTTATTGAGAATTAACATACCAAATTGCCACTTCTTATGCCATACTATGCCTTTTAACCAACTACGCCTATTTTGTTTGAATTGACTGCTACACTAGTCAAATTCCTCTATTGTAAGGGTAGAACTACAGTGACTTGAGGTCTTACTCTAGAACTATGTAGGTAATACTTGATACTTATTGAGGTTAGCTTAGTCACCCTTTTCACCATTCTCTCACTATTTTGTGAGAAACCTAAGTCTAAATGATCTCATCTTTTGTGACCAACCTAAGCAATGCTCTCATTATTTTGTGAGCAACCTATGTTTAAATACTCTCACCATTTTGTAAGTAACCTACATCTAAATGCTCTCACCATTTTAAGAGTAACCTATGTTTGAATGCTCTCACCATTTTTTAGGCTTGAAAAATTTAGTGTCTCATCATTTTTGATTGAGTTGAGATACTCCAAAATAATTCCAAAAATATTTATAAAACTATTTAAAAAGAACATGGACCACTTCTTTACCTTAAGGATTCTAGGAACCCTTACTACGTTTCAATTAAATCACTTGTCACTTAGTTTCCCCATCCTTTTTATCCTTTTATGTCATGCACTTGTCATTTTGAAAGACCATTCTTATTCTTCTATCGCATCTATCCTATTTGTTTTCACCAATTATCATTTTCTTCCCATTCCCTAGGAGAACTACATTTGGCCTAAAGTTTTTGTTGGATGTTACATCCATGGAACTATGTAGGTAGCATCCACTTGCCTTTTACATATGGAGATAGCTCAGTCTTCCTCTTCCTTTTCTTCTATTCCCCCATTTTATTCATTTGTTAAGTTGTCACCTATTTTCTAGGGACAATATTTGTATGGTTTATATTGAGTGCTTCTTTCTTTATTTCTTTGTTGTTTTATTTGTGTGCCTATTTATTTGCTTTCAGTACTGTTGACTTGATTTGGTTTATGTGTGTTCATTAGGTGATTCTTTTCCCACACTTATACTTGAATCCATTTATATTCATATGTTTATATTATCATCATGGTTTCTATCATTGGTGCATTATTTCCTATTGAGTATTGAATTATGGGAGTCAGTCCTTATGCATATTTTGACCAAGTCCTCATGATATTATACCATGATGCCTATTGACACATGCTAAAATAAACCTAAGCTTCAATAATTATATTCAACAATGGTGGCATCAACATCTCTTTGGCACTGACATCCTGATTCAATCCCAATCATATCCCAAACATAGTAATTAACCACAAAATAATTTTAACCTTTATTAGTTAAGATAAGCATATCCCTACTAGTAGGTTGTTATAATTCATCATTAACCTCTATTATTTAGTTACCCTCATCATTATCTAATCATTCATGTTTTCCATAATCAGGGTCTAATGAATATAATTGCCTTTGGGCAAATCATTGCACATCGTCTCACCTGTATTTCTCAATGATTATAACTGCCTTTGGAAAAATGATTATGTTTTCACCCTTTTAATTTTTCTCCCCATATAGGGGCATGTTATTATCTTGTTTTTCTATCCTAACTGGGGCAACTCCATCCTCTTAATGATTATAACCACCTTTGGGAAAATCATTATGTTATCATACCACATTGCCACTATCAGGGTACAATGCTCATAATTGCCTTTGAGAAAACCATTGTCCACCATCCCACTTGAATTTTCAGTGATTTTGACTACTTTTTCAAAACCATTGTGTTTTCACCCCATCATTTTGCCTTTTCTTTGGTCCCCTCATCTCCATTCTTTCTTTCAAGGAAATGCTTGATGACATTTCATTATGCCAACCATTCCCTCAAGGGGACATCATATAATTAATTTATCATTATTGTAGTTGTAGGCATATAAGACCTTTTCATTATTTGAGAAGATGTTATTGTGATTATAGCTTTCAACATCTTCCTAAATAGGGGTAAATTATACACACCTAAATTTGGCCACCAATGACCTCCAACTAGGCTTTTGACCAATTTCCATCTAAAATGCACAATTTGGCCTAAAAATACTAAAACACACTAAATGATATGAAACTAACATATTCAAGTGTTGATTTTGGCTATAGTATCATTAAATATGGCAATGCAATTTGTGGGCCAACTAACTTTGATCAGATCATTTTGAGTCAAAGTGCCAAGTTTGCACTTGGGTGCTCTGGATTGCTCTTTTCTATCAAGTCTCTTACACAAAATGTTTGCCTTTGTTATTTTCTATTGATAACATCCTAAATGAGATAATGGATCTAATACATCTGATATTGACTTCTAATTCTAATCTAGTTAAATTTTGGACCAATAACAAAGCATTCTGGTCAATTTGAGTAATTTGTGCACAAAGTGCTTAATCATGCCTAAAGATAACTAATATAATTTAGAGCCTAATTAATAATTCCATGGAAACTTTTTGAATACTTATTTTTACAAATGACTATTGAATATTTGCATCGTCAGGTGACCTCGTTTCTTGGGAAGACATCTTTAGGCCATAAATGCCATAAATATCAAGATTTGTGCCTCCCATGCCTCATCAAAGCCCTCCATACCTCTTAATTTCTCATCTATCCCAAATATTTATGAGTCTATTTATCAATTTTAATTGTAAAATTGGATTAATCCTTAGCCACACATCTCAATTTTGAGATGGATGGTTCAAGTTGATTCTAGCCTTTTTCAAAAATCTATAAATAGAGAGGTCATGAACATCATTTCTAAGTCTCAATAATGTAAATTTATAATGCAAAAATGATTCCAAAATCTATTTAAATTAGTGTTACCATGCCAAATTGATTCCAATTTAAGCCAATCCAAATCCACAAGGTACCAAGGAGAAGAGGAGATAGCCAAGCCTCCTTTGATGAAGACTTCATGAGCATAAGCTGAGTAAGCCACTACAACAAGAATTTTGGAGCACCTAAGGAAGGTAAAATAAGGCTTCTTTTATATTTAAGTTGTGTTTTTTATTCATGTTTTTTAACTAATCTCTCCATAGTGTTTAGGCTTAGAGATATTATGTTAGTTTTTTTATTTCTTTCATTTTGTTTTCATTTTCAAACTAACACAATATTAACCATCCTCTCTTGATCAAAATTCATAGATCACAATAGGGACTCAATCTCATTGGGGAAATCAATAATCGTTATTCATAGTGGAACCAATCCATCATCACTGGCAATGAGTATTTAACCAAATGGGTGGAAACTATTCCTCTCATCTTGACCAAAGCCAAAAAGATAGTCAACTTCATAAATCATCATATCATCTATCATTTTGTTGTTCCCCATAAGATCATCACTGATAATGGTAAATCTTTTTAAAATAAGAAATTCTAAGTTATTTATGATGCATTTGGCATCAAGGTAAGATTTTCCTCACATTACTATCCATAATCAAATGGATAGGTAGAAGCCTCTAACAAATCCCTCAACAAAATGTTAACCAAAGTAGTTAGTGTTTTAGGTCAGGATTGGAACTTGCACATCCATTTAACTTTATGGGCCTATCACACTAGTATTTAGACCTTTATAGGTGCTACCCCTTTCTCTCTAGTCTTTTGGGTAGAGGTAGTTTATCCTCTTGAAGTCCATATTCCTTCTCTTTACATATCCTTGCAAGACATCATTTCTAAGAGTGACTATCATCAAGAACATCTAGCATGACTTGAGCTACTTGATGAGCACCATCTAACCGTGCTTAACCATATTTGTGTCTACTAAGAGTGAATCAAACATTCTTATAAAAATCACCTAAAATAATGAGAATTCAATATTGGAGACCTCATCTTGAAGTAAAATAAATATGTGACCAATATGGATAAAATCAAAAGAGGCAAGTTTGCTTTCAATTAGTTTGGACCCTATATCATAACCCACAAGTATGGATCAGGAGCTTACCATTTATCCTCTCATGAATTTAAACTAGAAATTGAGCCTCTTAATGTTTTGCATCTACATCCTTTATTTTAATAAGCAAGTATTAAGTTCAAATTATTGTCTAACTTAAGCTCATCCCTTGATTTATGAGACTTTCACCTTCACTTACCTATCTCTATCCCTTTAGGGATAATCAATTACAATCATAAAACCTTTTGACTAACCATCATAGTCATAGCCTAATCCTAAATATGGGTATCATGGCTCTACCCATAGCATGGTTCTCATGAATGCTTTTCATCTCTAATCGGATGGAATCCCATATTCATTGTCTCTCAAAACAAGTTCACCTATTATTAACCTTTTGTGATAAAGTTTTTCCCTCATCAAGTTAAACCTCTAAGCCTATATAGACTTTTACATGTCTAAGCCTATCATCAAAACAATTTGGGATACCAAAATATCACTTGGGTCACATGTCTCTATCCTTATAGACTACTCCCTTGAAGGATAGTTGCCCAAAATCTAAAAATTTCTTATAAAGATAGACTTTTCCCTTAAAGGACAACTACCAAATAAATAAACCCAAACTTAGACCACTCCCTTGAAGGATGGCTAAGTCAATTTTGTTAAATCAATCATTTAAAGATTCCCACATTGATTAGCTTCATAGAATTATCAAAACAACTGTAATAACAAAAGATCCTATATCAAAATCAAAACAAGCTATCCCAAGAAAGTTACAATCAGCTTTCATATCTAACATCAATATATTTTTCACATTGATTAGTCTACACCTTGCATGAAGACATGGACTTGTCTAATATGGTTCTTAGGTCACCTAAATAATGGGTAAACTAACCCACATAAGGTTATCTTACCTATCACCTATTTACCCTTCACCTACAACCTACCTCCCCATTATACCATCTACAAATCAAGGGATTATGAGGTTACTTGACACAATGTGATCAAGACACCTTTTTATCAACCAAATCATGCTAATTCAAAACATTTGAAAGGCTTATGTTTCCTATGCATCATACTTTAGTTTTATTTTTTCCTTATCAATGAAAAAGCATCATGTTTTTTTCTTATCCACTCATCATTGGTTCATGTAGACATATGTCTCTTGATTCTTATATCTTTTCCCACATTTAGTTTGTTATCTAACTTAGTTTATGTTATTTCATTAACATCATAACCATTTTAACACATCACATAATCCATTATCATAAACCATAAACATCAAATCATAATAAAACAAAACATCATATCATAACATTACAATCATGTATAAAACAAAACATCATCATAATCATGTATAATCATAACCATCATCCGTAATCATCACATGCCTAAGCTAATGAGTCCACATCTCATAAGTACAAAACATAAAAACATTTAAACCATGAACCATAAAACATACATCACATCTATATAAATCAACATCACATTATCATATACATCATGTCATCAAAATAAATAATACTTGTCATAATGAATATATCTCTCTCAAAGAATGTGTATCTTGGTATATTGCATGTCAGCTGGTATTAAAATCATGTACATCTATATCTATACATAATAGCATATCACATCATGTCCCTGGGGCACCACTATCACTAACCCTACCTGCACTACCATTACCACCTAGTGCCTATCCTCTTAGGATGCCTACATGTCTACCCATCAAAGTGAACCACTGACTTAGAGACACCACAACTACTCCACCTATGAATTTGGATATGTACTCAACCCATTGGGGCTCCCATAGACACTATATCAAAACTATGGTCTTATAATACCTCAACTCCTCCACTATGGCCAAGCACTATGCCATAGGGATACTACCTGGTTGTCTTACTGGTGATGCTACTACTCCTCCCTTATGTCTCAAGGTGTCCCTATCCTAGGTCACCAAGCCTAGTTAAGTCCTAGCCTAAACACTCTCCCCTATCATAGTCACAACCTAACCTTATAATGTCACAATCTAACCCTCTAATGTGGCCACCTATCCCTATAATGTTGTTATCTTCACCTATGTAGTGGTTAGTGCCACTCCTACCTATCCATCAGGGCCACCTCATAATACCTATCCTAATGAACCCCCACCAACTACATCCACATCCATGGGCTTCTTACCCCCATCATCTTACTCAAAATTAGCTACTATATAAATGGCCTGATACCATGATGTGTACCCATCAACAAAATTGGCATCATCAACCCCTACTCTAATGGGTAGCTCCTCATGATCTAAGACCACCCCTTTTAGCTATGGCTCAAGAAGTAAAAACTTAGCATCCTCCCTCTCATACCTTGATAATAGACCTAAAATCCCTTAAACTAGGTTAAACTACCTACAAACTCTATCAAATGTGATGAGCTTAGTCTCACTCTCTCTCCTCCCATAGATCCATCTCTAGCTTTACAATGATAATGTATGTCAAGTGTAGTAAGCCCACTTAAGAAAGCTAACATATGGAATCTAGACTACATCTATAGAAACTAAACCATCCAATGCTTTTTTAAACCAATAAATATCCCTTGTACTTCCTCCATCTCTTGTGAGAGTGTAGTCACCCCTCCACCACATAACACCCACTCTAAAGTCTATCTGAGTGTAACCCTCCCATGGTAGCTCAATCAACCTCAGAACCCTAATATGATCATAATCCTAGTAATGAATCATGAACCCCACACTAATCCCATATCACTAGTGAGCTCAAAATCCCTATAACTCTTTATATGTCTAAACTAAAAAAATTGGTACCCACCCAAACACTATCCTACCAAGTAACATCTCCACCAACACTCCCAGTAGTAGATAAGGAAACTACCCACTACTTGAATCTAGCAATGCAAAACAAAACAATAACATCATCATCATCATCATCATCATCATCATCATCATCATCAAATGTCTATCATCTCAATCCCTTTGGTACAATTTCCAATAACTAGAGCCACTAGTATGTTAATTGGTAAGGACTTGATCTTCACCATATAGAAGCTCCATATGCTCATCCCTCTACATGCTGTCAATATGGTATATCATCTCCCCATAAATTATAAGTCATGTGATCTTATGAACATCTTCTGTTAGGATGGTCATCTCTTCTATTGACAAGAGGAATGTGTTCATGGCTAGATCCCATCTCTAGATGAGGGCCATGATCTTCATCATATTTTGTAGCATGAACTAGTAACACATTATGGCTCTGAGGCTAACCTCTTTCATGTTTATTCAATCATCATCTATCATCCTTCCATGCATATTTGTAAAGATCCAAGGAACCTAATCCCTCATCTAAATCTGATCTTGTGCCTACAAAATTTAAAGTTAGTACACAAACTTAGTTTTCCATTACCATTACCCATGTTCTTTCACTTCATTCTACCTAAATCAAACTTTTTATCAACCTAAACCTACCTAAATCAACCTATTCCAATACTACCCTTATAATTAAATAGCATTTTTAACTTATCCTTAACTAATACCTATCCTAACCCACAAACATTTCAACACACCACTCTTACTTTAAAGATACTCTATCCTAACTAACCATTAGCATTTTCAATACTAAAAACATTTTAAAATCATACCCATTGTCATAAATATTTTATCAAATCCCTTCACCATTCACCTAACCGTTGATGGTCACTATGACCACTGATGGTTAAGTGACCATTTAGCTTGGGTAATTGACTGTTGATGGTCAAGTCTGACTGTCGATAGTCGGGTATGACCACCAGTGATCACTATGTGCGACTACCAATGGTAAAACACCTAAACCTACCTTCATAAACCCACAAAAATAAAAAAAATTAAACAAATAAACTACTTGCCCCTACCCTTTACCCTACCCCTAACCCAACTACTCCTTTAAATTTTATTTTCACATGTTAATTTTACCAATCACACCTAAAACCTAAATTTAGGGCAAACCCCCAAAAACACTACCAAAAAAACACAAAATAACCAAATGTAACTTCAAAATGATCTAATAAAATAATCTAACTAATTAAGACAACACCTACCTCATTCTTTGACCATTATCAAGGATGAATCCCACATCTTGTTGCCTAGCCACATCCTCATCCACCCTACATCTTTCATCCCAAACTCAATCACCTCAACATGTGCCTCACACCAATCAATAACCACCTATTCAATAATCAACCCAACCTTGTTAGTACTATCACCCAAAAAATTCCAAATTGCTAAGAGCATAGAAGTCATAGGAGTTAAAAGCAAAAAGTAAAAATACATTATAATTTTCACTTTTTATTTTTTATGTTTTTAAGGTTTTTCCCCTAACTGTTGATGATCAGGGTGACCATCAAAGATATATTTTAGGGACCCTTAATTGTTGATGGTCAAGAAACCCACATTTTAAAAAATTTAGGCACTAATACCTTAGTGCCACATTTTTGGAGGTTACCTTCTCCACCAGACCAAAACTAACCTTTGAAGAATACCCTATCTGATTGACCAAATACCCAACCATGTCTACCTTGATGTTGGCTATTTTTGACTTGACTTATCACATATTTTTGTGATGACCTTGCCTTTGTCCCATTTGATTGCATTGATCAACCTTGCCATGTTGAACATTTGAATTTATACCACTTAGTGCACATCAGACCATTTATGTTTTTCCTAGGAGTACTTCCCACCTTAGATACCTATAAAAACACTGACCATATCTAGGAGACTTGATAGGAATGACCTGATCAGCTATTCCTAGTGTTTTGGCATGTTTACCCCATCACTAGTCCTTCTAGAATTGACCTTATTTTTACAAATTATGGTAACCTTAGTCTTTATGTGATCTTGGATATCACACTTAGTCATATTTTATGTGTATGTTTATGCTTATACTACCTAACCACCCTTGTCACCAACCTCGTGATGTACCATAAACCACTTGTCAAACCCTGACTCAATTTTGGTTTCACCTCATTGACTCCTAATTTAAGGGGGAAACACCTCCTTCCATACTCAGGGCAATCAAAACTTTGAATAGTAATCCATTTTTATTTTTGTAAATTGTTGATTCAAAGCCACATAAATAAAAAGGGGAAAAATTTAGAAACTATAAAACCACACACAATGTTTCTAGATGTCAAAATTCCTTAGAACCTAGTAGAGACCACCTAACCATTCATTACCCACTAACTAACCCATCAGACCTTGGGTCTAGTTAGTTACTTATCCACATAAAATCACTAACTCACTAATTAACCCTTAACCTAACCATTTTAAATTACCTTGACCCATTTACCTCTAAACACTCACACATCGATGATCATCATGACCACTAATGCTTAAGGTGACTTTCAATAGTCAGATCTTCCTCATTCTAACACAAACACCAGTTGTGCATGGGATAACATGGAATAATTTAATGATGTCTACCTTACCCATTACTAATAAATTATGAAGCATTGAAATCAACAACCTAACCTCCTAAGGAACCTTCTATCCTCCATCTCTCTTTTCTTATAAAAGGAGGGGAGCAGGAGGTAAAATAGATCCATCACTTACAAGTATCAGACAAGCATTCTAGTACATAAGTAATCAAGTTCTCAACCAATCAATCTTCTTTTCATCAATTCAAAAACTATAATAGAGATCCAAATCTTTGCCAAAATTATTCTTGAGACAAAGTATTTTTACTATGTCAAAATTTCTCTAGCCATTAAGCAATAGGTACATTTTGTATTTTAACTTTGTTTATTTGGTTTTTAACTTTTAGGCTTAAATCAAACCTCCTATAACTATCTTTCAACTTCCTTATTCCTAATTAGACCCTTAACAAACCTTACTTGATCATTGACCCCTTTTTCAACTACCTTTTGAGAAACTTTAGAATCCATAGGTAACCATCGATGGTCAACATAACCATCAATGGTCACCTCCAACTATCGATGATTACCCAACCATCAATGATCAACTTAACCATCGATGGTCACCCTGACCACCAGTGATCACTATGGTAAGAAATAATAGTAAGTTATTTCCAAACCCATACCCCCAACAAAATCCAGCTTTTTCCCTTACCTATTCACATACCCTTGCCTGATTTTTTGAACCTAATCTAATCTATTTTAGCATTAGTATTGACTTGATATTGCTATATTTAGTTTATTTCCTTTATCAAGCATATTATATTCTTTATTTCATTTTATTTATTTCTATTATTTAATGTAATTATTTCATATTTATCTCTTTCAACTTAATTGTTATCAAAGAGTGGATTGACAGCCTCCTAGTAAGCTAATGCTTCTTAGATCTAGCTCACGCTAGGCAGTCCACCTTACTATATTTCCAACAACCCCTTTTTTTAGTAATTTATTATTTATAGGTCATTCTTCCCAAGACAAATAGGATCTCTTCACACTCATATAGATCATACATGCATAATAACCAAGTTCTACCACATGCTTATTACTAGTTTCTTACCTTCTTCCTTAATAAGAAATGAGTGAAACTTGAGAAAAATAAATATCTTGAAGACTCCTTCACCAAATAAATTAAAGACCACCTCTAGGTTGATATCAGATTCTTTAAAATTATATTTTATATAGATTACTAAACCAAATGTTGAGAAGGACATGGGAGAAATGATGTTAGGAGATTATAATCTGAAAAGAACATCACTTGGAAAAGCAACAAGAGAAGGTGATATTCATAATATATGAGAAACCACTAAAAGTATAATTAATAATTATGAACAAGATGAGTTGACTCAAGAATAAATTAGAGGATAAATCAAACAACCAAAAAGTTATGTCAATTATCCACTCCATCTAGTAGAAACTCTTGTAATACCATTATTTGGTTCTTTAACATAATTACCAAGAATAAGCAAGGATTTTTTACCATAATCAGCAAATACAATAAATATGATAAAACTCTCAAAGCATGGGTAGATGATTTCCTTGCAAATGGAATTAAATACATTGAAGAATTCTTGAACATATATGATCTTATCAATCAATAATTACATGATATCCATGTATAGATCAAATTCCACACCTTCACCTTGACAACATGGGAAGAATTGATCGAAGAGATGAAATAAATAATCATGATGGAAGCCAAAGTAATGGTATAAGGTGGAGAATTTGAGAAAGAAGATGATGACACAACCTATAAATGGGCAGAATCTATATTTCAAAAAATTTAAATCTATAACAAGTTCATAGAAGAATTAAAGGAGAATAGAGATATGGGTGAAGAAAAACTCAAATTTATTTTTAGCAATCTAAATGAGATCCATTTCCATTTATGTAAATAATATAGAGCTAAAAAAAATACTATGGATGAACTAAAAGTTAAATTCCAAAAGTTAATAAAATAAGATCTTCTAAATGAAGGCAAATTTAATAAAACTTCAATGATAACTCTCAGCAAAATTCATATTTCACTAAAAAAGTTAAACACTCAGATGGAAGATTTTTTTAAAGCTCAATGTTCCTTGACATTCATTTCCCATAGATGGTTCACACAATGTCATCATGTGGTGATTCCAAAAAGTAATGAAGCTCTTGAAGTATTCAAGAGATTTCAAAAATTCAAGGAAACACATGATAAAGATTAACTCAAACAAGATTCAGCTATAGTCAACCCATCTACCAGTGTTGCTAACTCACAAAACATTTCTTAGTGAAATTTGTTCTCTATCTCCCTTTTATATTTTTGTCTAAATTCTATTTTATGAAATTAATATTTTATGATTTTAAAATTAAACATTATGAAAAGTAGAATAGGATAAAAAATATAATATGAAAGGTCATTTTTTAATGTGAAGGATCAACTCATTCCCTTTTTTATATATACAAGAAATGGTAATTAAAATAGGGGATTTTTTATGTCCACGATTTGTGAAACTTGAAGAGGAAGAAGAAAACTTTATGTCTAGTCTTTATTTAAGAACAAGGAGTTACTTGAACTTTGTGTCTAGTTATTTACTTAATGGGCAGACATTTTTCTTATGTTAGTATATTTCTCATTATTCCAAACATGAATGGTGTCTAATATCTTGATTTAAATTTCTCTTTTTAATTTAAATTGTTACATAAATGGGTTTCATCTAAATTTATTCACTCTCCCATAGCCCTCTATTTTCTCTTTTATGTTTCTTTTATTGTTGGTTATATTGAATTTCTACCAATACCCTTTCATTTAACTTGTAAATGCTGTACCTAGTTATGTTATATGTTATTTATTTCAATAATTATAACCTCCCCTCATAATAGAGGAGAGACTTTGATGTCATGAACTATAGTGAAATCTTGATTTGTCACCATTTACCAAATATTTCACCAACATGTTATAAAAATTTAGGCATTATATTCTAGCTACACCATTTGACTTATTTACATACCATCAATCTCTGTGATATATAATGAATAATCCCATGTTAGGAGGATGTATATCCATATGGCTAATGTTATTTCAATAATTTGATTTTAATATCAATGTTAAGCCAAGGCAATAAAAAAAAGGATGGATCTTCTTAGTCACATAAAGAATGGAGAAGAACTAGAATAATTACAATATAAATCACCAATTTCTTATCTTTTTAGAGGCTCATTGATTCCATAAAATATGGAAGACATAGCCAATTTTATGGAACATGGAGTTTTTCCTATGCACTTTATTGAGAAATATAAAAAGACATTAGTCACTAGAGCTATGAGATTCATTATTATCAATGGGATTCTTTATAAGATGGGTAAGGATGATTCGCTACATAGAGTAGCCTTAAATCATGAAAAATCATAGTTTCTATAGAAAGCACATCATGAAGTCATAGAATAATGTATTTTGAGGAAGATACTACAAAATGATCTAAGGTGGCCTACTCTATTTTAGGATGCACATAGAGTCACAAACACTATGACATTTTCTAATGAGTAGGGAAGCTAAACTAAAGGGATTAAATGCCTCTAAACCTAATGCTAGCGGTGAAACTATATGAATAATGGGGAATTTATTTTTGGGGGCCTATTAATTTGCCTAGTAAGTTTAGTCATGCAAGATATATAATCACTATGATGGATTACTTCACAAATTTGGGTTTATTATGAGACCAAGTTGTGGTGCTAAAGACACAACCAAATTTTGTATGAGAACATCATAATTGGGTTTGTATGTCCCATGAAGTTATTTAAAAATAGAGGAACACACTTCTTGAACAATACCATTAAGACTTTAACTAAGGAATTCATGATATCGCACCATAAGAGCACAACTTTTCATCCTTAAGCCAATGGGTAGGCATAAGCATAAAACTAATTTATTGAGAATATGATTATGAAAATATTTAATTTATAGAGAGATGAATATAAGGTTTGAATTTGTGCAATCTTATGGGCATATAGGACCAACTATAAACATGCAAATGGATTCACTCCTTTTCAACTGGTCTATGGACTAGAAGTAGTGATGCTAATGAAATACATAATTCCTAGTTTTTGAATTGCATTAATAATGTGACTGGGAGATTAAGACTCACTTCAAAAATATTTTTGGAAATAACTCACATGGAATAAATGAGTTAGAGAATAATTTGGATGTAGTAAATCAACAATAAGATCCAAATGGCATGTCATGATCATAACCTTTGTTCTAAATAATTAATTGAGAATAAATA
Organism: Torreya grandis; assembly: GCA_037957365.1. Taxonomy (NCBI): domain Eukaryota; kingdom Viridiplantae; phylum Streptophyta; class Pinopsida; order Cupressales; family Taxaceae; genus Torreya; species Torreya grandis. Next base: position 637,010 of record JARHVA010002107.1, on the reverse strand, counting down.
GTTTTTTTATATAATAATATATTTTGGGGATATCCAAGGAAGTTTCAAATTTAGTGGAAAGGACCATATGTCATCCATAAATTATCATAAAAAGGAACTATATTCTTAGATACCTTCAAGGAACCATCATTTTAGGGTGTGTAAATGAATATAAGATTAAGACTTACTACTAATGATATCTATAAATATCATGCTAACAAATAGAGAGGGTGTTGAGTAACACCATTTAGTTATGAGTTTTATTTTATTTTACTTTTTTTCTTGCCTTTATGTAGCATTTTAGTGTATTTTTATATAGTATGATCTCTATATCATAGACATTTATAACATTATTTAAAATTCAAAAGTCATAGAGCATAAAAAGGAAGTAGTAGAGTGATAGGAAGGCATAGATTGGTTAATGTGTAAGTCAACAAAGTAAGTCCTTCAAAGAGGCAATGATAAAAAAGTATGGTAGAAAGGTACCAAATGGTAACTACCATTATAATTAATGATAGTGTACTCCAACTATTACACCATTCCCAAAGTAGATATATGTGTCAGATCTAAGTTATGCATAGTAAATGAAATTCTTTATAAATAAAAAATATCATGTCACATCAAAAAATTCCATCATATGAAGTAATGACCCTATCTATTAAAATGTTAATGTTGTATCACAAAAACTGATGGAATTCAAAGTACAAAGCATAACTTCATAAGAATACCTAAGCAAATTCAATGTAAAGTGTCAAATTCATGGATCACATAAAACATATACAAATAAAGGCATACATAATGAAACACACTTGTAAATCATAGAGAAAAATAAATTGATACACATTAAACCTTAGTCATCTACTTGAGTGTATAATCATCAATATCACCACTATAGAATAATGAGAATGTATCAATCCCAACTACTAATACTATTGTTTTACTAATATAAGGGAGAAATGGGAATTGGGTTAGAATTATGAAAGATAAGATATCATGACTCAAATATATTTGATTTCATTGATAAGGTAAAATTTGATTTTTACACCAAATATCAAGTCATGGGTTTGTATCCAAGAGCCCTAAACATTTAACATAATCTAATAGGATCTAATTAAGAGCAACTGATCAAGTTCCCCACTTTTACCCAACTGGACAAAGTGATGATCACTCTCTTGAGTTAGTAAAATGAAGGGAAAATACATTTTTCTAAGTACATCACTCTTTACAGCAATGAACACTAATGTCATTGTAAATAAGACTCCTATCAAGGGGGAAATCCATAGTGAAATATAATACTAATATCCCTCCCATCCATTTTGACACCAAGGAAATATACTCATGGGCATCTATAGGGATACTAATTTATTTAGTGGATGATTTCATAGTAAAGGTCCTAATAGAATGCATCACTAAAATATTATGGAAAATAACCAAGAGTGTGCATCAAGTAACAAAAAGGGTCATTGATATTATGTATCATATGATTTGACTTAATGATGATTTCAATTAGATCAATTTCTTAGTGACCAAGTTAATCACCAACATAGAGAAAGTCATCACTAATGCCTTATAGACCTTCCAATATCAATTTCTAGTATTGTTGTTGTGTTTCACCCAATGTAATTCTACCAATAGCCCTAATGCACCATATGTATATTATTATCCTGCAACCATCTTTACAAAAATTTCATGGAATAGAATATGGAAATCTTATGATCATTGTATCTAGTTTAATAAATTATGTGCAGATATCTAAGGCCTCATTAATTTTTAGCCTTGGGTGCTAACAAATGTTTTACAATTTTTGGGACCACTCGTAGTGGTTAAAAAACTTCATAATGGGATTTAAATATTAAGTCATGAGCTTCCCAACATGTAAATCACACCACTATCATTTTTAATCAGTATGTTAGATATTCAGGTGGAAGTATTGGAACAAAATGCCCTAGTTGTGAGGATGGTGCAACCATTATGATCTATACCACTAGTCATAAATCAACAATTACTACAATAATAAGGAAAAGTGAAAACAAAATTGTATACATAACCTAAGTCATCTACATCTTCACCACAACTAGCCACATGCAATAAATAAATCTACCTCATAGAACATCACCACTAAAGAAGAACACTCATAATGCAAACATGTGGCTAAGCAATAAGAGTATGCCAAATATTAATACATAATATGATTTATCACAGTTGGGTGTCACTATGAAGGAGTTATATAACTCTATGCTGGAGGATATTATCAAGGACACTTATGATGAGGAGGAGGAGAAAGAGTTTTTCTTTTGGAAAATAGTGTACACTTGTCAATTGTACTCATAGTTGAGATAACCAAACATCCATAGTCCATAATTATGGACATGGTTGTATAAGAGGAAGAAATAAAATTCATAATGACACTAATTTCCCAAGGATAATTAGGTGTAGTATCATCAAATGAAATGATAACATCGCTATAGACTATCAATAAAAAATGGGGATAGAGAAAAATATAGCACAATAAGTCCCTAAAAACCACTAATGCATAGACTACATTTTTTAGGTATGTTCCTATTATTGGTCTTGTATCATTGATGTCAAAGTCAAGATGGATGTCATTAATTTCAAGGTCAAATTTGATGCCATGCATGGTGAACTGGTATGTGACAAAGAAGTCTTATGACAAGAGAAAATTTGAAGGAAACCTATTATTTATCTAATAAGAGATAATTTGAAGGCAACCTATTGTCTCTCTATTGAGAGAAAATTTTAAGGCAACGTAGTAATTATTTTGAGGTTAATGACATGTCAAGGTCAAGATCAAGATAAAAGGTAAGAATACTTTTGAGCACTATGCCTAAGAAGCATTTTCATATCATGAACATGTGTGTGAAGATGGTAGTATGGTAAGATGGATACACATAGGTATGAGTAGATGTTTAAGAATGCCCAATAATGCATATGAAGTATTGAAACACTTAGAAATTTTCAAATTAAACATTCATGGGTATGGTCTTAAGCCTAAGCATGTAACTAGACAAGTCCTAGACTCTAACTGACCTAATGAGAAGTCTTGAGGTGTAATCATGAATGCATATCATTGGTAGAGCATGTGAGAAGATGTTTAACACTATGTCAACATGTGTATAAGGTATATAAGATTTAAAAGGAGTTTTCTAGGTTAGTTTTTAGTTTAGTCTTTATTTAAATAGACCTAGTGAGAACAAAGTGTAAGTGCATGAAGTTGGGGGATAATTCTATAGACATTTAAAGTAATGTAATCACATTATTTAATTAATATGATCACATTATTTTAATTATGGCTCAGTGATTATTGAGCCATAATACAATCACATTATTATATAACATGATTGTTTTATATTGAACAATAATACAATCATGTTATTATCATTTTCAATAATGTGATCATGTTACCTGTGTATCAAAAAAAAAGTGAAACCTAAATGAAAAATCCTAATTTTGCATTTGATTTTACTTACTCTCCACTATCTTCCATGATCATGTTTTAGGTGGAATAGACCAAAGAGTTCCAAGAAGCTACCAAATTCATCCCATAAACCTATTGATCGATGATGCCACCACGTAGGAGAGGTAAGTGATATAAATCTTCCCTATTTAACCATAATTTTCATTGTTTTCATTATTTAACCCTATTTTTTAATTGTAATTTGTTTTTTTAATAGCTCATCATGCTAACCTTCCTAACCCTCCATAAAACCCTCTTGTTAATCCTCCTCCTAACCCTCCACAAAACCCTTTTATTACTCCTCCTATCCCTCCACCTAACCCTCCTATAGTTCCCCAAAACCCCTTGGTAATCAAGAGATTTTGATTGACAACATTATTGGAAATAAACTTGAAATTGAAGAGTTAATTATAATAATGAGGTATCCCACCTCGACCAACCCCCACCGCACCCAGCTGGCCAATTCCCTAGAGACCTTATTAGGTCAAATTGACTCTATAATGAGTCAAATTGATAGATGGACCTCATATAGGGATACTTGTAGGGAATATTTTACTGATAAATGGTCATCACTTTAGGTCAAGAACAAATAAATTTCAAAATCCTCCATTTTCACCCTATTCATGACCCTACCATCAGTGCCCCATTTCCCATAACCACTAAACATTTTCCTATCCATCATTGCGTACATAAATTAATCACAACCAATTTTTGGGATCAATGGGATGGTCTTTGACTATATACCATGTAACAACCATGATGTCTTGTTATATTTTTTGAATAAACTCTACTATGAATTTGTCCTCAATGAGATTTCAAATTATTTTGATTTTAGTGAGTTTCAAGGCTAAGGAAAGGCTCTACACAAGATCAACCAAGTACATATCATACACCTAATTAGCCTACATGGATCCATATATAAATCCTCTTGATCTTGAGATCCCCTCTGTAGTTGATCAAGTCATGGACATTGACACTCTATATGCTCTTATTTCACTCACTGATACACTTGTTTAGAATACAAATAGGCTTTCATAGAGTGATGTTATACATACACCACCTATTGTACATACATGACCCCACCCTTATATTTTTTGTGGAGATATGTGCATAGGACCTTTTGATGATGACGGAATCCATGGTTCAGAGGTCTTAGATAATATTCTTATAAGTGATGAGTGTTTGGCACACACATTTGGTGTGCAAACATCAACCACTACATAGATGCAGGTATATTTTATATAAATGTCATGTTAAATTTAAGTTATATTTGTAAATTTAATTTAGATAAAAATTAACTTAAATAGAAATTAAATATAATATATATGTCATTTTTTATCATAGGAGGTGATGGTGCCTTCATCATCATAGTCAGCATTTACAGTATTCAATTTGTCACGGTCGTTATTTACATATTCAGATCTAATTGCTAAGCCATCCACTATTACATTTGTATATATTAGGATGACACCATTTACTTATACAGAGGTAAAATTTTGAGTTAATCTTATACTCTATGTATATTTATTTTATGTATATTTTCCTTGTAAGTTTAAATTAAACTCATCTTTTTATGTTTTCATACTCTATTTTCATGTTCTCTCTCATTATCCTTTCTCTATTATTTTCATAGGTCTAAATGCTACTTTGATTTTTTCCTTCCAAAATACTCATAATATTATCTACCTACTCAATTACATCTCATTTCATGCATCTAACCATTCCACATAACCCCCAAGCTTCAACTCTTCACTTAACTCTTCTGTTATCTTTGACACTTTCTTTCTACTAACCCTTTTTTGAGGCAAACTTCCTTATTCTGAGTAAACTACAAAGTGTGATTCTAGAATTTGACTCAAGAGAGGAGGTTAGTATGGATTTAGCTCAAAAAATATGATATAACTCACTAAATAATCTAACATCTCTATGCCTAACTCATATGGGGAGCATTGTGAGAAAACTAATTGAAAACACAACTAAAAATGGAAAGAAATGACAACTCAAACACAACTACCAATTTCTTACCCAAATCCTTGATTTCTCCAAAATAGCTTCTTCATTGGCTTGTTTAGATTTGTTCTTAATAGGTATTCATGAATGGTGCTTAGCTATCTCTATCCCCTCTTGGCACCATGTTCACACTTGGTTTGGATTTGATATGACTTGATGCTTCAATGGCTTAGATGAATTTTGGCATTATAACTCTATGCTATGGCTTCTTGCCAAAATTCCTATAAAATAACACTACTATGTCCAAGCTATCCAAATGAAGAGCTCTAGGCATGTATTTATAGATGTTACAACTAATCCCAACCCAAGTGAGTTAGAGGGTAGTTAGAGCTTATAATGGGTTCAAACTTGACCTTTATGAGTTAACTAACCTTAGTGGAGTCAAAGGTGTCAAATGGTCATGATTTAGCATTAAATAAGCATGGGTGGGATATATCTAGATATTTTCCAAAATGACAATTCATAAAAGGTAATAATTAGTTTCTAAGATGCTCTTTAGGATATTTATTGAATTTTCTTTTTTTTATAATTGATATATCAACTCATGGATGAATTCAATTATGACTTTATTTGTTTTAATATTTGATGCTAATTAATCCTTATTATGTATTTTGAACATTTGTTTGATTTTAATTTAATTCAATGTGTATTTGCATGATTTAATTAATTGATGGGCCAAATTGATTTATTTTCATCGTTATGAATCCAAAATTATGACATTTAAAAATTCTTAGGTTAGATGGTCGATGGTTGATAATAATTGTTCTAAAGTCAAATATAAAGCCATTGATGACCAATTTAAAATGTCTATAGTTTACCCCTATTTGGGAAGGCATTGCAAGTTGTAAGCATAGTAACGTCTTCTCAAAGAATTTTAAAAAAATGTTGTATGCCAAAAAGAAGATGATGGTTGAAGAAAAAGCTCCAAAAAAATGTTTTGGAAGCCTATAATGATGCCCCCTCGATGGAGTGGCTATCACATGTTTGATAGATGGTCCTCAGAAAGGAAATAACCCATGGCTAAGATTAATCCAAATGAGAAAATGATTACATACATTGATGTGTGAAAAAAAGTACTAATTTTCCCAAAGGTAGTTATAATCAGTAAAAAAAGTCAAAATAATGATATTCCCAAATGTGGCTATAAGAATGAGGATGACCTAGATTGAATAGAGATGTTTGATTGATTGTGCCCCAGTAGGGAAAATTAACAACCACAACTTAAGTATATAACCTATTACATAGATTAAATATGAGTGAGCATGAACATAGATGCGATGGTCTAATGACTGAAGAAGACACAAACAACCAAGCACATGAGGATGCACAAAGTAATGAAAGAGATAAATAGAATAATAAGAATTTATCAATGGAAATGATTTAGTTTTACCTACCAATGAGGAGATGCTCACCTTGATTAACATATATACAACTAGAATGGTCAATGTGTTAATTTGATCAAGATGGGTGGAAATATTTACCAAGGTACCAAGGAGAAACTTCTATGGCTCCATTTCTTGTTAGACTTATTAAGCTGAAACATGTTACACTTGGCGGTATGCCTCATGATATAAAACACCATGAGAACTTGGTTGAAATGTGCATAAGGACTAACTCTCACTCCAATAAATAATTGAAAACAATGCACCAATGATAAAAACCATGATGACAATGTTGACATATGAATATGAATGGACTCAAGAATAATGTACAAGGAATCACCCAATGAACACATATAAACTGAGTCAAGGTACTAGTACTAAAATCAAATAAATAGGCAAGCAAACAAATAAAAAATAAACACACAAAAAGCTTGAAAATAAAACTAATAGAAAACATCCTAACAATAAATTTTCCCTAGTAGTGTGGATTGAGGATAACTAATTAGGTGTGGATAGGACTAACATTTTTAAATTTTTAAATGTTATGAATGTTTTTGTAATTTTCATAAGTGTCTCAACTCAATTGATAATGATGAGACACTAAATATTCCAAGCTCACAAAATGGTAATAACATGGATAAATTGAATGGATGATCATAAAATGGTGAGAGCATAATGGTAAAGGGGTATTACATTGACCTCAACATGAATTAAGCATGACCCACATAGTCCCAAAATGGCCCTATGTCACAATAGTTCCACCATTAAATGGAGGAATATGACTAGTGTAGTAGCCAATTCAAATAAAATAGACACAGTTAGCATAGTACAACATAGGAATGTCTAGTTGGTATGTCAAGGCATAATAAACAAATGTTTCCCCTAGTTTTCCAATAGGAAGTTATAAATAGGATACAATTGATTATATCAATGATAATAATTTTCCCATAGGAGGTTATAATTAGTATTAAGATTGGTGAACATTAATTTACCCTAGCAGGTGATATAATCAAGTTCACATAAACAAACATGATTATAAGGGAACAAGAAATGAAGGATGAAACTACCAAAACTTTTGTCATACTACTCCAAAATACTACCTCTATCTAGAATGATTAAAATAACTACTAAAACTTATCTAATTTTTATTGCTAAAAATATGAAACCGCTAGATGAACCAAGGTCAAACAGGCTTGGAAGTAAGTGATCAAAACATGATTTAGTTGAGACAATAGATATGGTAGGATAGATAAGTGATAAGCAAAGTGATAGAATGATAGGATGATAAGAGGGTTTCACCCAAGTGACAAGGCAAATGGTTAGGGTATGTGACAATGACAAAAAGAATGGTATATTGAAATAGTATGGCACATGTTTTTGGCCAATAATGGTCATCAGTTGTGTTTGTCCTAGGTATGGTTGGGTTGGGTTTAGATGTGTTTAGCCTAGGTGAATGTTTATGGTGCTCTTGTTGATGTGGAGATACATGCCTTGATCAATAAATTATATAACTATAATAGTCAATCATGTCTATTACTAGCCCATAACTCATCTAAATAGTTACTCTATAAATAACATATTGTATATTTGGACATCAAGAATGTTGTTATGATCTTCATTGGTCATTGATTTTATTACCTTCATATGTTGAAATAAGGTATATTTGTATCCTCTACAAATTAAATTGTGGCCAAGGATGGATAAGTGTTAGATGATAGGTTTGATTATGAAATGAAATGATGGATGATAATGGAATGGATGATAGTTGGGAAATAAATGAAGATCAATATTTTCAGGCACACACAAGGTTTCTGATTTTAGATTCAACATAATTTTAGATGTGGTGAGGTCGAAGAATTTAGAATATTCTCTCAATGGGACCACCAATTTTTTTTTGGTCTTGAGAGTAGCTACCATCTGATTAGGCTGTAGATTGAAAGCTATTTTGATTTGACCTTTGATAATTTATTCATCAAGCAGTGACGAACTTTTGTGTTCAGTTATTGGCACCTCAAAGAGGTTTATACCAATGAATTTGTCTTGATTATCCCATAGTGCCTTTGATAATTTTTCACTAAGGAATGTTGAATTTTGAATTTGATTGTCTTTTAGTGCCTTTGAAAAGATTTCACTAGAAGATGTTAAGTTTGAATTTTGATTGTTGCCTACTACCTCTGAAAGGTTTCACTATGAGAGTGTTCTTCTTCTGTATGATTTTGGTTTTGGCATACTTACTATTTTTCTTTAATTGATATGTCACCATGAATTTATTTCAATAAAGTGTGATTATATCAGTCCCAATTGACACTTTTGAGAGGTGGAATGTCAATAATATGGCTATGCTGGTTGGTGGTAATTAAATGGGATGAGGCAGCACAATCTTCATAGAAGATACTAGGATAACTTGTGTTGATGTTGAATTAATCATCCTAAAAAACCATAGAAATATCATCATATTAACACAAAATAATGTATAAAGGATAAAAGGTTCAAACTTGGTCTAATGTGGTCAAATAGGGGTGGATTTTTATCTCCAAACAATGGTTTGAAAATGGAACTTTATCTTCAAAATATTTTGTGCTAAAATTTAGCATAAAATAATCTAACATCAAATATCATACACATAAAAGGTCAATCATCTAAATAAAAACCAACATGTCAAAATTTATGTCCAAGGTGTTCCAAGTAGGTCTAAACTAAGAAAGGGAAATATTGCTAGGTCTTTTGTCTAAACATAGAGTCAAAATCTAGGCTCAAATAGGTTGTGCTAGGACTTTTGGCCAAATGGTGTCAAAATATAGTATTTAAACAAATATGATGATGGGATTTTAATATAAAAATCTTAACACACTTTGAAATAAACTTGATACACATAATCAAACATAAACATGATCAGTTGGTTAAGGCACATGGAAAAAGGTACCTAGAGAAAGGTTGTGCTTTCCCAAATAAAGGCACAAATAATTATGCGGATAGGCTCTATGATCAAACAATTAATAGTTTTTAAATTTGGGTAATCACTTAACCTAAGTTATGAAACCCAAAATAGAAATATTTATATATATCACCCCTATGTGTTGAGGTTTAAATAGAAATCAATCAATGTTTGAATCTGAATTTGGAAAAGTTAATTGAAAACTTGAATGTTGAAAACTTGGCTATTGTTGACCAAACAAGATATATAAATTCAAATAGCATGACCATGATAAATGAAAATCCAACAAGGCCCAAATGATTGGTTTTGATAATGATATTTGATACAAGACAAGTTTTGAAATAATTTGGTCAATGTAACGACATTATTACTTCCTAAAAGATGTGATCAATGTTTTGTTTCAAATATTTGATAAGGCACAAGACATAAAAATGATTTGGGTATAAAAATGGTACCCATCTCAAAAAATTGACACACACATAAAAAAATTTATCAAAAATCTAAGACAAATGTGTGTGACAAAATGACCAGCATAATGCCTCCTTGAATAAAGGAGTGATGTATAAATAAACTTGATTAGATGTGGTTTATATAAACAAACAATGTTTAGTCTCAAAACACCAAGAAATAAAATAATAAATCACCTAAATACAACTAAGTATAATTAGCCTAAATCCTATCAAGGTATGGCAATGTGGGATTGACTAAAACCTACATGTTTTTGATCGTATAGATTGATCCCATGTGTACACACTTTCATGTATGCATAGAAAAAAAGAAATACATCAATTGAGTAAACATTAATTAGCTTATTTTGAAAAGGTCTTGTCCTTTTCATAACCACTACATTTGTCACTTACTCAGTGTACTGTGATGTCCAAATTGATTGTACATCTTGGGCTTAGCTTGCCACTAACAAAGATGGTTTAATCTCTCAAACCATCATCCCAGTGGCGTGATCCCAATTTGTATAACCCCCTCCTATGGAGAGAGGTTGAAACACTATTGGGAGATGAAGCCCCAGTTTAATGCTTCCCTAAAGAACTTGTGAGAGTTAATGACATCCTCTTCATAAGATAAGATGCATGAAAATATAAGACAAGTAGAAAGACTTTAGGGTTACTTTTAGATCACCCAATAATATGAAATTTTTAGGGAGAGCTTGGGAAACATTCTTTCTACACCTTAGACTAGGAACTAAAATGTAATGTAAAGGCACTTTTGATCCCATGAATTCCCTATAGGGGATGGGGGAGAGCATACACATGTTATCCTTTTTGCAAAAATAATAAACAACAAATAATTTGCATGAAAATGAATGTGTTCAAAATCATGAAAATAAATGATGTTAAGTTCATTTTAAGGCACCAAAATTAAATGTGTTGTGAATTTTGGCCCCTTGGTATTGCTTAAAACTTGTAAAAACTTGAAAAAGCATCTAAGGCATACAAAATGAACTAGGTTATTTTTAAACACCCCAAAAGATTATGTGAGCAAGTTTGAGACATGTTTAGACTTTATTAGGTTCATTGGTATGCACCAATAAAAAAAATTTGGTTAGGTTCATGGCCCTTTGGAAAATTTTAAATAATTTTGACAAAACAAAAAAATCAAAAACATAACCATGTTCATTTTAAACACTTAAGTCCTAATGTTTAAATTTGGCCTAATTCATTTTGAACACTAAATTTAAATGTTATAAACCATTTAAACATGAAAATTTGTGTTCAATGTCTACATTGACCCTATAAAACCAAGAGAGTAACCCCCTCCTTACAATCACGTCTAAGTGTTACTAAATTAAGTTTGGATTTGAGCTCTTAGGTTTGGATTAAATTGCACATAGTGATTATCGGTAGTCACAGACAACTATCATTAGTTTTAAGGAAACTTTCATCGATCAATTAATAGGTAATCATCGATGATCAAGTAGAATTGTTTTTAGTTGATAAATGAAAATCAATGATGACCTATGAACCTAAAGGCAAAACCTTAAAAACAAATGTGTTAGATTAGATAAATGTTAGGCCAAAGATCAAGAAAATATAAAAGGAATAGTTTAGTTAATGAGTTTAAATGCCTTTCAATCTTAGAAATAAAGAACATATATGATAGGAATAATCAAAATGCAATTTTTATGTCCATTTCTACTCTACAACCTAGCCATCAGTGGTTTACCCAAACTATCAGTGGTTACACCTGATCATTATTAGTCACTATATAAATTTATGAATTAAACAAAAATGAAATATGGCTAAAATAAGGTTAGAAAATAAATTTTAGAGAGACTAAAGCATGCAAATGAAGATTTAAAATCTTCATAATGATCTCCTTGTTATGTGGGATGCCCTAGGTCCCATCAGGTGTGCCATCTATGATCAAGGAATTTGACTCAATAGAGGAGGTTATTATGGATTTAGTTCAAAAATAATGAAATAAACTCACTAAATAAGCTAACATCTCTAGGCCTAGATTATGGGGGGAGCATGGTGAACAAACCAATTGAAAACACAACTAAAAATGGAAAGAAATGACAACTCAAACATAACTACCAGTTTCTTACCCAAATCCTTGATTGCTCTAAAATAGCTTCTTCATTGGTTTACTTGGATTGTGGTCAATACGTATTCATCAATGGAGCTTGGTTATCTCCATCCCCTCTTTGCACCATGTTCATACTTGGATTGGCTTTGATATGACTTGATGATTCAATGGCTTGCATTATAACACTATGCTCTTTCTTCATGCCCAAATTCTTGCATAATAACACTAATATGTCTAAGCTCTCTAAATGAAGATATCTAGGCTTGTATTTATAGATTTTTAAAATAACCATAACCCAAGGTGAGTTAGAGGGTAGTTAGAGCTTAGAATGGGTTCAAACTTGACCTTTCTAAGTTAACTAACCTTAGTGGAGTCAAAAGGTGTCAAATGGTCATGATTTAGCATTAAATAGCATGGGTGGGATATTTCTAGATATTTTCCAAAATTATAACTCACAAAAGGTAATAATTAGTTTCTAAGATGCTTTTTAAGATATTTATTGAATTTTCCTTTTTGATAATTGATTTATTATCTCATGGATGAATTAAATTAGGACTTTAATTTGTTTTAGGAGTTGATGTTAATTAATCCTTGTTGGGCATTTTGAACATTTGTTTGATTTTGATTTAATTCAATGTATATTTGCATGATTTAATTAATTTATTGGCCAAATTGTTTTATTTTCATGGTTATGAAGCCAAAATTGAGACATTTAGAAATTATTAGGCTAGATGGTCTACGGTTGGTAAGAATTGGTCTAAATTCAAGTATAAAGTCATTGATGGCCAATTTTATATGTCTACACAAAGCACCCAACCAAACCAAATCCACATTAAGATACCCCTTTACATCACATAGCTCATGTAGGGGCTTTCATAGTTTAACTCTCTTTGGAGAACACCTTAAGACTAATTAGGTATCCTAGTCCTAATTAAAGGTTACTAATTGTGAAATCATACCATACATACTCAAATCAACTTTAAACCTTCAAAATCCTCTTCTTCTTATATAAATACACATCTCCACAAATTTTGGAGATAGTGTGGTCATTTTGAGGGTACCATAAACCTTTGAAAGTTGTTATGAGGTATCACAAACCATTAAAGAGGAACCACAATAGTTGTAAGCTATGAGAATGGGCTCAGTGGTATTTATATAAATTTTTTTATCAAATCCCACAAATATCCCATGAATAATCTCATTAAATATTAGATAAGTGTATTTCACATGCCATGAGGATACTTAAAAAATGAAGAACACTTATCTAGGGGTCCTTATAGGTAACACTATCTTGAAAATGAAGTTTTTAATCTCAATATAGTCATAATCTCATTTTGAATTATGTCACCATTACCATTATACATAAATCCGCATGTTACTCTTGAAAATGAGTGATAATAGCAATGGAATTTAATGTAAAAGAGAATAAATATGCATTATTAACAATAGACATAACACAACAAACATATATGTTTTTATCTTTTCATCTAATTTACTTCTCTTCTCAAGAATTAATGCAAAAATAACACATCCAAAAACATAAAATTCATGAATGGTCTTATGTTAGACCATGCTTCCTTTGGAGTAACATCCTAAAATGATCTTATAGGGTCACTAATTAATGATGTAGATATTGTATTCATATCTTCTACCCATTACCCATATGGTACATTTTCTCTTTCTATTACCCGAGGTCAATACACTATTTTACAAGAAATATATTACATGATTTTAGGGATAGGACATTATTTATGAAGAAAACATGGAGTACATTTTTCCACAAAATATTGGAAGCTTCCTTATGAATATACACCCATTTTCCTAGTGGAAGTTATCTTGGAAGTGATAATATCCTATTAAATGGGAGTTTCATTCATATACCTATTTCCCAAATACTTTCCTAATAATGCGAACTAAAATTCCTATGACCATATTGCATCTAAAACCATAAGGACACAAACTTGACATGAATGCACATGTAGCATTTACTTTCACATCTTTGATATGAGTAAACACAAACAATCCCTTTTCTCCATTTCCCATCTATATTTATGCACCCAACATTTGTATAAGATCCACATGTGTGTGTGTGTGTGTGTGTGTGTGTGTGTGTGTGTGTGTGTTTGTGTGTGTGTGTGTGTGTGTGTGTGTGTGTGTGTGTGTGTGTGTGTGTGTGTGTGTGTGTGTGTGTGTGTGTATGTATGTATGTATATATGTGTATGTATATATATATATATATATATATATATATATGTATGTATGTATGTATATATGTATGTATGTATGTATATATATATATATGTATATATATATATATATATTTATACACCCAACATTTGTATAAGATCCATATATATATAGAGTATGTATGTATGTATGTACATACATACATACTCTGTGTGTGTGTGTGTACATACATACATATATATATATATATATATATCAATACATATATATACACATACACACACACACACACACACACACACACACACACACACACACACACACACACATATATATCCATATATATATATACATATATATCTATATGTATATATATATACATATGTACACACACACACACACACACACACATATATGTATGTATGTATTTACATCTATGTGTGTGTGTGTGTGTGTGTACATATACATATACATACATACATACATTATGTTAGACATGTGCAATAAATATCCCACACCAATCCACTTGTAATTTTTCTTATAGATAATAAAAATCCATGGCTTTAGTTGATGGATCGTTCTTTATCATCATGAACTTTTCTAAAAGTGCTTTGTCATATTTGTATCTATAGTACATATAGTATGATAAAATTTCCAAAAACATATGCCTAAATAATAATGTATAAGACCTAAATTACACATGTCAAAAATATAAAATTAATTAGTTTTTTATTACTAAAGTGTAGTGGACATGCTACCTATGATGGCAATATCACAACATAAACAATAAGTATTACTATGCTATCATCATCTCTTTTAACATGTAAATTTAGATCATAAAGACTTATTTTTATGCCATAATCTTGGAGGTGTTGATCTATTTTGTTGTAATAGTTTTATGAAGCATGCCTAAGTTCCTATAATGACTTCACAAACCTAAAAACCCAATGGTTTCTCTCTGTGACCATGTATCCTTTTGGCTATACTATGTAAAAATCATCGCCTAAATCTTGATTTAAGGACATGATCTTCACATATATTTGACACACCTTCCAATAATATTAAAAGATAAAAATTTAAGGTAATAGACAAGTTTTGGGGAGATCTACCATTTATGTTTGTACTAAAATATGTGTTAGCCTGTGCTAGCCTCAACAATTACACCTTGCAGTTTCTTCCAATTCAACATCCAAACCATTTGCCAATTTTATTCTCTTGAGGCAAAACAAGACAATATATTTATATGGATAAAACTTGATATATTAGATGAGGACATCCCTTCCTTGACCTATTGGTATAAATTTTTTTACACACACCTTCATCAAGAGGTGGATTCACTATGGCTTGTGCTACTTTCTATTGGTTGGGTGCTTTCCCATAAATCACTTGTCATCCATCTATTATAAATGAATGTGATATCAATCCATGTAATATATATAGATATTTATGATTGATATCACACATATAATATAAGGATGATGGCCATATATGTGTAGTTCAACCTTTCCTTAATAAATATATAATGGTGTTTTACTCTATCCAAAGAAGCTTTACAATTAAGGACAAAGTTCTTGATATGTCTCTTATTCCTTTTCTCTCCCTAACTTTGCCTTGTCAAAGTGATACTATTATTTCCACCTCCTACTCTTCCACTCACACTTCTTACATGTATTATAATTTTTATATTAACTCCAACATGCAAACTACTTGCTATTCTTAACCATTGCACGTTGTATGTCAATTACACTTCCATGATTCTTGGTTTACATTATCTTTTCATGATATTCACATTTTATGGTAGTTATGTACTTTTATGATTCTTAGTTTATAGTTTATTTTTATGATATACACATTGTATGGTAGCTACACTTCCGTGATTCTTGGTTTACATTGTCTTTTCATGATATGCATGGTTTCCATATATAAGATTTGATACTTTATATAAAAGTAAGTGAGACCTTGTTTACATGAATAGTTGATGGCTGGAGTAGACATTCCTTCCTCTCTATGAGATGAGATAGACATAGGAATTTCTACTACAATTGCATATACATATGCATTGATAGATGTATATATTAGTTCTTGTAATTTTGAATTGTAAAACTAAACTTGTTTCAATCATTTTAGTACATGTAATTGGGTAAAATATAAATTATGTAAATGCATTGTGTATGTATTTTATCTTATGACATTTGATAGTCCCAATCATATGATTAGTATAGAAACTTCTCATGTTCCTCTCATATTTAAGATGCCTATTTAGATAAATGAGCCTACCATTGACTTATTTGAGAATGAAATATAGATTGAATAGGATCTCTCACTTTTAGTAAGTGCATATTTTAATGATTTTTTATTGTAGTTTAAAATTAATTTCTTAACAATTGTTTGAATGTATTTTATGTTAATTTTTTGATAATTCTTGTATCTAAACAGGCTCAACTACAAGATCGCTATGAGCATAGGACCCATAGTTAGACCTTGGAGAAATCTAAGGCATTAGAGGTGTCTCCATCTACTACTAGGGCATCCTAGGGAGGGTATTCTTTGAGGAAGGTAAATAGAGGGAGGTTATTTTATGAATAGGATGTCTTACACATGAGATGTACTTTTTTGTATGTCTATATGGTAATTTATGCATTTTTGGCATTATATATGCATATATGGCATTTACCCAACATCAGATGCTATGTTGGTAGATGTAATTTTATGTATACCTATCATGGTAATCTATCTAATTTATTTAGTTTTTATTTCATTGTGTATTATTCTACAATGTTTTTTTGATCTTCCAAAATATTATCTATCATATCTCATATTTAATTTTTTACACAAATGAGGCTTAAAAAATTATTCTTTTCAATTTTATAACTCTTGAATCTCCCATATTTTTTTTTAAATTAAAGTTTTTATTTCATTGTGTGTAGTGGAAATGACTAATGACACTCTTATCACTTAGGCTTAATGGACTTATTATCTTTTGACATAATTTTTGTAAACTTTGTACACACTTATTAGTGTCATTATAACTCTTAAAAACCTCTCACATTCATTATATAACTCATTTCATACATTCCATTCAAATACATCCTCTCACTCTTTCACTATCTTCTCACTAGGCAATCCTCTTAGGTTTCAAGTACCAAAACTTGATATAGGTCTCAAAGATATGGTATTTTATTATAGATTTTTTTATATGTCAAATCACACTTTAATTAACCTCTTACAATTTCTTAAACACACTTCAACATTCAATTCCACATATAGAGCTCACAATGGTCTCCTTAGGTTTATAGTCTTTCTTGTGAAAATTCTCCTAGTTTGATAAATATATCAAATCTTAATGATATTTAAAACCTTATTTATCCACCCTCTATCTCCTTATAGGTGTGTGTAAAATTTCATGACGTAAATCCACTTTTAGACCACACTTCCTTTATAAACCACCCTTCAATTAAGCATAATTAGCCCTATCTTAAATCCATAGTCACCAAATTCACATTGTATGGCCTTGAACCATGCCAAACCCACTTTATTCATTTTAAGTACATCAAAACATTTCATATTATGAATTTTCATTTATTTTTAAGTGTTAAAACTCTTTTTATGGGGTTTTTGCTCTTGAAACCCTAGTTAGGCTTCTACACAAGCTAAGGGGATATATAATTCAATATATTGAGTTATAAAAAATTTTAAAGGGATAATATACCACATATAAGTCTTTTTTCACCCCACACACCTTCTAAAATAGGTGATACATCTTGTTTCTCTTTATTCTCTCTTCTAACCATCAAAACACAGGTTATTGAGTCATATTTAAGACTATGACAACATGGCTTGTGTATCAATGAGTTTCAAGGACTCTCTTAAGGTATTTTAAAATTATCACTATATACCTATTATATCCATTAGCATACACATTTATACAATAAAATTATCTCCTCTCTATCTTGATTGTGCACAACAAGGCACCCTACAGGCCTACAATAGTAACATGAAGTATTAGTTAAATTTAAAATATCTCATGCATCTTATAAGAGATTAAAAACCTCCTTTACTAATTGGAAAATATTATAATTCCATATATTCAATGGCATACTTGAAAATATTAAGAAATAACTCTTACTTCCCTTTGTAATGTGATTGTTAACCCAAAATAGGGTATAGGTAGGGTTTCTTTGTTTTTGAGGACTATATGTTGATTCTTTACCATTATATTTTGTATAAACAATAACTAACCTTCCACCTCAATGATAATTCTCAATATGTGTGTGTGTGTGTGTGTGTGTGTGTGTGTGTGTGTGTGTGTGTGTGTGTGTGTGTGTGTGTGTGTGTGTGTGTGTGTGTGTGTGTGTGTGTGTTGTGTGTGTGTGTGTGTGTGTGTGTGAACCCAAAATAGGGTATAGGTAGGGTTTCTTTGTTTTCGAGGACTATATGTTGATTTTTTACCATTATATTTTGTATAAACAATAATTAACCTTCCACCTCAATGATCATTCTCTCTCTCTCTCTCTCTCTCTCTCTCTATATATATATATATATATATATATATATATATATATATCTACACCAAATTCATATTCCCTTTGTGATAAACATCATTTACATTCATATTGGATTGTCACAGGCAAAACAAGGTATATGAGAAGAGGTAACCCTTTTTATTGAGTTATCCATGTAGAAATGTCTTACTCATTTATCTATAGGTTTGTATAGGTTAAACAAATTAAAAATGAATATCATGATGACTCATAACTTACCAACTTGGTGGAATCACTTCAAGCTCCCCTCTTTGACTGTGACCTACAGTCACTTCTTGGTTACCACCTATACTCATTCATCCACTTGCAACCTTACACAAATGAAAACATACTCATGACCTCAAGTACCTTCAAGTATAACATGAAACTAATTCAATCACATTCATTAAATGGATAATTCACAACAATTCAATAAGTTAATAGGTCAATTAAGTTTCTACCACCACCTAATAGGTCAATAGGTCAATTACTCATTAAGTTTCTAGGCATCTAGTTTAAGTTATCAAAGTTGTCAAAATTGTCAAAGTTGTCAAAATTTTCAAAGTTTTCAAAGTTCTCAATAGGTCAATAGGTCAATTATTCATTAAATTTCTAGGTCTCTAGTTTAAGTTGTCAAAGTTGTCAAAGTTTAATTTGTGGTTATATAACTCTATTTTTTATGCTTCCTAAATAAAAAATGAAACTTATAACACATTCTAGGGGGTGAATAATTTATAGGACCAAGTTTTTGGCCTCCCATCAAGCCCGATTGACAAACCCACCACCCATTTTTTTTGAAATTTTATATCCCTCCCCTATATTTTTAATCCCTATAATTTTACAATATATAACTCATTTGGAATCTTTGATATCAATCCATTAGACAAGTTGTAGTGATGGGTCTAAAAATGCAAGTTTCCGGCAGTGAACAAGCAACTTCTTAAGCTCTAATTTGGATTTTTACCTCCAAGACATCCACCTATGAATGTATCACTTATATCACATCTATATATTCAAATTATATGTTATCATAGAACCAACATATTCAAATCCACTTGTAAGTGCACTTTCACTACCATTCTGGAGAGTGGAAACACTGACAATAACTATTGTCAAAGTTTAAGTTATGGTTACAAAACTCTAGTTTTGATGATTTCTAACTAAAAAATGACACTTAAAACATGTTTTAGTGGTTGATAATTTCTATTAATAGGTTCTTTTCCTCCCATCAGGCTTGATTGACAAACCCACCACCCATTCCAACCTCAAGAACACCCTTCCCAATACAAGAAAAATTTATTTTTTTAGCCTAAGTTTAAACACACATAAAATGAAAACTAAAATTAATATATGTGAAAAATAAAATCCCTCCCATAAATATTTAATCCCTATAATCTCACCCCAAATTACTCATGTGGAATATTTGATATCAATTTGTTAGACAAGTTGTAGTGATAGGTCCAAAATGCAATTTTTTGGCAGTGAACAAGCAACTTCTTAAGTTCTAACTAGCATTTCTACCTCTGGGACCTCCACCTATGAATATATAGATTTTTTCATGTCTATATAGGTAAATTACATGTTATCACACCACCATGATATTCAAATCCACCCAAATTTTCATTTTCATAACCATTCTAGAGAGTGGAAACACTGACAACAAATATTGTCAAAGTTTAAGTTGTGGATGAATAACTCTAGTTCTAATGCTTATTGACTAAAAATTGATACTACCAACTCATCCAAGAATAAGATAATTTTTATAACTAGGTTATTGTCCTCTCATCAAGCTTGATCAATAAGCCAACCACCCATTCCAACCTCAAGAATACCCTTCCCAATAAACGAAAAATACAATTTTTAAACCTAAGTTCAAACACACATAAAATGAAAACTATAAGTCATTTATATGAATCATCAAATACATCCCTACCTATTTAATCCCTCTAATTGTATCCTAAAATTCTCAGGTGGAATATTTGAGATAAATATTATAGACAAGTTGTAGTGATGGGTCCAAAAATGCAACTTTTTGGCAGTGAGCAAGTAACTTCTTGAGCTCCAACTGGCATTTCCACCTTTGGGACCTCCACCTATGAATCTATCCCTTTGATCACATATAGATAGTAAATTACATGTTATCACACTACCAAGATGTTGAAATCCACCTGAAATTTCATTTTCACTACCATTTTGGAGAGTGGAAACACTGACAACAAATGTTGTCAAAGTTTAAGTTATGGTTGTAAAACTGTAGTTTTGATACTTCCTAACTAAAAATTGACACTTCCAACACATCCATGGGGTAGATAATTTTTAGGAATAGGCTCTTAGACTCTCATCATTCCTGATCGACAAACCCACTACCCATTTTGGCCTAGAGAACACCCTTCTCAATACAAAAAAATGCATTCTTTAAGCCTAAGTTCAAATACCCATAAAATGAAACCTATAAGTCATTTCTTGAGCTTCAAACATGTCCAACCTAAGCTTCAATCATGTCTAACCTAAGATTCTCTTATATTCAATAATATATAATTCTTTATTGATAGTTCCAACCACATGAAGGTGGAATCTTATCTGGCACCACTAACCTACAAAAAATTGTTAGTAAGTAATTAAAAATGATATTTATATATACTACCTAGAAAAAAAAAATATTTGATAAAATTGATTGCATCTACATTTGAAATTTCAAGATGCCTCTATATTTCAATCTAATGAACCACTATGATCTACTCTAACCTTGATATTATCAAGAATAGCTTTATGGTATAACTCCTGAACTTTCCATACTTTCTTGTTTAATGACCTCCCATGATATTTTTGTAATTTAATATTCATTACAAAAATCAAATTTTAATAGTGTAGTATATTCATGTTCATTTAAAACTCTTCAAATAACCATTGATTTGAATATTTTATAGGATATCATTGAAACCAAGCTATAGTGACTACCATTGACCCATTGAGATAGTTAATGTTTTATCCATCTATAACTGGGGAAGTCAATTTTTCTTTCTCTCTACACACTGACACAAGTAGTAATCAACACCTTTTTAATTATACTCATCTACAATAACTACAAAAACATTCCCTATATCACAAAAAAACATTTTTAATGATAATATGAAGATATATAATGAGAATAAATTGTATATAATGAAAAATATTCTATCTAGTTGTACTAGATTAGATACATGGTCAAAGTCATCTAATGATGTCATATTTTTAAGTTGCAATACTTTTAGAAATTGATATGTGTTTATTATAATTAGAGGTTTGAAACTCCAATCATTCATTCACTCTTGTGACTCACATTCATTCCAAATAGAGTCCATACATGTAGAATAGAAACATGCCAAGTGTCTCATATGAATAGTCTAAGAACTTGCATTTGAGCTATGAAATGAGTGGAGTTCACTTGAACTATTAGAGTCATACAATCCTCATACTTTGCCAATTTTTCTTCCTCCATTAACTAGAAATGTCTAAAACTAGTAGAATTTGGTTGAGCACCATGACACATGTTCTCATTACACCATTCAACCATAGTTTTTGCATCTATCAAATGAATAC
Organism: Torreya grandis; assembly: GCA_037957365.1. Taxonomy (NCBI): domain Eukaryota; kingdom Viridiplantae; phylum Streptophyta; class Pinopsida; order Cupressales; family Taxaceae; genus Torreya; species Torreya grandis. The sequence continues at coordinate 614,399 of JARHVA010002107.1, read as the reverse complement.
CCTTTTTAAATTTAAAATCCTCCCTAGTAATATCTCTTTTTACATATGCTTCAACACAATCATGCTCCCCTTTTCCATGGCTAGCCTCAGTGAAAATATAAATGTGTTCTAAACCAATGGTAATATGCATTTTTCTTAACCGATAAAATATTTGTGTATTTTTTAATTATGATGTGCAATTATCTGACCAAATGTAACTTTGAAATTAATGTTGCTCTAACTCAACTATTCATAGAAATTATAAAAATAACATTTCACATACTCTGAATAATGTGATCTATCATCACTAATATAGAAATGGTACTCCCATAATATTTTCCATTATTGCTCTATACTATCATGTGCATACATGGATGTTATATGCATGAATATGAAAACTTGTGGTGAGTTGTAATACTATGATTGAACTTCTATTTAGAGTTTGAATGTGTAATTTTTAGCAAAATCAACTACTAAAATAATCAAACCAAGTATTAATGTATCCTTTTTTATATTGAAATGTTCATCCAACCATCTAGTCCTATATGTGTGCCTTACATACTCATAAATAGTATTCTCCCTAAATTTGACCAAAAATTCAAAAATAAATTTATTTTTGTTAACAAGCTCACACCTTTTATATTCTTTACCATATTTTAATTCATAAGTCACTGATTTATATTTTCTTAAACCAACTGATTCTTGTCCAATTACACTTGTAATCTCTTCATGAATACATTTTTTCAATTTTGGCAATCCACCACAAATGCTATAATTTCCATTTAAACATGATTTTTTTAAAATAATTATCCATTTGGTCTTTTGAAAAAGATAGTTGGATTAAATTCCCTAACTAATTTTGGTAGTAATTCAATGCCACACTCCTAAAAAATGTTGTTAGTATGCAAATTACAATGAATATGGCAAAAAACATCATAGTGCATTAAAAATTCAACGTGTTTCCTACAAGTGGTGCGTGTGTGATTTATTTTAACATAAAAATGTTTTTCCATCTCAAAATATCTTTGAAAAATATAAATTTGTGTATGTTTTTCCAAAAAATTAGAGTATAATTATGTTTGATTCATATACAATAAATGTTTTGAATGTATTTCATAGTTATGAGAACCAACTCTTATTTTCACAACATCTCTTGCATTGGGTGAAACTCTTGTATTGTCTTTCCCAAATTGATCAAGTAACTCTTTGGGAATATCAGCTATAGTATTGTCCTTTCATGGAAGTCTACCATAGAATGCCTAGAGCTCATTGGTATTAGGTTCATTAAGTCTTTCACATCTTTCAATTAATTTCATTATTGTTTTTATGTTTATATTAAGTGTTTGGCTTGCTTATTAAACCATTCATTTTTCCCTAATTTTTCACTTATTGTACAAGTTATAAGCATACGTTGGGAAACATTACAATCTTTGGTGCATGATTTTGGGACTACAATATGATATACATATTGTAGATTTTTTAAAATTTCTTTATTTTCATCATCCATGTTAGATTTTATTAGTCCTAATGTGTATATTATAGGCCTCATCTTAATCAATTTTATCAATGAAACATATAATTGACATATTTAACTATCATAATCCAAATTATGAAAGAAAGTATCCCAAATTTCTTGATCCAGTCTTCTTGAATGGTTATCAGACATTTTATTATGCATTAGTTCTAAAATATTTTCATCAACTTTAATTAAGTACTTGTCTTTCCTACGCACAATTCTTGGAGGTTTTGGTGATGGTGGAATTTTTTGAGAGGGTGTTTCAAAATCATTATTACTTTCATTATTTAGAGGTGGGATGGCATTTTCTTCATTGTTAATTTCTTCATTATATGCTTCCATAAAATTTTCTTGATGGTTAATTTCATCATTATTTATTTCCATTAAATTTTATTCATTCATGGTGGTTAAATCATCATACATAGATTCATAATCAACAAAATCAAAAACATGAACCTTTGAATGTAAACTTATAACATAACTAATTCATTATTATTCATTTCATTATGACCAATTTCATCATTATTTAATTGATTGTGGTCAATTTCATCAATATTTAATTCATTATTATCAATTAGTTCATTATTTAAAACATTTGGTTCATCAAGATTAGGGTTTATACCTTGTCTACCATGAAGTTTTTGCATTTGTATCTTGTGTTGCTCTCTAAAATCTTCTAATTCCTTTAATTTTTCATTCTTCAACAACTTCCTCTTCCTCAAACATGATTTATCACCCATCAGAGGGATAATTGATAGTTTTCAAATATGGGGTCAAGTACATAGGTACTATAAATCTTGAAAAAGTACATAGATAATGTTTACGGGGATAGAATTCTTGATTTGGGTTAAAAATAGTCAATTAAAAGTGAGCTTAGTATAAAATAATCATAATGTGATTGTGTTATGTGTTGTATAAGGTTTTGATTCATCTAATTCATTAATAAGCTTATACTAACAATAACACAATTATTTTATGTAATAATGTGATCACATTACTGTTAATAATCATTTGGGGTTAGTAATTGGTAATGAGAACTGAGTGTTGCCTATATTAAGAATGGCATAATCACATTATACTTAATATAGATAAGGGATTATGGATTAGTACACTAATTCCTTAATTCCTAATCCATAATCCCTTATCTATATTAATAATAATGCCATCATGTTATACTTAATATAGATAAGGGATTAGGGATTAAGGCATTAGTGCATAGGTTTTAGGGATTAGAGATTATAATTAATGTTTTAGGGTTTAGGGATTAGGGATTAGGGCATGTAGGGTTTAGTTTTAAGGGTGTATATAATTTCTAATCACTCTATGCCTTAAGTGAGCCTAATTTTTACTATAAAGGATGTTAATTGGGACTAAATCGATTGGTAAATAGGGAAAGTTTTTGGTTTAAAATTTAGGGTATAGTGTTTAGGGATTAGGTTTAGGATACATGAGGTCAATCACAAAGATAATTCTTAGTATAAATGATGTTAATTTGGGCTAAAATGATTGTTTCAATGGTTGAAGAGTTTATATTTATGGTTTAGACTTTAGGTATTAGGAAATTTAAGCATTAGGGCTTGGGGTATAGGTTTTAGGGTATATAAGGTACAATCATATGGTGATTGGGGACAATTGGTGCTAATAAACCCCCAAATCACATTTTATAGTCATGAAATTAAGTTGAAGGGGCTCAAAATATCCCTAATTTACATTAGATGCACAACTAGATTGGTACTCTAAAGGCTAAGTTTTGGCCATAGGTTTTAAAAATGCATTTTATGACATCTCTTGATAAAATTAGTTATATCATAAGGTATGTATGTTTGTGATATGTAGTGGGCATTAAGGCATAGGGATTATAATTTATGTTTTAGGGATTAGGGATTATGACATAGGGTTTAGGTTTAAGGACTTGTATATAATTTATCTAATCACTCTATGACATGTGAACCTAATTCTTACTATAAAGGATGTTAATTGGGACTATATCGATTGGTAAATAGGTAAATATTATGGTTTACAATTTAGGGTATAGTATTTATGGTTTATAGTTTAGGACTTAGGTTTTAATGTATATATGGTTTAGGGTACATAGAGTCAATCACAAAGATAACTAAAGATGATTTGAATCACTTAGACCTATTTGTTACTATAGAATGTGTTTTTGGGTTGTCATTATACCCTAGATATCATCATGAAGACTAAGTGAATTAGTCGATTGGGGTAATCAGTCATGTGATTTAGTCCAAATTAAGCCTTGTGAACTTAATTCTTAGTCTAAATGATGTTAATTTGGGATAAAATCTTTAGTTCAAGGTCTAAAGAGTTTATATTTATGGTTTAGAGTTTAGGGATTAGGAAATTTAAGGAGTAGGTTCTAGGGTATATAAGGTATAATCATGAAGGCAATTAGGGTAAATTTGAGCTCTTTGAACCTATATCTATGAGTAAATAATGTGATTTTGAGCTTAATTATCCCCCACATCATCACATATTGAGATAATTAAGTCAATTATGGTTTAATGAGTGATGAAATTTTGACCAAGTTCATCCCTATAAACCTAATTCTTACTATATATAAAGGATGTTAATTGGGGATAAATTTATTGGTTTATGGTTTATGGTCTATGATTTAAAGGGTTTGGGGTTTAGGGCTTATATCTTAGGGTTTAATGTAAATGGTACAGGGTTTAGGATTTGAGATATCAGATATAAGGTCCAATCACTAAGGTAATTGAAGAACATTTGAGTTGTTTAGTCACCTATTTATGACTTGATTACCTTCTTGTTTGCTTTTTTTATAAAAGTAGGCTCAATTATGCCATGTACATGTTTCATACATGTTATAAAATTGATTGAGCCATAAATTTGGTTTAGAGGCTTAATTTTTCCCAGATCACGTAGGGAATTACACAAATTGACTAATTGGATCAATTCATGATAGAAGATCAATATTTTAATTTCGTCCTAAATCATATCTTGTTATTAAAGGGGTTAAAATTGGCCTCCACTGCCTTCTCAATTAAAATAATCAAATATCTCCTCCTCTTGGTTAATTAGGTTCAAGGGGCTTGAAATAACCCCAATTTACTTTAGATGCAGAGCTAGATTGGTACTCCAAAGTCTAAATTTTGGCCATAGGTTTAAAAAGAGCAATTTATGGCATCTCATGATAAAATAAATTATATCATAAGTAATGTATGTTTGTGACATGTAGTGGGCATTAGGGCATAGGGCTTACAATTTATGTTTTATGGATTAAGGATTAGGGCATAGGATTTAGATTTGAGGACTTATATATTAATGTCTAATCACTCTATGCCATGTTCAAACCTCATTCTTACTTAAAAAATATGTTAATTGGGACTAAATTGAAATTGGTAAATATGGAAATTTTATGGTTTACAATTCAAGGTATAGTGTTTAAGATTTATGGTTTATGACTTAGGTTTTGAGGTATATCTGGTTTAGGGTCAACAGGGTCAATCACAAAGATAATTAAGGGTAATTTTAATCAATTAGACCCATTTGTGACTATATAATTTTTTTTTGGGTTGTCATTATACCATGGATGTCATCATGTAGATTAATTGAATTAGTCAAATAGGGTAATCAGTCATGTGATTTAGGCTAAACTGAGCCCTATGAACTTAATTCTTAGTCTAAATGATGTTAGTTTGGGCTAAAATGATTGGTTTAAGGTTTAAAGAGTTTATATTTATGGTTTAAGGTTTAGGGATTATGGTATAGGTTTTAGGGTATATAACATACAATCATGATGGTGATTGGGGAAATTTTGAGCTCCTTCAACCTAGATCTATGAGTAAAGAATGTGAATTTGGGATCAATTATCACCCACATCATCATAGATTGAGCCTATAAAGTCAATTATGGTAATGAGTGATGTGATTTTAACCAATTTCATCCATGTAAACCTAATTCTTACTATATATAAAAGATGTTAATTAGGGCTAAATTGATCTTAGGGGCCTATTGAGCTTCAATGTAAGGAATTTCATCCATATGATATCAATTTCAGATCCAAGTGTTCACTATATTAAAAAAATAAATATTTTTTCAATTTGATATGTAATTCAATCTAAAGGAATCATCTGTAAGGAATTACATTCATAAAATGGAAATTAGGGCTTACTTGGCCCTGATTGCATACCATATTGAACCAATTGATTATTCAATTCCAAATGATACATAATTATGGCCAATCGAGGCTTGCCCAAGGAATTGTGTCAACATAATTTTAATTAGGGCCCTAATTACACACCTTATTCAAATAATTGAGTGTTTGATTCAATCTAATATGAAATCAGGACCAATGAACCCTCTATAAGGAATTACATCCATCTAATAACAATTGGGATTCTGATTATGCACTAAATTCAATTGAAATAATATTTGGCTCAATATGATATGAAATTTAGTCCAAATAATCCTTATGTAATAAATTTCATCCATCTACTGTCAATAAGGGACTCTATTGGTCCCAAATACATAGCATATTAAATCAACTAACTATTTAGTTTAGTTTAATATGAAATTATGGCCAACCAAGGCTCATGTAAGTAACTAAATAAATCTAGTGTCAATTACAACTTCATTGGCCCCAATTGTAAACTATGTTTAGCTAATCATGTATTTGATTTTATCTTATACATAATTGGGGACAACTAAGCCCCATAAAAGTAATTTTGTCCATATAATGTTGGTTGGGTTCCATTATCCCTGATTTCACACCATATTGATCCAATTGAGTATTTAGGTTCAATATGATATTTAATTAGGGCCACTCAATCCCCAAGAAAGGAATTACATCTATCTAATGTCATTTAGGGATCTAATTACACCTTGTTAAATCAGTTGATATTTTTTTCAATACTATATACAATTGGGGACAAACAAGTCCTATGTAATTAATTGCTTCCACCTAATATCAATTGAGGCATTTTTTTCCCCATGCACGGAATTGTGTCCATATAATTTCCATTGTGAATATTTTCCCCTAATTACACATCATATTAACCAATCGAGTATTTTCTTCAATATAATCTATAATTAAGAGTAATTGGTCCCTGTGTAAGGAATTCCTTCAATATAATGTAAATTAGGGCTTTGATAGCACACCATATTAAACTAATTGAATATTTAGTTCAATCTAATACATAATCAAGGTTAAATTATCCCTAAGAAAGGAATTATGTCCATATGATGTCAATTGGGTCTCTAATTGCACACCATATTATAAAAATTAAAGCATTTAGTTTAGTTTGATTATAATTAAGGTCAACCAAGATCCACCCAAGGAAATATGTCCATCTAATGTCAATTTTGGATCTATTGGCCTGATTACACACCATATTGGGATTAAAGGAATAATAAATTGATTCATAGGTTAATACATCGATATTATCATTCAATGCTATCAATTCTTGACAAGAACATTGGTCCCAAACAACAATCTTAATCAACCAAAATTTTATCTTAAGACTATTAGGCCTAATGGCTCCTATTCAGGTTATAGGTGAGAATATATAGTGTGATCATGTTATTAAGTAACATGATCACATTGCTATATGATCACATTAATAATGTGATCATGTTATTAATGCAATCATGGTATTTAAAATTAAATTTAATTATTGCACTTTTTATCTTAGAAATGGCTTGGATTTCTGAGCCAAAGGCTTGGACTATCGATGTATAGAGGAGTTTTGAAAGTTATGATAAAATATTAAAAAAATCAAATTTGATTGCCAAATACACTAATAATTTCAATGTGAAAATTCAAAAAATTAATATCGTCATGATGAGCATGCTCTCCTCTTTCAAAAATTATTATTTTTATAAATTTTAGACTAATTTAAGGTTTCAAACTATGTTAATTTCTAAATATGCCTTTTTTAGGCCACTACATGCCACAAACATACATGCCTATACATGTTCATGTAATCTGTATTTCATTGATCCAAGTGAAAAATGAGTTATATGGTCAAAAAGTATGCCTAATTCTACACACATTCAAAAAAAATTGATTTTCATTTTTTCTAAGGTATTTAGGTGTGCTTCATAGACTCCTATCCATTTTTTTGGTCATCTTTTAGGATTTATTTACTTACAAAATTCATAAAAAAAATTATTTATTGAAAAAATATGTAAAAATATAGGTCATAATCTATAATATAATATATAAATTTTACCCAAAGGGTTTCAAATAATAGTAAACATTGCCCAAAAAATGGTGAGTTGCATGGTCATCTATCTACTTTTCTTTTTGAAAAAAATAGGAGTTCTTATTCAAATTTTAGATGTTTGACCTAGTTATACTTAACCATTTTTTTTTTAAATAGTGTTTTGGAAACTAGATTCTAAATACTACATTTCATGTTCTTACACCATCTTCAAATTTGGAGTGTAGATATCTCAAATTATCTATATAAGTTTAAATTTTTGAAATTTTAGGAAAATCATGTCCATAGGTAGGCCACTTTTTATTCCCCAACTTTGTGCACTAACCTGACATAGACTTGGTAGCATGATGAGGTGAGAAGTATAAGAATTTTAATAATATTATTAGTAGTGTGTGAGAAATGTATGAGGTTGTATGACATGATAATGAGGTGTTGAGAGCAGTACAAGAGGTTTCAAGGTGTGTTCAAGGTCTAAGTATGGCTTATAGGTTTTAGGCCTAGTATGCAAAAAGACATAATGTCACCTAATGAGGGGTCAAGATCATTTTTAAAGGTGATATATCTCATGATATAATTTTTAGAGGTGTTACAGGTTGTATCAAGTGTGTTGACCAAGTCTTAGGTCAAATTTTGAAGGAGAAAGCATGAAATATGGTGTTGAGGTTTTTTGTGTGCACATAATGAGGTATTGCAGACCCAAGAAGGATTTTATTATGCTCATTGGCATGTTAAGACTTTTCATGAGGTCTTAATATATTAAATTAAATTTTGGAATTTTCCTATCTCAATTTTCTTGGCATTGGTTTTGGAGTTGAGGGGTAATCCTTTATGAATGATTGTTAAGAATGTAATGCAGTCTAAACCCTCATAAAACCCTCATAATGACGTGATAGGGAATATATTATTATAAATAGCTCATAATGGATTGTATGACCCATTTTTATTATTTTATTATGTATATTAATCTCCCAATTTTATCTAGGTTGCATTGGTATGTTAGAAGAGTGAGTATAAGTTACAAGAAAACCCTTATTTCTCATATTTTTAAAGTAGTAGGTAGGGTTGACCAAGTCAAATAATATAAATGATTAGAGTACAATGTATGACACTTTTATTTTATGATAATTTAAGTTTTTTATCAAGTTATAGAATTAAAATATGTTAAATTGGTCTTGGAAGTTGGCTTATCACTAAAAGGGCCTAATGAGGAAGACAATGAGAAAACTAGGCAAAAGTGAGAATGAGATTAGGGATGGGTTGCAGTGGATTAGGGATGGATCCAAATTCATGGGATTATTTTTCAAGACATATATCACATATCCACTTTTAATATAATATTTTGAGATGCTCATATACAAGAATAAATTTAATCTTAAAGTGACCTATATAACACAATGAGGTCTATATAGGGTGAAGACATGAGATTGGTCTATAAGACCACTATTGATATTTAACCTTGTAATATATTTTTTTAATTATGTTATAATTATTCTTAATGATCATATAAACCCATTTTAATTTCATATATTTTTTCACATAGTGTTTTAAGTCTTGGTTTCTATGACTATGTTTTGAAGCACTCAGGCAGTGTTTTGTGTGTTAGTGAGAATGATGTTCCTGAGTCATTATGCATAGATTTTAAGATAAAAATACACATTAATTTATTATATATGTCTCATATTTTTATTTTAAATTATTTTTATTCATTATAAACTCCTATGAAGGTGTGAAACTTCAAAGGTTCTTGACTAGGTTTTGAAGCCTATTTATAATTCTGAGTGAGCATATGGAACTGATCAGTTTGAGGTCTTTTGCCCTATCTGGTGAAATATAATATACTTTTTGATGACCCTAAATTCATTTATGTTCTATCCATGTGGATTTTTTGTGTTTCTATTTGGTAAATTTTAGTTTATACTTCATATATTCAAGGTAGACTTTTTAGCAAAGAGAAGGCCTAATTATGAGTAAACCTAATGGTGCAGTTCAAGGAGTGAAATGAGATAAATAGTGTTGGGTACCTAAGGTGAGATTATAATAGGTCTAATTTAAGTTTATTTTAAAATTTTAATCCATTTTTGGATTCTCGATACGTTCCAAGGTGGTCAAGATGAAATGTTTGCTTTGAGAAGGCCTAATTGCATTAGGTGTCTATTAGGCCTAATGGTGGTTTTGGTCCTTATGAGTGATAACCGACCTAGTTAGTTGGTTTTCACTTATCAAAATTTTTTATTTATATATTCCAAGGATTATTCAAGTATTTATAGGTTTATTTCTGACCAAGGTGGGTGAGAGCAAGAGTCAAGTATAAAAACAAGGTCTAATAGGCCTAATTTGACTAGTTAGAATATTAAGGACATGAGCGAATGCAATAGAATTTTGGAAATAGGGTAAATGTATTTTAGATATTAATATAGGTGTATTAAATATTTCATGATTTTATAACAATTTTTTTATATATTATGAGCAAGTTCATAAAACCTAATTATGCCAAGAAGAGGCCTAGTTAAGCGAAGACACCTAATAGGTTGTTTGAAAGAGATAAAAGAATGTGAAGAACAAAATAATGGGATAATAATAATTTTAGTTTAAAAAAGGTGTAAAAATTTGATCAAATTTCCTAGGTTTTTGGTTCCTCTTTGCAATTTGGTGCTTGCTAAAGGACTAGTTGAGTTGGTGCTTGACTAGTAAGGGGTTGGTGATCTTTGTGGGGTTGGTGCCTCACTAAATATTTATTAATTGATTATAATACTATATTCCAATATTTTTTTAATATATTTTATCTAAATTTAGGGTTTCCCACATATATATTGTGTTCTTATGTTGTATGCTTTTATAGATGATTTCTTATGCATTGGTTAATGTATGTATGTGAATAAATGACTCATGGATGATAAGTAAAATTGCATGATTGTTTTAAGGGATCTAATTCAAACCCCCCCACTATAAATATTCCAAAAAAATTTATTATATTAAGTCCTTTTGAGAATGCCTAATAGCCTAAAGGATATCCTAAGCAAGTTAAGATGGCAAGTCAAGCAAAACGTAGTTTCTCTATAAGCAAGTCTCTATTATTCAATAGATCTAATTATGATTTTTGGAGTGTCAAGATGAGAACATATTTTATGTATCAATTTCATGATTTTTTTTCAATAATTTTTGGATGGATATGTTGTACCCCCTATTCCTCTTATAAATGTAGCATGTAAAAGGCTAGTGACAATAATTCAAAAGTAATGAATGGTATTATGTGTGGCCTATCAAAAGTATAACTTTTGAAGGTGATTCATTATATGTCTACTAAATAAATGTGTGAAAATTTTAATACTATCCATGAGGGAGACTCTAAGTTCAATTTGGATAAGTTTAAAACCCATAGAAGATAGTTTGAAATCTTAAGGATGAATGAAGATCAGACCATTGTAGCCTACTTGTTGATGGTTGATGAAGTGGTCAATATCATAAGAGGCCTAGATGAAGAATTTATAGAGTCTACTATTGTTTTAAAAAATTAATATCTCTAACTCCTAAGTTTTATTCTAAAGTATCTATTGTTGAAGAGATTCAATATCTAAACAAGCTAGAGATGGATGGACTTAATGGCACCCTAACAGCCTATGAGATGAGGACAAGTGAAGGAACACTTACAAAGAATGAAGATGCATTCTAGGCATAAAATAATTCAAAGGAGAATAAGACACAAGGTAATAAGGTAAAATATAATGATAACTTTGATATTGATGATGATGAGTTGATAGCTATATTTTCAAGAAAATTGAAAATAGGTTTAGGTAAATGCAAGGGTAAGCTACCCTTTAAATGATTTAATTGTGGAGATAATGGACACTTTCTTAATAAGTGACCTCATAATAATAATTCAATGGATGATGAATATCATGATCAAGGTCATGATGATGATAATAAGTCCCATAGGTCTGATAAGACTAAGAAAAGCTTCAAAAATTATGATGACAAGAAGTTTTTTAAGAGAAAAATAAGCTTTTATAGCAAGGAAGAATAAAGCTCATTTTATAAGAGTGAGATAAGTGATTCTGAGAGTGAACATGAAGGTGATGTTCTTAATGTTAATGAATTTATCTTCATGGTTTAGGAAGCAAGTTATTTAAATAAAGAAGAGTCCATATGGTTTGAAGGTGTTGTTAGTGATTCAGATGAAAAAGAAAATTAGGTAAACTTTGAGGTTGAGTTGATGAATACTCTAGAATAACTAAAAATGGTGAATAAGAAGAATAAGTTTATTAAGTCTCTTATCAAATTATATGAGGATAAAATTGATTTATTTGAAGATATATTGAGTAATATCTCCAAGGAACAAGAAGAAATAGTCAAACAATCAGAGACTGAAATTGAGATTGTGATTATAAGCCTAAAGGCTAAAGAATAATAATGTGTAAGGTATGTAACTAAAGTGTATTTATTAAAATCTAAGTTGGGTCAGGTATCAATTAAGTTAAAGACCCTTGTAAAGTTTGAAATGAGTACCAATGATCTAGATAACATCCTGAGGAGTCAAAAGACTACTAATGATAAAACAGGTCTTGGTTTCAATGGAAACCAAAAGAAAAATACTAATGTGATTAAGGAAGATCAGACCTTAAAGGTCAATGGTCAATCAATGAATTAGGGTGCTATCATAATTAAGACTAATGCTATTAGGCACTCTAATGTTATAAGGTATGCTAATCCTTTCAATGGTTATTGTTATTCATGTAACCAATTTGGTCATAGATCAAGTCATTGTAGAAGGCCCTCCAAGAATGAATATGATTAGAACTATGAGAATATTCATCAGTCAAGAGGTATGGGTCATCATTTTTTTTCATAAAAAATGATAGTGTGTTTTAATTGTCAAAAGGTTTGTCATATTGTAAAGTTATATAATCATGGATTCTCAAGTCAAAATAGGAAAGTTGAGGCCCCTTAGAGTGCAAGAAAGAAGACATGAAAATGAGTGGAAACCAAAGGTAGATAAGGTGAATAATGACTAGTCTTTAAATCCAAATGGACTATTTTCCATGGTGGATCATAGTTTAGATGCAAATGAGTGCCAATAATTATCCCTATCATCTCAGATTGTGGATGAAGGATGCAAGACAAATAGACCAAGTTATAATGTTTTTTTAATAGAGATTGAAGACATCAAGTCAAAAGGGATATTCAAGCATAAAATGATCATGAATAAAGATAAATATATTAAGGACATGGATATCTAGCAATCTCCTAAGTTTATGCTATTTTATTACCCTAGAGAAGAGGTGACTTTATTAGGCTTCATGAAGGCACTCAACTAGTGAAGAAAAGCATGAAGGATGCTTGGTATTAGGAGGATCTTTGTATTATTTATTTCAAATCCAAAGTTTATTAAATATTTTTTTGGAGAGGTGTTATTTTAAGATATGGGTTAAAAATCATTTTTTATGATGACTTGATCAAACCAAATCACATTAATGATAGTGCCTAAATATCTCATGAAGATAAGGGGAAGATGGTTTGGGTATTTATGTGAGTTGAGTTCCTATTTGGTTGATCAAAGGAAAACTAATCGTGTTAAGGGAATAAATCATGTTTTATGTCTAAGGATTGTATCAATAGATGACCCTTTGTAATTAATTTCAAAGGGGGAGAAATTTCTAGTTTGGGAGAAAGGTCAGTTTGGAGAAGATCCAGCTTGGGGAGATGTGAATGATCAAATTTATTTGAATGTTTGCAATCAATGATAAATGGGGATATTATTAAGGTATGTTCCTATTTTTTGTGTTGCATCATTTATGTTTTCATTTATGTCAAATTCAATATGGATGTCATTAATGACAAGGTCAAATTTGAGGCCATGCATGGTGAAGTGGTATGTGACAAAGAAGTCTTATGACAAGATAAAATTTGAAGGTAACCTATTATCTCTTTATTGAGAGAGAGTTTGAAATTAACCTATTGTATCTCTATTGAGAGATAATTTTAAGGAAACATGGTAATTCTTTTGATTTTGATGACATGTCAAGCTCAAGATCAAGATACAAGGTAAGCATACTTTTGAGCACTAGTCTTAAGAAGTATTTTCATATCATGAGCATGTGTGTGAAGATAGTGGTCTAGTAAGATGGATACATACAATTATGATTGGATTTTTAATAATACCCAAGCATACATATGAAGTGTTTAAACACTAATAAAGTTTCAAGGTAAACATTTAAGGGTGTGATCTTAATCCTAAGCATATAACCAGACTAGTCCTAGACTTTGACTTACCTAATGAGGAGTCTTGATGTGTTATCATGAATGAAAATCATTGGTATATCATGTGATAATATGTTTTAAATTATTTAAACATGTGTATAAGGTATACAATCTTTTAGAGGAGGTTTATATATCAATTCTTAGATTAGTCTTTGCTTAAAGAGACCTAATGAGAAGACATAGGCTTGGTAGTATGATGAGGTGATAAGTCTAAATATTGTAAGAAGAGGATTAGTAGTGTTTGAGTAATATATGAGGTTTTATGACATGATAATTAGGTGTTCATATTAGTACAAGAGGTTTTAAGGTGTGTTCAAGGTCTAAGTATGGATTATAGGTTTTAGGCCTAGTATGCAAAGAGAACTAGTGTGGCTTAATGAGGGGTCAAGATCAGTTTTCAATGTGCCAAATCTCATGAGATAATTTTAATAGGTTTTAGAGGTTTTATCAAGTATTTTTACCAAATTTGAGGTCAAATTATGAAAGAGAAAGCATGAAATATGGTCTTAAATTTGGTTGTGTACAGAATGAGGTATTATAGACCCAAAAAGGATTTTATTATTCTCATTGGCACATGAAAACTTTGAATTAGATCCTAATAATTTAATTAAATTTGTGTAATATTCCTATATCAATTTTCCTTGCATTGGTTTTGGATTTTAGGGGCAATCCTTTATTAATGATTGTTAAGAATGGAAGGCAGTCTAAACCCTCCTAAAACCATCATAGTGACCCAATAGGGAAGATATTGTTGTAAATGGATTAGAATGGATTAGATGACCTATTTTTATTATTTTATAATGTATATGACTCTTTTAAGTTTCTCTAGGTGTCATTGTTATGTTAGAAGAGTGAGTGGAAGCTACAAGAAAACCCTTATTTCTCAGATTTTTGATGTAACAAGAAGGGTTGACTAGGTCAAAACATATAAATGATTGAAGGATGATGTTTGATAATTTTATTTTATTATAATTCAATTTTAATATCAGGTTATATACTTTAAACATGATAAACTGATCATATAAGTTAGCCTACTGCTAAAAGGGCCTAATGAGGAAGATAGTGAGAAAACCAAGTAGAAGTGAGAATGAGATTAGGGATGGGTTGTATTGGATTAGGGATGGATCCAAATGCATGGGGTTGTTTCTAAATACCTATATAAAATATATAATTTGAATATAATATTTTTAGATGCTCATATACAAGCAGAAAGTTGATCTCAAAGTGACATGTTTAACATAGTGAGGTTTATGTAGGGCAAAAACATGAGATTGGTCTGTAATACCATTATTGATATTGAACCTTGTAATATATTTGTTTCAATATGTTAAAATTATTATTAATGATCATATAAACCCATTTTACTTTCATAAAAAATTTCACACAGGTTTTCTAAGTCTTGGTTTCCATGACTATGTTTTAGTGCACTTAGGCAGTGTTTTATGTGTTAGTGAAAATGATGTTCCTAAGTCATTATACATAGATTTGAAGAATAAAATACACATTAATTTATTATATAGGTATAATATGTTAATTTTAATGTATATTTATTCATTATAAACTCCTATGAAGGTGTGAAAATTCAAATGTCATTGACTAGATTTTGAATCCTATTTGTAGTTCTGAGTGAGCATAAGGAAATGATAAATTTGAGGTTTTTTTCCCTATGTGGTAAAATATAAAATAATTTTTTATGACCTTGAGTTCATTTATGTTATATCCATGTGATTTTTTAGTGTTTTTATGTGTCAAAGTTAAATTTATGCTTTATATATTCAAGATAGACTTTCTAGTAGACAGAAGTCCTAATTGTGAGTAGACCCAATGGTGTGGTTCAAGGAGTGAAATGAGATAAATGGTGTTGGGGACATAATTTGAGATTATTAGGTTTTTAATTTTTAAAAAAATTAATTTTTTAATCTATTTTTTTAGGTTTAATATGTTCCAATGTGGTCAATATGAAACGTGTGCTTTGAGAAGGCCTAATTGCTTTAGGTCTCTATTAGACCTAATGGTGGTTTTAGTCCTTATGAGTGATGATAAAAATATTTAGTGGGTGTTTCACTTATGAAACATTTTTTTTTGATCTATAAAAAAATTTATCCAATTATTTATAGGTTTATGGATGACTAAGGTGGGTGAGAGCAAGAGTCAAGTATAAAAAGGTCTAATAGGCCTAATTTGACTAATTAGAATATTAAGGACATGAGAGAATGAAATATAAGTTTGAAAACCAGGTATATGGATTAAATAACATCAGATAGATGTATTAAATATGTCATGAATTTATAATAGTGTTTATACATATGATGAGCAAGGTCATATAACCTAATTTTGCCAAGAAAAGGGCTAGTTAAGTGAAGAGGCCTAATAGGTTATTTGAAAGAGATAGAAGAGTGTGAAGAACAAAATAAGGGTATCATCATTAGTTGAGGGATAAACATGTGTCAAAATGTGATTATATGTTTCAATTTTTTGATTTGGTGTTGAGTTACCTATGGGTTAGATGCCTCATTATAAGTTGGTACTTGTTAAAGGACTAGTTAAGTTGGTGCTTGACTAGTGAGGTGTTGGTACTCCTTGTGGGGTTGGTGCCTCACTAAATATTGATTAATTGTTTATATTAATGTATTAAAATATATTATTAAGTGATTTTTATTCCCCTTAAGTTTTTCCCACATTTCTCTTGTGTTTTTATGTTGTATGTTTCTGTAGTTGCTTGCTTATGCATTGGTTAATGTATGTGAATAAATGTTTCATGGATGATAAGTGAAATTTAATGATTATTTTAAGGAAAATGATTCATACCCCCCCCCATTTTATTAGTTTTAATTTCAAAATACATATGTACTAAACTATTATGACATCACCTATAGATGTATAATGAATAGGAACCTTTATCATAGTGTAAGGTTTTCCAGAGGAGTCATAAGAATAACAAGGAGTGAAATAATAACTACATGTGTAGACATAATAATATAAGCACTATAATAAATATTTGGTTGTACCTACTCATGAAAATACATTGATGATTAAGTACATATTTGTTTTTAATTCACCTTATCCTTACCCATAGCATTCCCCACTTCCTTCCCAACCCCATTCACCCAAATCTCCATCATTATGTCCTTATACCCCCATTCATGCAGTTCATCCTAAGGAATCCATTATAAAACAACAAACCACACCACATTAATCTTTAGTGTTAAAAAAATGGAGAAACATATCCACAAATGGATATCATAGATCAAAAATTGTAGGAAACTATGGAGGCATGGGAAAAATATGTTAGGATAAAGGAAGATGTCAAAAATGATAAATCCCAACAACCATTTCAAGTCTTATGATTGGCCTAGAGAGGTTAAAAAATAAGTGGTATCATATGATAGAAAAAAAATAACTATCCAATGAATGTGGGATGTCTAAAACCCATCGCTATGATGGATGACATTCACACTCCTTATGACACAAATATGGGACCAAACAACACCATCCACAACTTTTATGACATCACTTTATTTGGACATAACAATCTAAGAAGCATCACTATATGTTACCCAAATTAACCTACCAAATCAGATTGAGGGAACTTATGTTTTTCAAGAGTTAGTTATGTAAAAGGAAACAAAGATGGAGTCTGAGGGAGGAAAACATAGAGTTGTATTCCCAATTAGCCAAAGCATTCAACATCATATATGATATGTGTCTAGTACTAGTGGTCCAAGTGTTTGGAGATTAGGTGATGTTAGAAGATAAACAAATCAAAACTTTAATTTTTTGACTCACTAACAATTGGGTGGATGCACAAAAACTACAACTCTTAGTTCAAGGTCAACATCTAAAGGTTAAAATGAGATAATCTTTGAGATCCTCAAATAATATGATCAAGTCCTTAACAATATTGTGTAACAAGATACACAAATTTATTTTAGTATACTTAATTTGATGTAGCAACTACAATACACTCAGACTGAGGTGAACCCATATTTCTTCAAGGTAGATAAATCCAAAGTAACTATGGAGGATCAAAAAACCACTCTTGATCAGATGGACATTGTGATGGATTCTCTTTATTCAAGATACAATTCATGTATAAAATGAATACATGGAAAAAGGAGATTATCTACAATAAATTCACTAGGATGTAGACATAATGTACATAGATAAGATGGAATAAATGTCACAAGACATTCAACATAGGGTCTCATAATAGAGATAATTCATTTCTATCATAGAGGATGAAGACATACCATTATGTAGATCCAATATCCTTTGCATAATTTAGGATGCCCTAGGGGATTAGATGAAACTCAAGTAAGATTTTTCACATCTAGACAAATCCCTTGTTGTGATCATTGATGAATCCCAATTCATTCCATTAAGCCAGTTTACACAAGAGCTACTAACTAAAAAACTTATAAAAATGGCATAGCAAGAACTTCAACCACATAAAATGACTCCATCATTTGAATCTATAGTTGCTTCATATTTATTAATAGTTTCCATAATGCCTCTTTTTTAGTAAAAACATATTTTAAAATGGCTCTAGTCACACAATCATCTTCATAGTCTCCTTCAACTACAACTCCACACTCAATGCCTCTTCCATATTAGTAGGTATTACAAGCCATCAATTTTGAAAAGTTTGAAGAATATATAAGTATGGGATCCCATAATATTTAGGATTAGGGATATGGATGTAGAAAACCTATAAAAGGTGGTCTTCAGGTTATGCCAATCTATTAAAAACCTAAAAATTATGGTAGATTGGTACACTACTTAATTGAAAACCCAAAAGGGTGGATAAATAGTGTGTAAGAGGTGAAAACTAGTAAACAGAACCTTGAGTCATTACTACAATAATTTATTTTGGACCAACCCCTTAGTGCAATGTAGGTAACTCCATTAGCTCCAAAATTTTGCACACTTCTTATGACTTTATCTCAAGATAATTTCTATGTTTACTACCAACACTTTCTTAAACTTAAATAGTTGTCTCATGATGAGACAACTATTTAAGTTAGAGAAAGTGTTGGAAGTAAACATATAAATATAAAATTATAGAGTATGTATGAATGACAAGTGTATGATTTATAGTTTGGGAGTGAAAGGAAAGTTTTGAAATGCAAAGCATTAGAGCCATCTTACTCTATAAATATTGTAAATTTGTAACGAAAAAATGTTTTGAATTATGAGAGATTAATATGTGTGTGTGTGTGTGTGTGTGTGTGTGTGTGTGTGTGTGTGTGTGTGTGTGTGTGTGTGTGTGTGTGTGTGTGTGTGTGTGTGTGTTTGTGTTGATGGTTATTTTGTATGTCTTATATATTTTTTCTATGTGAATGTGTCTTTGTTCCATTCTAATTTACTTAATATTATAACAATAATGAATTTTCTCTATGTTTTAGCCTACATTTTTGTGAATATTCACTAAGTAAAAAAATAATGAATAATCTAACTTGTCATACCCCCATTTAAATTTTGACTCTATAGTTCACTTTGCACACACACTAACTTAATATGTTTTGATGGGAATTTATAGGAACCTCTGCTAACAGTCCCCTTGAGGGTATATTTAAAGGATTGTCATTGGATGAATCAAATATATCATGATATTTTTACAACAAGGTTAAGTCATTCACCCTAGTATATGCTCTTGATTATTTTATCCACAATATTAAGAGATAATATTCTCCTTGCATATTTATATGTACTATTTTTCATTTAATCTATTGGGTTTCATAAAAACTTTGGATAAATACCTTAGAGAGACTTCTACTACAACATTTGAATCCTCAATTTCTACATCTAAATCCTCAATATTTTAATGTATATCCTCTTCTACTACATATGCCACTAGGATATTTCCTCTCTCTATTTTTTTAGGATATCACCTATATGTTTATTTTCTCCTATATTCAACTTCCTCCTCTACCTGCCTTGCATATGTGCCACTTGCACATTACTAAACTACATTTTAATCATAAATATTTTTATATGGATCTTCCACTAATACATATTTCATTAGGATAACATGTATATTTTTTTCTATTTGAATATTACTTATATATTTATTTTTCCCTCTCTTAAACTCTCCTCTTTATACCTTGTACACTTACCTCTTACATATCGAAAACTACCATTAAAACCTTAATTTCAAAATATGAATCCTCAATTACTTTATGTGGATCTTATGTTACTACATGTAAACACTATTTCTAAATTATATATCACCTCATTTTTATACACTTGAAAAATACATATCATGGCTATACTTTTAACTTCTATATCTTCTTACTATTGAAAGGTTTGTATACACCATCTATCTGTGCCAAATTACTTATCTCTTGGTCCAACCAATGTTATTATTATGTCCCTAACCTTTATCATGTTTAGAATGTTATAAACCTACTTCTCTTATATCTATACAATACCTATACATGTACTTATTTTCCATATTCCCAAACACTTGTGTCCTAGTCAAATGCCTATGTTGATGATAGTGTCTTATCCTAACATAAGTGTCTAGTGGCCTAAAGTCATCCAATTTCAAATGAAACATATACCTATGGTTAAGTAAAGTGTTATAATATCATATATTCTTCAAAAGGATTGATATTTATACAACATCAACCCTCATTCATTATTCACCTAACAACTTCTTACCTCTCACAAGGAAACTTATAAAAACATTTAATCAAGCACTTGAGTGCACAAAACCTTCTTATTTTATCTTATTTCCATATTAGTCATAGGGAAAACACATCTATAGGTATGAATTACTTAAATAGCATCCCCTAAGCCACATTTTTTAAGTTACAATCTAGGTCACTCTATGTACTTATTTATCATACATTACTTCTTGATATACATACAATCCAACACATAGAGGATAACTACATAAGTCTAAGGCCCTATTTAGAGTATTGACTATTTAGGTAGTGCTCATTAATAAAGGGGTCTTTGGGGTAGCTTGACACCATGTACCCACTAACCCATTTTCCCTAAGCCACTATGAAGATGAATAACTAGGGTATTTCTGTTTGACAAGGAATGATAACACATGATCCATTTATGAGCACATTAGAATAAAGATGATATAGAACCTAGATTATTCTAGGTGGTTGTATACATATCTAGTAGGTATTAATTACATGACACTATGTTCAAGTTAGATATAAGCATCAATGCAACCATTTGAGGTCAATGCAAGTGTCTATGGTCATAAAAGAGCTTAATCTAAAATTTGGCAACTGATCTAAAATCCACTAGTATTACTCTTTATTTTTCTAGGTCTAGATCTATATTGGCATTAGAATCAGCTAAGTATCTTGTTTTCATTATCATTCAAATATCTAGCATAGTTTTACTTTCTATTTTAAGCATATCTCATCATATAAATCCAAAATATTATTTATCTGAGTTTACAAATCTACTATCCTACTTTAGAGATAGTCTACCATCCTTTTTCCCTATACTATCTCTACCTATTTAACCTTAGATTACCCAATCTAGATTTTAGGGTTAAACATTTGGCAAACTTGATCTATATGAATGATTTTTTTATTCTTAGGGTTTTTAGTCAGCTAGGGTTTCAAT
Organism: Torreya grandis; assembly: GCA_037957365.1. Lineage (NCBI taxonomy): Eukaryota > Viridiplantae > Streptophyta > Pinopsida > Cupressales > Taxaceae > Torreya > Torreya grandis. The sequence continues at coordinate 592,850 of JARHVA010002107.1, read as the reverse complement.
TTTTTGTCTTGAAATTTTCCATACTTCATTTTTAAGCAATGGAAAATATTAACCAAAAAAATATATTTTAAATGCAAAATAAAGAAGCATTAGTGACTCATCTAAATAACAATAAGGGTTTAATATATGCATTTTTTATGTTACAAGAGATGAAATCAATAAACATGATAAATCTAAGTATTCCTCACTTAGTGATGATAAATCCTTAGAAGGTACTATTGGTCAAAATTGGTCTATATATGAAAAAAATTCCTAGATATATTACGCCACTCTCTTAGACCATTTAGTGACCTTTTACCCCCATGACTAGTCTCTTCCTAATCCTGACTTGATGATGTAGTGAAATATACTAGAAGATCTTGGTGTGGTGTAAGGAGTTATGTAGAGCCATTTTGAGTGGATTTTCTAATGGTGGAAAAATAAAACAAACCTCATGGCCTAACCTTGTGCCCCTTGTAAGCTTTAGAAACACTTTAAGCAAGTTTTAAGGTGAATTTGGAGATTTTAAGGAAAAGTCCTAGAAATGGGTCTTGAACTACAAGTGAAAGAAGCTAGTTTTTAGGGTGTTCAAGCAATCATGGGTAGGAATGAGGTTTTAAAAAAAAATTATAGATTATAATGAGTCAAAAATGACTTTTAGAAAAGCTATTATGCCCAAAAGACCCCCAAACATGCATTAGATTACTTGAGGACCTTCTAAATAAAAATTCTATGTGAAAAAGTGATGTTTTAGAGAATTCAAATTGGTTTTGATTTCCTTCCAAATATTTATGTTATTTTTCCCTTATTTATACATATTCAAGGCCATTTCAAGTCATTTGGAGTGTAGGAAAGGAGTTTGGGAATAAAAGGATGCATTTTTTAGCCTTTTAAAACTTTAGCTAAATAGGTTTTTGAAGGTTTTGCTTAATACAAGATCTCATCTATCATATTCAGGCATCCATGGTGTCCCTAAAATCCTCTCTTAATATTATTAAATTATATCCAAGAATACTAACTGACAAAGGTAAGGAAACCCTATTAATTACAAACTAGGTATGAAACAGGGTTTCTACCATTAATGGAAGTCCAAGCACTTAAGAGGGTTTTCAAAAGGAATGATTTGTAATTTACATCATAAAAAATATTTAAAAATTTTTTTATTTCATATACAGTCTTTTGGTTCTTCATTCTAGGTAAAAACCATTTTAGGTTGTCGTGGACAACTCTAGGAAAGCCTCAAGTTTTCACTCGATATGATTAGGAGAGAGAAATTTGGGTCAACATATTTTGAAAATTTATAGGTACCCTAGTAAAATTATATTTCATGTCATTTTTTTTTCCATTTCATGTCCTTATCTTTATGAACAATTGCTAACAATGCAGGGGTGACTAAATAGCCTATTCATTTAGATACAATCCAGGTTTTCTTTTAATTATTTTCTTCAAGATATCATAGAGAAGAATGCTTTTGAGTATGTTTCCTAAAATTATTATATCTCCCTTTCATGGTGGTTTAATTTTATAATTAATCTCCATGAGGAATTTTTACTTGAAATAAGGTCTTAATGTACAAGTTTTATTGATGAATTTTGTTGCTTGGAGTCTTAAGGAGTGAAAATAATGGTCTAAATCTATATCTTGAGCAAGTAGTGAGATTCAAGGTAATGAGAGTGATGTTATTGATATAGTTACCTCAGTATGATGGTCTAATTTATCCTTGATAGAGAGAGGTTAAGCCTCTATATCTTGTCTTGACATGTTCATTATTTGATTCAAGTTGTCTCAAAGTTTTAAAGTATTAATTATAGGGTATGAATGCTTTAAAAATATCTATAATATATATAACATATGGATTAACTATAAATATTTTTTGTTTGATTGTTTAAAATCCATTCTATAGGTATACACCCCTATGTAGTTTATTACAATCAATGGTCTATTATGTTGAAGAAGATGGTTGTAGGTTTCCCCATAGATAGAGTTCTGACACAAGGTTGGGAGCACCTTGGAGGGATTTGAATCCATGTGAAGAGTTTCTCTTTGGTTTATTAATTTTAATAATTTATTGGTGGTATTTTGGGCCCATAAACCTCTTAAGTAAACTCATACACCTCATCCAAATCATAAAAGTTGCTTCAAGACAACTTTACCTTAATTTCTACGAAGTCATTCTTAATCCTACATAGTTTCATGCTATGAGGATGTCTATGAGAGACTAGGATAACCAACTCATATTTCCACAATACTTTGAACTTATTATCAATATGTCAATGAAATGATAGATTTTTTGGTTGAGTAGGGAAGGAGGTTGAATGATGTTTCAGTTCAAGAAATGGTGACTAGAAATCTACAGTGTGTATTGTGGTACTCAGTCCAAAGGAATCCTAGAAAATGCAAATTGCTTTCTAGCATAAGTGTTCTAGTGATTGAGGATGAAAGATGGCCCCAATTAATAAATATATGAATATAATGTCTATTATTACCTCAAAGTGATTTCAGGAAGTGAAACATAGTTATTAACATGAAAAAAAACCTACAAGAAATCTTTAAAGTGATTACAACTTACAGTCGTACTAGGATCCTTAAGGATTGACTAAGTGATAGGAGGTGAAGTCTTAGCTTCTCAAGATATGAGATGAATAATTTAAATTTATAGTTTTATAATATCTCCAAAAGGTTAGGATGGTCGATTTCGTGTTTTAGGGCATATGTGCACCTACAAGTTGTCTGAGTTTTGAAGACCTCTTACAGTCATGTTGAGCATCTTGAGAACTAGTCGTGTAGTTGGAGATGTTAATTTCTAAGTCAAAAATGAGAGTGGAGTTATATAAAGAATGGATATGTCATATTTATTTAGTATAATTAAAAATAAATTTGGACAAATTATTCCCATTGATGGAAACCTATAGGATTGTCAAATAATAGTGACATGTATCCAACCTTGACACTTTAAGCGGTATCTTAAGGAAGTCAGAACTAGTCTTGTGTTTTATGAATGAGAAAGTGCCCTTTTTTAATTTAAGGAAGTATCCATAACCTTAATACTTTATCAATAAATTTATATCATATTTTTTGGCATATTCCAACATATAGGACTCCTAAACACAGAATTGTACCTATAATGATATCTTATGCTTGGAGAGAGCTAAAGTGTACACGGTGCCTAATATGGGTAAGTAATAGACTATAAGAGCTTAAGAGACTTGGAGGAATTCATGATAGTGTATCATGAACCAAAAATTTCCAAGGATTATGGGGCATTCTCCCATTAGGTCGAACCTGAAGGTGACAATTTGTACAAAGATCAAATACAACCAAGACCTATTAGACCTCCAATAGTCAGTCTTCAAAAATAGAGTTGGAGATGTGTTGAGATGATGAAAAGGGTGAAAATACAGAGAATGGAGAGAATTTAATAATATTTAATTAATTACCCAACCCCTTAAGCACATCAATTACCCCTTAAAAGGTCCACCTACATCTCACTAATGAAACCAAGGCTAGTAATCCTATACAACCAAGCAAAGAACTCAATGAAAACTAGTTGTAAAGGAGTTATGGATATTTAATATTTATTGGATGGAGTGTGATAAATTTAAATATGAAATAACCAATATATTAATTGTTTTTATATCTATAACAAACCTGTGTAAACTGTTGTAAACCCTATCATTACAGTGAAACCCCTATTTTCATATAATTAGTATGCAAGAAAGAAATGTGGGTGTTCAAGAAGGTGAGAGATTATGGTGTTATCTATGTCATATCATGATTTAAAGTTAAAATAAAATTTGATACTATCTTGGTGGAGTGTTTTCTATCTTATAAGGTATATAGTTCTATACACCCTTGCACAATCAAGTAAAAACATAGTCCTTTAAGTTTTATTATCGACAAGTTTTAAGGGTATTAACTAAAGGTTATAACCTTTTGGATAAGATTTATAGGACGCATATATACCTATGGAAGGTCTTCTAGTGGTTTTAAACACTTAAAAAATAAATATATGGATTTTAGAGTGCTCTCAACGTAAACAGTCTAGGTGATGAACCGAACTAGGGTTTCAAAAGCAAATAACCTATAACATTTATTATAACAAGTAAAATTGGATAAAACTTAATTTTATATTTTTATTCATACCCTATATAATATTATAATGGTTCCAAGTTAATGACATGTCTATATAGTATGGTACTGGTACTGTGGGTATATGATAGGGATTTAAAGGCCTAATTAGAAGGATGCTAACAAAGGAAGTACCTTCTAGACAGGGAGTTGGAACTTGAAACTTTATAAAGACATAAAATAAGATATAGGGTGGTCAAATAAGTCTTATATCTCTAATAAAGTTTTTATAATGGTCAAAAAAAGAGAAAATGTGGAAAAAGGGCTACAAGGTAGACCTTAAAACCAAGGCAAGAAGGTATACAATAGACTATATGTAAAACCAATAAAGGAATTGGATTTACATATATAATAACTATATAAAGGTAAAATTCACATCATTTTAAGATTTATAAAGAAAAAAAACACAAGAAGAGACCTACAGTCAGCTTCAAGGACAATCATAAGCCCAAGGAGTGGGCAATGTGATGAGAGAGACTTTCAAGAAAAGGTGACCTCCAAGAGGGGTGATGGAACTAGTTTATCATGGAAAGAAAGAATTATGGGTTAATAACATGTATTTTTGACCTTATTTATCATCTTACATGTCCTAATCCATACAAGTTTGATTTGCTACATAGTTAACTATATGTAAGAGAGAGACCTGCGATCAAGAAGAAGTAATGGTGTTAAGAAGGAGATAGTTTTTAAAAGAGATAAATATAGGATTTATATAAAAATAATACTATAAATTATAACCTAACTTATTTTTGGTCATATATACTAGAAATATCCACCTATAGCTAGGTAAAGGACTCTTCAAGCATGTTGATTATCAAACATTGAGACAATGAAGGTCTTGTTACATTCCTTGGGTTCAATGAAGTTTATGCCATGTTTTTAAGAGTATTTAAATTGTATTAGGATTTTTATCAATTCATGGAGTTGAATCACACAAACACTTAGTCAAACACCTCAAGAAATAGACACCTACATCCACTCAAAGGACAAGCCTATCTCATTAAGTTGTAAAAGTATTCAAGCAGAATGTCTTGATGATATATATTTATGTTCAATGGAGGTTTCATGTGGAAATTAAAATGTGGAATGTATCAATAAAATTAATATTTGGGGCTCCAAACACTAATCTATAATCATTCACCTAATATAGGCAACTACAACCATACTAAAGAGCAATTTCATCCCACACAATCACCTACTCTCAATATGCAATATAGGACACATTTCAGTCAAAGAGGTAAATATTATCAAGTAAAATAGGTAATAAAAGGAAAATTTATATCATTAAACTTGAATCAACATCATGATCCCCATGGAAAGTACTACCAACTCACCAAATACAACACACATGCCTTTGTATAAAACATGAGTATGTAAGGCCTAAAAAATAATGCAAGGGAGTGAATATGCCAAGGAAGAGATAAGAGGGAGTTTTCAAACAACTTAATTTTCATTCCAAGAAAAAATTCATGATGATATTCATACCAAACACCTATATACCTCATTAACACCATCTATAATATTGTTTATACATATTCACAAGGAGGTTCCTTGATAAACATGGTATGGTGATTGGTTGCATAAGTCTATAAGGTAACAAATGCAAGATGAGACCAGTAAAAGAGGTATTTTCATGACATTTCAAATCATATTAACCATGATAAATCACAAAACAAAAAATGAAAACTCAGTCTTAGGACTTAAAAGGAGGCATCTTGTTGGTATTTTTTTGGGAAAATCCACCTACAGGATACTATATGAATGATCTAAGCATGAAAATTGGTGGAGATGATCATCATGAGTTTATATACCTATCCATAATATTTTTTAGTCAAATATAATAGTATAAATATTCACTATTGTTTCACATTCAACCCCCTATCTATTGATAGTCAAAGAACACAGGCAACTTAAACTAATTTAGAGGAAAATCCATCTACATATCTTTATATGCAAGATCCAAATATAAAAATTGGTGGGTATAATTTTTATGAGTTAATATAACCATATATTCTATTTTATAGGTCACTTTATTAGTGGAACTATCCACTATTTTAACACAGTCACCCACATGTCTATGACAATCACCATTGGAGCTCAGGCAGACTTTTGAAGTTTTATAAGTATACAAGGTGGTTTTAACCTAATGTTGGGTTTTATAAGGTAAGGAGGTGTTTTTAAGTCTCTATAAACCTATTTATAGGTGATAAAACTCTAGGTTAAATGCAAACCATGTCCTCGATGGCTAAAATAAGCAAGCAAGCAACCATTAAAACACAGACATACCTAAAAAGCATGGAAGCAAAAGTAAAACTTGAACATAAAAAAGAGTTAAAATGGATTTAAATGAATTTTAAATAATTTTTTGAACCCATAATACATTATTATAGGCTCCTCAAGCCTTGAAACTCAGTATTAATCTTAGAAGCTAGTCTTAAGGCCTAAAAGGCCTATATCACATTAAGGCACATTCAGACCCTATCAATGCAAGATGAATCCTTAAATAGGTGTAGTGAGATTTTTAATGTCTTATAAATGTGTTTTTTAAATCAAATAAATGTAAATTATATGCTCATTTTTGCTCTCAAAGGGAAATTTCAAACTTTTCAAGTTTAAGACACCCATTCAAACCCCCTCTTTAAATGTTTGTATCTTTCATACCATGAGGAGTTGGTCAAAATGATTTTAGTATTTTATTATTGCCCATATGCAATTGAAATTAATTAAGTATTGAGTTTTTTTAGGTTTTGAGGTTTATGAAAAAAAATTAATATTATAAGTAGGTTTAGAATGCATGTAGAACCCCAAAAGCAAACTTTTTGCATATGTATCTTTTCACACCTTCTACATGGGAACCCTATATATTAAGGAAATTTGAGGGGGTATAAAAGATAAAGATCCATGGTAATAATTTTTGGGATGGAGTTCTATATTTTATGAAAAATCATCAAGAAGGTAGTCTTATTTGAGATGACAAAAGAGCCCTTTTAATTAGTTTTGGGTTTTTGAACTCATAAGCCTATGATATGACTTATAATCACTTATAAATCACCAATTAAATTTATATTATTATCTTAATCTCATGTCTAACCTATTTTTTATAATAATTTGGCATGCGTGGGTGCCTAAGAGGCCCAAAATGGCCTAAAAATTCTTATTTTTGCATGTCTTCAAAGAGAGAAATGGTATAAATGCATGAAATAGGCCTAGTGGGACCTAAATCACCATTATATGGAACTTGGAAACCTTACCAAGGGTTTCTTGGGTGCCTTATTGAGATGAAAGGTTAAAACCCCAAGTTTTTTGATAATTTTTTGAATGTTGTAGGTTTAATGGAGATTTATACCATTGTTTTAGGTCTTAAAGGTGATTTAAATCTTAATTTTATTCCTCATAATAATGTTATGAATGTTTATAGGTCTTATACAGTTACAAAAGTGGCTCTTAGGGTGACAAATGGCCTTAGAAGTAGGTTTTAGAGTAGCTGATTGAAGGTGGTTCAAGCTTAAAGACCTCCATTAATGGATTCTAATAGATTTTTAGGTTTCATTGAGTTTTTTAAATTTTGGAGGATAAAAGATGAGTTGAGAACAAAATAAATCATCAAAAATCAAACACTCAAAAATAACCTTCACGGTCTATTGTAGGCATCAAATGCTAGATCACTAACCATGTCACAAAATGACTTATAGGAGCCAAGTAGAATGAGGTGTAGAAGTGCAAGTGGAGGATTTTTGGGGGTTGAGGTTAAAATTGGAGCATTAAGTAATATTTATATTCTTTTAAGACTTTTCTCTAAACTAGTAGAGTGCGATATCATCTTCCTCAAATATTTGTGTCTTCGAGTGCCTTTTTAGGCCATGAGAAGGCTTGGAGACCCTTTTGACCTTTGGACATTAATTTTATAAGAGAGGATCAGTGATTAATTACTAATAATTTTGTTGAGACTCCATGGAAGGTGGTTGAGTCACATTTATTTAATTTTGAGAACTTTTTTCTCCTCTCTCTTCCCTTTTCTCCTATATCTCCCTTTTCTTCCCCATTTTGTAAGATATACTTTCATTTGAAAAGGAAAAACCCTATGAAAACAATTTAAATATACTTTGAAGTAATAAGATAACTCATTTTTCCTATCAATTTCTTACATCTAGTGCTTTAGTCAGTATGTGTATGATTGCTTTGTGAAGAGGCATTCTTCCTTGGTAATTATCCTTCTTTCTTGCCTTTTTATGGGTATTCCACCATTATTTTAGGTCTAAACTTATGTTTTTTTATCATTAGTGAAATTATAGTGTGAGTTTTATACTCTTCCATACTTCACCTCTTGCCTAATGGGCATAGTTTTAGAAATATTGATGCAAAAGGACCATTTTGAGAGATTGTGTGAGTGAGGGTTTTCTTTAAACTACCTTAGTGTTAGTTTAATGAAATTTAGAGTGTCTTTGAGTTTGTCACATCACTTTATTTGTGTTTTTATTCATCCCTTTTAACCCTTCTATCCCTTTTCCAAGTAGAATCAATAGCTTAGGTGATTTACCAAGAGGAACTAGCCTTCTATGGAGGTTCAACCCCATCACAAGCTACCCATAGCCTAGGTTTGATCCCATTTTGTATATAGAAGTGAGAGAGCCTAAATAACTCTCTAACAAGGATGCATTTTATGCTATAATAGTTTCTACAACCGATTCCATTTTAACCAATCTACCAACATATAGTGGGGGCATGATATATGTATTCTAACATTTGCTCCCTAAAACTACTATTGTCACATCTTACATGGGAAAACTTAATACTTCAACCTAATTTCCAATTTTAATTCCTATACCTAAAAAACTTATGGGTATGCCTCCTTTTGTGAATTCTCAAATACCCAACCTAAAATACCAAGAGATGCAAGCTCTTGTCCAAAATATAAAACTTTTACAAATGAAGGTTATGAATATTAAACAAAATTATATGAAATCACCTTATTATATTGATTCACAAGAGGTGTTATGTAATATTATTTCACCAAATATATCTTTCCACCCCTTTCCAACTACTTTTATTTCACCTAACTTCATATTTTATGATGGCAAGTGTGATCTTGAACAACATCTTTGATATTTTTATGTGACAACCTTGATTATGCCTCTAATGATAAATTTTTTACCAAGTTATTTCCAATAAGCTTAAAATATTATTATTTAAGGTGGTTCTATGATTTACCAACCCAATTATTAAATGAATTCACACCACTTATAGACCATTTTTTGGCACACTTCTCTATCAATATCACTAAAAAGGTTTTCTATGCTTAAATTTTAAAAATTAGACAAGGAACCAATGAACCAATTAATGAATATGTCTTATGTTACAACATAATGTTAGCTAAAATGACCAATCCTATGGTAGATAAAGAGATTTAGGACATATTCAAACAAAGTTTGCTTTTTCCTTTACATGAGTCCATTATTTTTAAAAAAATCAAATATTTTGATGAATTATGCCATATTGTTCATGATCATGAAATGAAACTTATGTTATTGAACAAACTTAAGTATGTATAAAACATGTCGACTACATCTACATCTAACTCTAAGTTTAAGATTAAACAAAATTATAAAGTAAAACCTCATGAACCTAAAAGAGAAAAAACTACCATTGTTGATGTGGTGTCACAACAACCTAATCAGCTTGTCTTTTCAAATGCACCATAGAGACAATTTACATGCTTACTTGAGTCACCTACTTAATTACTCCCACAACTTATAGAGTGTCAGCTCATATCTCTCCATCACTCTATATCAATTAATATTAGTAAACCACTACCCAAAGGGTATGATGCAAATGCTTATTATGATTATCACAAAGGCCCTAGGCATTCTACAAACATATGTTTTACCTTGAAGCATAAGATACAAGGCCTCATCGATGAGAAAAAAATTACATTTGATGATCCTCCTAAGGAATTAGTTTCATAACTTGGTGATCACCAAAAGTAAAAAATATTTAAAAATCCTTTGAAATACCATTCTAATATGGATCTAGAAGTGAAAATGCCATATAATTCACATCCTCCTCCATCGCATTGTAGGCACCCATTGGATGGGATTATTTATTCTTATACATGTCATACACCTCTTATGATTTAAACACACTCTATTACTTTTAATGATAGTGAGATTAGGGATTGTAGACACCTAAAACTAGCCACTAATGACCTCCAACTAGGTTTTTGACCAATTTCTATCAAAATACATAATATGGGATAAAAATAGTAAAAAATGCTAAATGGTTCAAACTTGTCATATAGAAGTGTTGATTTTGGCTAATGTATCACTAAATGGGATAATGCAATTTATGAGATATCTAACTTTGATTAGATCATTTTGAGTTAAAATGACATTTTCACACCTAGGTGTTTACTATGGATTGCTCTTTTCTACCAAATTTATTGCATGAGACACGTGCTTTTGTTATTTTGTGTTGAAAACATCCTAAATAGGATAACAGTTCCAATGCATCTAACATTAACTTCTAATTCTAATTTAGTCAAGTTTCAAGCCAATAATATTATATTTTGACCATTTTGATTAATATGTGCACCAATTACCAAGATTTGTACCAAAATTGATAAATCATGTTTAAGGCTAATTAATTTGAATCAAGAACTTAAGTTAATTTTCCATGGAACTTGTTAATTTTTTTCTTTGGAAATTGATTATGAGTTTTTTCATCATCAAGCAGCATCATTTTTTGGGAAGGCTTCCTTAGGCCATAAATACCACAAATATTTGATTAATCTCTCGCATACCTCTTTAATGTCTCTCTATCCCAAATATTAATGAGGGCATTTATTGATTTTAGCCTCCAAAATTGAATGGATTCTTAGCCGCGCATCTTCATCTTGAGATGGATAGTTCAGGTTCATTCTGATCATTTATAAAAATCTATAAATATAAGGCCTCACAACCATAATTTTAATATTGGATAGTGTAAAGTTATAATGCTTAAATTCTTTCAATATCTATTTGATATAGTGTTATTATTTCAAATTGTTAAGCCAAGCCATCATAAACCAAAGGTGTCAAGGAGAGAAGGAGCCAAACAACTTCATTGATGAAGACTCTTTGATGTAAAATCTAAGCAATCCACTCTATGAACCATTTGGAAGCTCCAAATATGGTGAAGGAAGGTTTATTTCATGTTTTAGTTATTACTTTCATTATGTATGTTTGTTACTAAGCTCTGTTAGAAATATTGTCATTAATGTCAAAGGTCTAGAATTGGTGATAAAGGCCCCATTGCATTTAATGGTGTTTTTAATATTCATATCTTGGCTAATGTGTGTTAATATTTAATTAATATTAACTAATATATTTCTGGTTTCATATAAGTCAAAATAGGGCCCGTGGAGAAGTCAAAGAGTCACAGGGTAAAGACAAAAGAGGAATGGGATGCAATTTCTCATAAAGAGTCATCTTGATGAATTCCAAGAGTCACCATGTGAATACAAAAGATGGTATGGTGAATTTTTCCATGAAGGGACACTTTGAGGAATATTAAAAGTAACCAAGATAAAGATAAAAAAGGAAAGGATGCATTTGCTTATGAAGGGTCACCATGTGAATTTTCAAATGCAAGGATACGAAGGGTCATGCAAAGTTTGGCACCATTTTTCATGAGGATTGAAGAGTCACAAAGGGTGAATACCAATGGTAATTTGAAAAGATATAAATAAAGGCTTGATAAGCCATTTGTAATATGCAAGAGAGTGCATAGTTTGTATTTGTTTTAGAAGAGAGAAAAGCAAGAGATATTATAGAGTTATATCATTTGTTGAGTAAGCAACACTGAGAGATAGTTGTGTTTTATACACAAGAGGGGTTGGTGCTCTTGTGAGTTGGTGCTCACAAATCTTTGCAAGGATTTGGTGCTCCTATGGGTTGGTGCTCACAAATAGTGGTTGTGTTGGTGCACAACAAAGGGGTTGGTGCTCCTGCAAGTTGATGCTTTTGAACTTTATAATTTGAGTTGGTGCTCATTCATATACTTAAGATTATTCTCCATGGTTTTTCCCACTTTGGGTTTCCACATAAAAATTTGGTGTCTCTCTCTCTATCTTGTGTGGGGCATGTTATTGTTTCATTTTTATTTCATATCTTGAATGTGTGATTAAGTAGTTAAAGAAAAGAAATCAAATTAATTAAAAGATATATAATATATTGATTCACTCATCTCTCAGTATATTTTATGCTTAAAATTGGTATCAGAGCAGGTTCTTTTTTAAAAAAGTTTCACAGCTTGAAGGTAGACCAGGGAAAACATGATGGCTAGATCACATGAAGGTTTTTCTACAAATAATGCACCTTTATTTGATGGGACAAATTATGTATTTTAGAGTATAAGGATGAGAACTTATTTGATAGCCCTTAGATTTAACATTTGGCAAAAATGGTCGAGGAATATGAAGAGCCACAGACACTTGTAACTACTTTGGTAGAAAAGAAGGCAAGTGAAAATAATTTTAAAGCTTTAAATGTTATTTTATTTAGTTTATATGAATCAAAATTTATTAAAGTTATGCAATGTAAATCTGCTCATAAAACTTGGCTAAAACTTGAGAATATTTACAAAGGTGATGGAAAGGTTCAACAAGTTAAGCTTCAAACTTTCAAAAGATAGTTTGAGAGTTTGAAGATGGAAGAGGAAAAAAATATAACAAGTTACCTTTTATGGGTTGATCAAATAGTTAATCAACTTCAAGTTCTTGGAGAAAAGCTAAAAGAATCAATAGTGGTACAAAAAGTTTTGAGATCTCTACCATTGAGATATGATGTAAAAGTTTTGGAATTAAAGAGATGAAGAATTTATCCAAGCTAAAGATGGATGAGATACATGGTATTCTTATGGTATATGAGATGTAGACCAAACAAGAGAAACCCTCAAAAAGAGAAGCTACTTTCAAGACATCAAAGAAAGAGAAGGATAAGATTTAAGAATCAAGTGACAGTTCTAGTGATGATGAAGATGACAATGGATCTCTATTCATTCACAAGCCAAAAAAGGGCATAGATAAATATCAAAAAAACTTACCTTTTAAATGTTTTAATTATAAAAGATTGGACATTTTGTAGCTAAGTTCCTAGATAAGGGTAATGGTGACAATGAAGAAGGAAAGTCTACATACAAGAAGAATTTCAAATGAAAATTCAAGAAGGGATTCGAGAAGAAGAATTTATATTCTAAAGATCCTAGCTCAGCCAAAGATAGTAGAGTTAGTGATTCAGAAGAAGAAGATATTCTATTCATGGTCGTACATGAATATGCCTCTATAACAAAAAGTATAGATGATGAAGAAGAAGAATAAGATGAAGCTAAAGTGAATCTATAAGGAGCACTCATTTATTCCTTAGGAGAGTTAAAATCTCTTAATAAAAAGAATCAAAGATTAAAGCTCTAGATCAAGAAAAATAAAAATAAGTCAAAGGAAACAATTGAAGATCTACAAGCACACTTTTAAAAAGCCAAAAAGAATGAAAAAGATTTAATAACATAGTTGTAAAAAGTAAGTGAAGAATTTGAAAGGTATGTTATTAAAATTGATTCTTTAAAAGCATATCTTGAGAAAACAAATAAAGTAATCAATGATAGAGAAACTAATGATTTAAAATTTGAGAATATCAGTAATATGTATAATAAGATGTTAGAAAGTCAAAGATTAATGTCAGAGAAGACAGGTATTAGATTTGAAAAACAAAAAGGGGAGGCCACTACTTTAATAGATAAGGTTAACATAGAAAAAGGAAAGAGATATGTTTAATATCTTATAAAAGAGGAAATTAAAAGGGAAGAAGTTAAGAATACATAAGAAATCACAAACAAAGAAGGTTGGAAGGAATAGAGCTACAAAAGGCAATTAGGTCAAAGATACACAAATAGGTCCTATTTTAATGGTTACTATTTTAACTGTAATGGATATGTCATAAGAAAATATAATGTTGAAAAAGGGCTAACAATTTTAGAAATAAAGAGAAAAAAACTCATGCAAAGTCAAGTAGAAGCCATAACTCTTTTATTCCTCTGTCAGGCTATAATGAAGAGGTGATAATATGTTACAAGTTGAATAACTTTGGACACATAGTTTGATATTGTAGAAGCATGTTTGAGTCAGTTAAGAAGGACCAGAGTTTCAAGGCTCCATTCATCAAGAAGAAAGTTTAGACATGTTCATGATAGAAGAAACAACATGAAAAATCTATGTTGGTATAGACAGCTTTACATGTAAGAAATGAAGAAAAGCCATGGTTTATTGATAGTGGATGTTCAAGGCACATGAGAGGAGAAAATATAAATTTCATAACCTTGAAGAAGATCAATGGTGGCATAGTGAAATTTAGAGATAATACTACTGTCAGAATTACTAAAAAAAGTACACTAAGTTTGGATAATGGTAGAACTAAAACTGAAAATGTTTTATATGTAGAAGGTCTTAAACATAATATTTTGAGTGTAAGTCAAATGTGTGATCAAAAACACACTCTAAATTTTTATGTATAAGGTTGTGAAATTAGGAAAAAAGATTCAAATGTATTGGTTGCAGATGCTCAAAGAATAGGTAATAATTTGTATATGTTATAAGACATCAAATGTCAAAGATGTTGTTTGATTCAGATTGAATAAAGTTGGATATGACATAGGAGAATGGAACACATAAATTTTGACAATCTTATCAACATCAAAAATAATTAAGAAATCAAAAATATTCCAAAGATTACAAAGCCATCCAATATGCTTTGTGAACCTTGTCAGCATGAGAAGCAGGCCAGAAGGTAGTTTAAAACAAAAGAGTAATCAACCACTCAGATGTTAGATATTATTCACACTAATTTATGTGGACCTATGAGAACTCAAAGCACTCAAGGTGAGAAATATTTCATGTTGCTTATTGATGATTTTTTACATATGACTTGGGTAATGTTTTTAAATAAAAATTAGAAGCTTTCAGACATTTCACAACATTCAAAGTATTAGTTGAATATAAAATTCATTTGAAGATTAAATGTCTAAGATTAGATCAAGGAGGAGAATTCATGTTAGATTACTTTATTGAGTTTTGTGAAGACCATGGAATAAAGAGACATTATTCAGCAGCTATAACTCCACAGCAACATGGAGTAGTTGAACGAAGAAATTAAATAGTTTAGAAGAAGGTGAAGACAATGTTAAATAAATCCAAAATACTAGATATATATTGGGGAGATGTAGTTAATAAAGTGAATATTTAAAATAGAGCATTATTGACAGTCAACAGTGACAAGACTCCTTATGAGTTATGGAAAGACAAACCAACAATAGTTTATTATTTCAAAGTTTTTGATAGCAGATATTTCATAAAAAAAAGTGATGAAAAACTTGGTAAGTTTGAATCTAGAGAAGATGAAGGTATATTTCTTGGTTAATCTTAAAAAAATTAAATCTTATAAATGTTATAATAAAATATAACCAAGAAAATAGTTAAAAGTGCAAGTGTCAGGATAGAAGAAGATGGAACACAAAGAATCAGTGATCTAATAAACATTCCTGAAATCAATAAAGAGGAAGACTTTGAAGAATTAGATGAAGATGAGAAGAAGGAGAAAAAAGACACCAAAACCCCACCCAAATATGTCCAAATAAATCATACTAAAAGTTACATCATCGGGGACATAAATCAAGGAATTCACACCAGAAGAATGATGGTAAGTGAATTTGAGTAAGTTAATTTCTCTTTATTATCCAAAATTTAGCCTAGAACTTTTTTAGAAGCTATACATGATAAACATTGAGTTAAGGCAATGGATGAAGAATTAAATTAGATAGAAAAGAATGATACTTGGGAATTAGTTCCTAAACCAAAAGATCATAATGTAATAGGAACAAAATGGGTTTATCAAAATAAGTTGAATGAAAATGGATAAGTGACCAAGAATAAAGCAAGATTAGTATGTAAAGGATATGCTCAAATTGAGAGAATAGATTTTGAATAAACTTTTACACCAGTTGCAAGGATAGAGGCTATTAGAATATTTCTTGCATATGTAGTGTTTAAAAATTTTAAAGTGTTTTAGATCGATGTCAAATATGCCTTCTTAAATGGGAATCTAGAAGAAGTCTACATTGAGCAGCCTGAGGGATTTATTCTCTCAAATATTAGTAGCTATGTATGCATATTGAAGAAATCATTGTATGGATTTAAACAAGCTCCCAGAGCTTGGTAGGCAATACTTGATAAGTACCTGTAGGATCAAAGTTTCAAGAGAGGATTTGCTAACAGTAATTTCTACATTAAAATAAAAGGTGAGAATCAATTAATTGTTATGGTATATGTTGATGACATCATTTTTGGAGGAAATATTAAAAAGATAACAAAAGAATTTTTTGATATTATGCAAAAAGAATTTGAGATGTCTGTGTTTGGAGAATTGTCATTTTTCTTAGGGTAAAAAATATTTTATTCAGATAAATAAATTTTCATATCTCAAAGTTAAATCTCCAAAGAAATGTTTAAGAAATATGGTTTTGAGGATTGTGCACTAGTTGGCATACTAATGAGTATAGAAAATAAGGTGAGCAAGGATGAAGAATCACCTATTGCAGATCAATATTTGTATAGATCTATGATTGGTAGTCTTTTCTATTTGATAGTATCAAGGCCAGACATCATGCATGCAGTAGGTATGGTTGCAAGATATCAGTCAACTCCAAAAGATAGTCATATTTAGTTGGTGAAGAGCATATTCAAATATATCAAGGGGACATTAGATTATGGATTATGGTATCCCATAGGTAGAGATTTTACTTTGGTTACTTATACAGATTTAGATTTGGTAGATTGTTTAGATTATAGAAAGAGTACAATTGGAGGAGCTTTCTTTCTTGGTGATAACTTAGTATCATGGCTAAGTAAAAAGCAAAATTTAGTATCACTTTCTATAGCTAAAGTAGAATATATTGTAGTGGTATTGTGTTGTACTCAAGTGCTTTGGATGAAGCAAACTTTGGAATAAATCAAGGTAAAATATGATAAATATATCTCTATTTTTTGTGATAACATAAGTGCTATTAATATTTCTAAGAATTTAGTGATGCATTCAAGAATAAAACATATTCCTATTAGATATCACTTCTTGAGGGAGCAGGTTGTAGATCAACAGATTAAGATGGAATATATCAGTACTATAAAGTAGATTGTAGATATTTTCACAAAGGCACTACCAAAAGACACATTTGAGTATCTATGGGAGAATTTGGGAGTAATTTATTTTACTTCTTGCCATTAAGGATCAGCATCAATTGAGGGAGAGATAAGTTTTAGCTCTAGGATAGGCCCTTTGCCATTGATGTCAAAGGGGGAGAAGAACATAAATAGGTACATGTATACAAATAGGTATAAGGAATAGGTATAGGTTACTATAATAAGGTGGAGTTACTGTATGTTTTTTCAAATGATAGTATATGCAAGTTAACATGTGTAGTGCAAGTTTCAGGATGTGGTAGTTTTAATTTAAGGTTACCATCAATGACAATTGGAGAGATTATTGGAAATATTGTCATTGATGTTAAAGTTCTAGTATTGGTGATAAAGGCCCCATTACATTTAATGGTGTTTTTAATATTCATATCTTGGCTAATGTGTGTTAATATTTAATAAATATTAACAAATATATTTTTGGTTGTATATAAGTCAAAAGAGGGACCATGGAGAAGTCAAAGAGTCATAAAATAAAGATAAAAGAGGAATGGGATACATTTTCTCATAAAGAGTCATATTGAGTAATTCCAAGAGTCACCATGTGAAGACAAAAGAGGGTATGGCACATTATTTCATGAAGAGACACTTTGAGGAATATGAAAAGTCACCAAGATAAAGACAAAAGAGGAAAGGATGCATTTTCTTATGAAGGGTCACCATGTGACTTTTCAAATGGAAGGATATGAAGGGTCATGCAAAGTTTGATGCCATTTTCCATGAGGATTGAAGGTTCACAAAGGGTGAATGCCAAAGGTCATTTGGAAAGCTATAAATAAAGGCTTGATAAGCCATTTTTAATATGCAAGAGAGTGCATAGTTTTTATTTGTTTTAGAGGAGAGAAAAGCAAGAGATATTGTAGATTTGTATCATTTATTGAGTAAGCAATATTGAGAGATAGTTTTTTTTATACACAAGAGGGTTTGGTTCTCCTCTGAGTTGGTACTCACAAATCTTTATAAGGAGTTGGTGTTCCTGTGGGTTGGTGCTCACAAATAATTGTTGTGTTAGTGCTCGGCAAAGGGGTTGGTGCTCATGCAAGTTGGTGTTTTTAAACTTTGTAATTTGAGTTGGTGTTCATTCATATACTTGAGATTGTTCTTCATGGTTTTTCCCACTTTGGGTTTCCACATAAAAATCTGGTGTCTCTCTCTCTCTTTTGTGTGGTACATGTTATTGTTTTAGTTTTATTGCATATATTTAATGTGTGATTAAGTGGTTAAAGAAAATAAATCAGATTAAGTAAAAGATATATAATATATTGATTCACCCCCCCTTTAGTATATTTTATGATTAACAAGTTCCCCCTAGTGTCTAGGCCTAGAGATGTCATGCTTGTTAGTGTGTTATTTTCATTTTGATTTCATTTTAAACTTACACTTAATATAACACCCTCTCTTAAGTCAAATTATCCTGAGTCACATCAAGAAAATTATCAAGCTTCATTATGTCTCATCAAGGCATTGAAGTTAATCCAACCAAAGTCTAAACCATAAGAGAGATGCCACCACTAACTAATTTGAAGTAGCTCCATAGTTTGCAAGGCAAGATCTAGTCTATCTGACACTTCATATCATAATTGGCCAAAAAATTACATTGTTTTACACATCTTATGAAGAAGGGAGTCATATTTCACTGGGATGATCACTACTAGACATCTTTTCAATAGCTAAAGGACTATCTAGTGAATCCACCTATTTTATTACCTCCTATGTAAGGAAAGCCATTCTTGTTGTATCTATCTGCTATTAAAAATGCCTTGAGGGAACTTTTGGCTCATCATGATGATAATGGAAAGGACCATGTCATCTACTATTTAAGCTATACACTAGTCGTGTATAAAAATAATTATACACCCATAGAAAAACCCTATTTTGTTATGGTCTTTATAGCTCAAAAACTATGTCATTACATGTTAAATAATAAGACCATGGTTATTTCAAAAGTATATTAGCTCAAGTATCTACTATCTAAAATAGATTTACAAGGTTGTATGGCTATATGGATCATGTTTCTCAGTGAGTTTGACATTGATTAGATCAACCAAAAATCCATTAAGGGGTAAGTTCTTGTAGATCAGCTTGTGAGAGCACCCCTTGCTGATATAGAACCACTCACATTCTAAATTAGTGATGAATACATAATGACCATCATTAACACACCTCTTGAGGAGAAGCACTAGAAGGTGTAATTTGATGGATCATTCACAACACATGGATTGGGGGTAGGCCTTTTATTTATTACAAAAACATGGGGATCAAATCCTTAGATCATTTAGGATCAGCTTTCATTGTACTAATAACATGGTCAAATATGAAGCACTTATTTTAAGACTTTGATAGAAAGTACAATTGAGCATATCTCATCTCAAGGTTTATGGTGATTTTTAGTTAATCATCAATCAAGTTATAGACCACTTTCAAACCAAAGATGACAAGATCATTCCATATAAGGCCATGGTTGACACTCTCAAATGATAGATTGATGACATTCAGTTTAAGCATATACCAAGGATAAGTAACAAATCTACAAATGTTATGGATACTATTAAATCTTGAATTCAATAAACACAGTTAAAGAATATCAATTTCTCATTGAGAATTTGTTAGCACTAGCTCATGAACCTTTAACCATCATGATGATTTATGATATTATTGGTCTTAGCTCTATTTGGTACTCAAACCTTTATAACTACCTCCATGACCATGTTTTACCACTTAACCTATCTCAAAAACAATCCAAATTATTCATCCATTGAACCACTCATTATACCTTATTTGGATCAACCCTTTACCATCATAGTTTTTATGAAACTCTACTTCATTATTT
Organism: Torreya grandis; assembly: GCA_037957365.1. Lineage (NCBI taxonomy): Eukaryota > Viridiplantae > Streptophyta > Pinopsida > Cupressales > Taxaceae > Torreya > Torreya grandis. Next base: position 572,640 of record JARHVA010002107.1, on the reverse strand, counting down.
AACTTTGATAAAATCTACACTAGCATTATGAGAAGTTCATGAAGGAGTATGTGGAGCCCACACCAGTGGGGCAGTCTTATCCAAAAAAATCTTGTATATTAATTATTATTGGACCATAATAGATGCAGATGTACTTACATATGTGAAGAAGTGTGACAAGTGTCAATGGTATTCTAATCTAATTCATGCCATGGCCAAGACTCTAAAACCAATGTTGACATAATGGCCATTTGCTACAAGAGGCCTTGAACTCATTAGGAAGATAAATCCCACCTTATTTGATGACCATAAACACATCCCTACCACCACTAAATATTTCACTAAGTGGGTTGAAGATATACCCCTCACTTACATGACTTAAAAAAATCCAAGTTCATTTTCAACCATCTCATTTGACACTAAGGTATTCAATCTGACATTATATCTGATAATGGAAGATCATTTAAGAACAAGGATATAGACAATATATGTACTAAATATAACATCACACAAAACTTTTTTATGGCATATTAACCTCAAGATAATGGCTAGGATGAAGCATAAAACAAAACTATTGTTAACATTCTCAAAAAGATTGTCAATGATGTCGATCATGATTAGCACCTTCAAATATTTTACACCTTTTGGGCATACCATACCAATCATCGTATACCCATAGGATCCACTCCATATTCACTTGTTTATGGTACTAAGGCCATTCTTCCCATTGAGAATGATTTGCCTTCTCTAGGCATCTCTTTCAAGCATGTCCTAGATGAAAAAACCTATTGAGTAACTAACTTTCAACAGCTATAGTTACTTGATGAGAAACACATAGATGTGGTGAACAATGTCCAAGCCTATCAAATCTAACTTCTAGGTGACTATAATTATCATTTGAAACATATATAATTTAAACTTGGTGATATTATCCTTAAAGAGAACCAAAAGAATACCACAGTCAAAAATTAGCATAAAGGCAAGTTCAAACCAAACTAGGTTGGTCCTTTCATCATTATGTAAAATAATGAAATGGGAGCATATAGGCTTATCATACCAAATAGAAATGAACTTGATTAGCCAATTAACATTATCCACCTCAAGTAGTATTACGCTTGAGTGACTTGGTGTATTGTCTATAAGGACCATTTTAATTTGCATCCTTTTATCAATCCTCTTCTTTTTTTACCATCCTATCATCCTACCAACCTATCACTTTTTCTTATCACCTATCCATTCTACCATACCTTTCCCATCAATCGAGTTGATTTCTCCCTCCCTACCTAGCCCTATGACCTTGGCTTCATTCCATTTGGTTCCATCACCATTTTTAGAAAGAGGATTCAGATCTAGTTTTAGTAGTTCTTTCAAGCATTCTAGGTAGAGGCAGTATTTTGGAACACTAAGATATTAGTTTTTTAGTTGTATCTTTCATTTATTATTTTGTTCTATACCATGTTTTTTATGTGGGCTTGATTATAACCACCTATGGGTGAATCAGTGTTTCATCAATCTTGCTACTAATTATAACCACTTATGGGAAAATTAGTATCATTGATCTATAGCATTTTTACCTAGTTATAACCACCTATGGGAAAACTAAGGACAACACTTGTTTATTTTACCTTGACATACCAACTTGCCATTCATATGTCATATTGTGCATTTATACCAATTGTGCCTATTTTGTTTGAATTGGCTACTACACTAGTTGATGAGTGTCATTTAACCCTTCATTTAATCAATCTTTTATATTGATGTCTATCAAACTAGGGCTAGTGTCCAAATCTATCTACAATAAGGTTTATGGTGGTAGATATATAAGTTGGTCGTTGGGTGGATTTTGATGATTCTAATCTAACTTTTACCAATGAAAGAATTCTTCTAAGCTAATTGCTTCACACACTTGTTGAAAGAAGAGATTAACCATTGCACTAACTAATTCAATCCTTTGCTTGAAATTAAATCATCCTTAATCTACTTCACACTTGCTTGGAAATGTAAATCTATCTAAGTCACACTTGCATGGAAATGTAAATCTATCTAAGTCACACTTGCATGGAAATGTAAATCTATATCTAATTCACATTTTGCTTAAACTGTAAATTTAAATCCAATTCACACTTGTTGAAAATGTAAATCTAAATCTAATTCACACTTTCATAGAAATGTAAATCTATATCTAATTCACACTTTGCTTAAAAATGTAGATTTAACTCTTCATTCACACTTGCTAGAAAAATGAAATATTATTGAAATGTAAACCCAAAATTTACTATTTTATGAATGAATAAGACATGAAATGATTGAAGATAATTTAATTATATAATAATGGAGAATTAATTTAACATAAATATAAATACCATACATAAACTCTTGGTTCCAAGGATAGTGGGCCCTTGATCTTCTTAGAGTCGAGAATGTAATCTACTCAATATTGAAAACTAGAATAATTCTACATTAACTCATGAAAGCTAGAAAGTTTACAATATTCTTGGAGCTCAAAATGTAACTATATTCATTATTCTCTTACTCCTAATGAAAACATACATATTTATACTCATACCTCAGGCTAAAGATAGTATGCAAAAAAATATAACTACTAGTCAATTTGTTTCTCCCCAAAGATAGGAGATTCAAATTGATTATAATCTTAGAGAATCCAACTATTATCAAAAAATAGTTATACCATCCCTATAATAGTTTTATGGTCCAAATATGTACAAAGTGTATCAAAATTGAATCCTTTTTAAAATGTAAAACAAATATTCCTTTTGTGTGATCTAGTTGTAGCTATCCTCCTTTTCTGCAACTCCCATATTTCTCAAATCTTGGATCTACAAAGTCTGTAGAAGTAGTTATATAGAGTCCATAAAAGTGGTTCTATAAAGTCCATAGATGTTGGTCGAGTGAGTCTGTAGCTTTAGAAAACTAGACCCACAACTAGAGATTCTTTTGAATTCTAATTTTTTCATCTTTCCTCTGTATTCTTTCAACATCAACACACTAAAACATGTTTCTTATTAGGTAGAAATGACAACATAGTAACTCAATCTTTAGTTTGTCATAAATGAGATAAAGTATCTATTTTTTTCATGTTATAGTAAACTAAAAGTCTATGATTTACATAATATTATATCCTAAGAAAGATGAAATGAAGGAATTTACATGTCAATAATGAGCCATATTTTGAGCTCATCATCTCCCCTAGACTTTACCTTTTGTAAGTCCCATTGCAAAACTTCAGTTAGTGTCATCACTTTTGAATCTATCTTTCATGACTTTTTTTAGATCATAATCATAAAATTCATCCTTAATATGATTGTCTTCATCTCTAGTAAATATTTTGTACATTTGAACTATTTGTTTCCATATATTAAATTATTCCTCTGATTGGGTTGTTCAATTCTGCCATCTTGGAATGGGTATAAGTAACAAAGGGGGTTTGTACCTCATTCCAATCCATAGATTTTTTCCATTAGAATTCAATGCTGCTATAATCTCATCAAGGAATACTTTAGATCTTCTTCTTCTCCATTTCAAATTATTAGGAGATATAACCTCATGTCTCTTGAGAGAGATAGGTAACTGATCCCATCTTTTAACACTAGCAACAAGAACGGTCTCAAAGTTTTGTCTTATAATAGATCAAATGAAACTACACAATTATATAAGGCTTCCAAATAATTATCTTTAACACTAAGCTTGTAATAAGCACTCATGAAATCTTGCTTGATTGCTCTAGAAATGGGATAAGTTGGTCTAATACATAGTCATGTGGTCTTAGCATGCCTTGTATAATCTTCAAATTTGGCTTTCTAAGCCAACTAATTTTTGAAAGCAAAATGGAGGGATCTCAAATGGACTTCCCCTACATCTAAATTGATCAATAATTTAGTGTCTTCATCTTCTCCTAATATAAAATCATGTAGGTAGAACTCACAAAGAAGATCTTAGTTATCATGCTCATATTTGTAAAATATTTCCAAGAATGTATTTGGATCCAACTGTATATGGATATGACTCTTTGGGTTGGATGATAGGACTCTTTGGGCTAGATGATTCTCCCTCTTCAAATGTACATGGATATTTGCCTTTATCCAATGGAGCTTGTTGTTCTTCTACTGTGTTGCTTTGTTCAAGTTCTAATTCCTATGTTTTTACTAGAGAGTTTCTTGATTCCTCCAATGGTTGCATGACAAGGCTTTCATCCTATTCTTCTATAGGAGTTGCTTTAGGAGACTCTTATTCTATTATAAATTGTTGTACTAATGATTTACATAGTTTTTTAAGACTATCTAAAGTTCTTTTTTCTTCTTATTCATCTTCATCCAAAAGGATCAACTTCCTTCTTCTTTTATTAATTTCCTAAACTTCATTTGGTTGTTCTTCTATTATTAAGTCCTTAGCCTTCTCAAGTTCTATTCATTGACCAACTTTAGTTTTTAATTTTATTCTTATAGAGTGGAATTTTGGCTCCTTACCTAGTTCCTAAGCTTCTTTTGGAAGCCTTGTGAGGTTTTGAGTAGCTTAAGACCTTGTAATTTTAGTTAAAGAGGGAGGAGTTTCTTTGATAGTTGTTGACTATTTTTATGACTATTTTGGTCCTAATTTCTTAGATTTTTCCTATACAAGTGGGGCTAGAATTTATATAATGACTCTATTTTCAAAGGCTTCCCAAAATTCTTACCCATGTTTTATGAAATGATGTTAAATAATCAGGTGAAAATGAGGCCATGATACCTGAGGGAAGCATTAGGGGTGGTGATCATTACTTGGAGGGCCCCATACAAGAAATATGGAAGATTAATTTTGTATTAGGAATTTTGTCTACCATATTTTAAATGGAACAATATTTTCATGGATTCTCCTCCCAAAAGGATACATTTCCTTTCACAAGTAACATATTTATTTACCCATGATGCAATAGATTGATACGGCTCTAAAAGTGAGTCTCTACGGATCCCCTTATCTTTCCCTTTTGAGTTAATTATACATGCAACTCCAATCAATTCATTACCATTAAATTGAGTAATTAGATCATTAAATAGAACTATTCCTTTTACTTTTATTCCTTCATCTGTAATTTCAATGATTTCACTAATAACCTAACTAGATACTTTTAATAGTAGAAAAATCAGCAGTAAGGATTTTCTTAAATTCACTTACCAGTGGTTCATGGAAGCCCTAAAACTTTTGTATGAATGTTAGCTATCCATTTTCCTCAAATAATCATATAGAATCTCTATCACTAATAAAATTAGTGCCTTCTTTGGCTCTGACCTGATCTTTTGCCCCATGCTTTTCTACTATGAAGACGGGAACTAGATTGATGTCTGACTGTGAAAATATTTTTTAAATATAGGCAAGGTTTTGCAGTGATTATCCCCTTTTTAAATCCATAGAGAACACTAAAAATTCACTCTATAGTTACCTCTATGGCATTATATGTGTGTAGAATTCACACACATTTATCCAAGTACTAGGCATCTATAGAGTGCAGCTACTGACTATTGTTGTGACCTAGTCAATGACATGATTGTTGAGATGATGGCATGGCATGGGGTAGTTTAATTACACATGTGGGGGGATGCTGATTATGTTTTCCACCATAATATTATGCCATATAATGATTAAACTATTTTTATTTAATCTTTTTTATAGGATGATTCCATAGACTCATCATAATGATAATGATGTGAGGGATTATGTTTGATCAGTTATGACAAGTGGACCTTCACTCCTCACTCTACATGCTATTATTACTCCTCTTTAGGGAAGAAATGATTATCCATTTTTACTTTTTCATCTCCATAAAGTGAATCTTATTTAAATCAAAAGAATTTTAAGGTACTAAAACAAGAACAAATAAAACTTTACAACTAATTTAATCATACCTCAAATCTTGTCTATCTTATGCCATTTGTTTTGTACAAGTAGATTTACATGAATTAGTTTGCATATTTTAAGGATAAATTCTAAGATTTATTTCATGTGGATTTCAATCATAATCTGCATGATCTAAGTCCTTATTTTTTTATTTTTTCCCCTTGGCCAGCCATTGGTAATTTTCTAGCTAAGGCCCTTTTATGCAATACATGACCAACCAGTAGGTTGGTTTTCCAGTCATGTACTGTCAATAGTGTCCTTAAAAGGATTTTCATTATTGAAATTTTTATTTTTTATTTTTATTTTTATTTTATTGTTTTAATATATGATCTAGAAGATAAACATCAAGGAACAAGTTTCCTAGAAGAAATAAGTTCTTCTAGGAAAGTTACCTAGCATTGCATAGTCTAGACAAATTCTTCCTTGTTGAGAGGCTTCTATTAAATTTTTAGTCTATGTCCATTAACTAACAGAGTCCTACTATCATAAATTCATGTTAACTTGACTGAACCATTTTCAAAGACCTCATCTATTTGATATGGTCTCAGCCATCTTGTTTGTATTTTCCCTATGAATTGTTGAAATTTTGAGTCAAACAATAATGGCCAATCTCCTTTCTAAAAATTTTATGGTTTTATGTGTGAATCATGTTAAATTTTCCTCTAATAATTCACCAATTTAGTCCTTTATAATTTTGAAATTCTCATTTCATCAAGTTGATTGAGTTGCATGAGTCTTTCCTTCTATGCTTCTTCTAATTCAATTCCTACTTCTAATGTTGCTTGTAATGTTTGAAATTCAAACTCAATAGAGAATAGAGGTTTCTTACCATAAACCAACTCATAAGGTGAGAATTTGGTAGTTTTTTTCCAAGTAGTATTATAATCCCAAACTGCTTCTAGTACTTTGGCTACCCAATCTTTCATGTTGGTACTAACAATCTTTGTTAGAATAGTTTCTAATTCTCTGTTTGTAACTTCAACTTGTCCATTATCTTGTGGGTGGTATGGATAAGACTTCTTATGGTGAGCTTGATAAGTCTTCATGAAGTATTCTATCATATTTGGAGCGCCAAATCTTTACATAATTTTGAAGTACAAGAAGTCTGCCACAAATTCTTCTTGAGTATGAGTCAAAACTTTCACTTATGTCCATTTGGTGACATAGTATGTGAAAACAAGTAAATACTCCTTTCCTCTAGAAGTGGGGTCCATAGGTCCTACAAAGTCAATTCCCCATTTCTCAAATGGTTCTATAACTAGTTGAGGATAAAGAGGCATTTTAACTAAAAGAGTGGATTTTCTCATTCTTTGATATGCATCACACTGTCTAACATATTTCTTGACTTTTTTGTGAATGTGAGGCTAATAATATCCTACTCCAAACATTTTGTGTATAGTTATTTTGGTTGAATAATGTCCTCCCCTTGGTTCATCATGATAAGCTCTAATGATGTTATATGATTCATCATTTGTGACACACCTTCAAAACACATGATCAGGCCCAAGTTTAAATAGTATTCCATTAATCCATTTAAAATAACTTTCTCTGATTAAACATTTTCTCTGATTATATAGAAGAAACTTCCCTATAGCAAGGTAATTAGTTGTATCAATAAACTATGGAGATTCTACTGAAACAACAAATAGTTGTTCATCTAGAAAATCATACTCCACTATTTCTTCGTCACTTGAAGTGTCAAGTCTGGACAAGAAATTAGCAACCACATTAAATTTTCTTGTTTTATCTATAATAGTTATATCAAATTCCTACAAAAGCAAAAACCATCTGATAATCCTTCCTCCCACTATTGGTTTGTTAGTAAGGTATCTAATTGTTGAATGGTATGTATAGATAAACACCTTGTAGCCTATTATATAGTGTCTGGATTTATTTATTACATAGACTATAGCAAGAAATTATTTTTTAGTTTTGGTGTAATTTTTTTCAATAGGAGTCATGTTTTTACTAATATAATAAATAGCATACATATGACAATTCTCATCTTTTTATCCCAAGACTACACCTATTATTGTATTGGAAGCATCTATGTATATATGAAAAGGCTGTGTCCAATCTTGTCCTCTTAATACTAGAGCAGTGTTGAGCTTTGCTTTGATTGTCTCAAAGGCTTGTAGGTAATCATCACTCCATATAAACTCACTATCTTTTGTAAGCAAAGCAAACATTGGAGCAACTATTTTATTGAAGTTATCTATGAAGCATTTATAATAACTAGCATGGCCCAGAAAAATCTTAACTTATGTTTGTGTGTGTGGAATAGGGAGGTTATAAATTATTTCAATTTTCTTTGGGTCTACCTGGATTCCTTTTGCAGAAACATGATGTCCTAGCACTATTCCTTGATCCATCATTAACAAGCATTTTTCATGGATTAATGATAGTTGATGCTCCTCACATCTAGTCAAAACTCTTTCCAAATTGATAAGAGCTTCCTCATAGGTCTCTCTATGGACTGTAAAATCATCCATGTAGACCTATACACAATCATTTGTGAGGTCAAAGAATATCGCTAAAACTTCTCTTTGAAATATTGCTAGAGCATTGCAAAGTCCAAAGGGAAGTACTTTGTAGGCAAAGGTTCCTCAAGGATAGGTGAATCTAGTTTTTTCTTGATTTTTAGTTGCAACTATGATATGGTTATATCAATTAAATCCATCTAGAAAAGAGAAATATTTTTTCTTGCCAATTTGTCAAGAACTTGATCAATGAAGGGCAAAGGAAAATGATCCCTTAAAGTGGATTTATTTGATTCCCTATAGTCCACACACACACACACCATTTCCCATTATTTTTTGGTTCAATTACCAATGGTGAAACCCATTGGCTATCTAAAATAGGATAAATAAATCCTACATCCATTAATTTTTGAATTTTTGTTTTAACTATTTCTCTCAATGTTGGGTTTATTCTTCTCTGTGGTTGTCTCACTAGTTTTACTAACTCTGTATAACAATAATGTGTAAAAATACTTAGATGAATCCATTTTATGCAAGTATAATCTTGATAAAAAACCTTGGTGTGTCATTCTAAGACTTCAAAAAATTGAACCTCCTCATCATTTATCAACCAACTATTGATGTTCAAGACTTTCTTAGGTAATATCATGAGAGGTTTTATGTCTAGATATTTGGATTCCACTTGTTATAATCACTGATTAGTGAATTTAGAGGATAATGATGGGGAAGTAATATATGGAATGTGGTTAAATTTTTAACAAACCCATCTCTAAGAGGAATATCTCTTGCTAATGGATAATGGAATGCAATTAAGAACTATTTTTTTTATGATTCTGCATAATTCCATACACATGATTAGATCATCATATGGTCATATGATGAAGAAGCATTAAGAGAATTGGGATAATAGGTCACTGATAAATTTGTGGAGTTTGTAGATTTTGGACTAGCATAGTCTATAAATTCTAGACTGGCAAAATCTGTAGACTCTAGACTGGCATAGTCCATAGATTCTAAACCTATTCTTATATCACCCAATTCTTCTAAATGTTTTTTAACTGTAATCATGGCCAACGTTGATAGATCATTTATGTTTTTATCTGAATTGTCTACCCAGATGTTTTATATGTGGTTTATTGATGGTTTTTTAGGAGGATACAAGGAAATGCATTTGGATCTTAGACTATTAGAAATGGTTATGTCTCTTGACCTAAAATCAATCAATGCAACTACAATAGGTAGCCATGGACTTCCTAGGATTAGAGGATATCCCAAATTCTCTTTTTTGGGTTTCACTATCATAAAATCAACTAGATATTTCCATGAGTTAATAAGTACTACAACATTTTCTATAGTTCCCTCTGGTTTGGTTATAGACTAATCCACCTTTTAGAAAATGGCAGATGTAGGCTACATTTTCATGAGAGATAATGTTTAGACAATGTCAGTTGTCATGACATTGATATCTACCACTAAATCCACTAGAACATTAGGAATTTCCTTTCCTCCTATTATGATTGTTATAACTAGATTACATGGATCTACATACTTAGGTATTAACAACTTTCCTACTAACAAATTAGCTACCTTACCATCAACATGTATGGTTTTTGGGTATTGTTTCTTTCTTCCAAGTGTTTTGAGACACAAGTTCCTGATAAGTTTGTTTAATTTTGGAATGTTTCTAATAACTTGTAACAAAGGTACTTTAATCTTGATCTTTTCAATTCATGGATCAAGTCTTATTCTTTTCTTATTTCATCCCCCTTCAATATTTTAGGAAAAGGAACTATTGGCATAGTAGTGTTTTCCTTGTGCTTTTCAAAATTTTCATTGATTTCAATTTCCTTATTTGACAATTTTGTTTCTTCTTTTCATTAGGTACTTTAGAAATGAGAAATGGAGGTTATTTTATTATTTTTCTTGATCTTAGTTGTATATTAGAACAATCAATAGCTCCCACATACATTGTGTCCCCTTGTTCATTAATATAAAAAAGTGCTAGTGGTATATTGTTTGGATTAGCTATTAGTTGATTAGACATTGGAGGCTAATTGACTTGTTCTAGATGTTGGATGATAGGTGGTGGTATGATGGTCTATTGTTGAGGTGGTATTTTTAGTTGGTTGTATTGCTGATGTGGATTCTATTGTTGATTTCATTGAGGATTCCATTGTGGATGTGGTTGTATTGGAGGCACCCATGGTTGTTATGGAAACATCCATGGTTGAGGTGACACCCAATCTTATCCAAGCCATAACATTTGAGCTAGAGAAATTTGAGGTTGACCCCACATGGACGGAGGCGTAGGGATATTTGAGGGTGTTATTCATGGATTAATTGAATTTCTTACACCAAAATATCCTTGGATCTATTTTTGTGGAAGGAAATTTTGTCTTTGAACATTATTTACCTCTTCAATAGATTGAACATTTGCTTTTATCTAATTTTTTAAATTAGGCAAAAGTGTAAAATGATTTGTATCATGGTCTTTTCCTTAATAGATTGCATAAGAAGAAATGTTTATTATATCCAAGGGACAATCTCTAAGGGCATGTTTCAGCCTACACTTGGGATATTATATAGCAGTGAATCTGTTGTATTGAATTTAGCCTGAAGACCATCTAATGTAGTGTTTAATTAGACTAAAATGTCTATTTTTAGACTATCAAATTTTTCCATTAGTTTTCCCAACTCATTAGATTTTCCTAATTTTCTTTTCCTTAATCCCAGTTTTGTTCGAGAGTAATTGGTATGAAGTTCTAAGATTTGATGAAAGGCTAGTTTATTCATGTCTCCACCTCCCATGAGATTTAATGCATCCCTAACTTCTTCATCTAATCCCTTGAGGAAAACAAGCTTTAAGACTTCCTCAGTAAGTGGATAACTTCTTATTTTATGAATAAACACAAATCTATCCAAATAGTCTTCCAAGGATTCATCATCATTTTATTTTATTTTAAAAAAATCTTCCTTTCTTTCCTATACCTTACAATAATCTTGATACTTGTTTAGAAATGCATTTTCTATTTCATCCCATATGTGAATGAAATTACCCAATAAGCCCATAAACCATCTCATGGTTGCATCTTTGAGAGTAAATGGGAATAATTTGAGTTTATAATTGTCTGTTGTATAGTCATAAGTTTGACAAAGTATTTTAAATTCAAATAGAAACTGATCAGGGTCTTTTGTAGATCTTCCCCAAAAATTTGGCAAATTAGTAGGAGAAATGTTTTTCATATAAGTTTGATCATTAGGATCTGAATCAATGGGAAAGAAAAAATTCCTCCCTAGTACTGCAACTTGCTAGTTTTGTTGTTGAGCCATGTCTTCTTTTTCTTCTGATGGTTTTTCAAAACTAGGATTAGTTTCCCAATGAATGGTTGTATGGTTGGTTGAAGGTTGTTCAAATTCTTCAGCCCATTCAAATGCTTCTTCTAAGTCTTTTGTAACTTCAAGATAGTCTCTTCCCATGAGAGAGTCTACATGAACTTTTCCTATAGGAATTGGTTATGGTAGTGTTTTAGTTCCAAATATAATTTTAGGGGAATCCTAAAGATGTTATTTCACAACTTATTCAAGGCTCTCAGCTAGAGATGGTGAAGGACTTTTTTCTCTATATTTAGAAGAAGGGGTTTCAATAAAATATGTTGAAGAGCTTTCTACTTCTAATTTTGGAGGGAATCTAGGTACAAATCATCTTTTAAAATATCTTGGTTGGAACATAAATTGATTACTCTTTATTTGATTTTTGTTTTTTTATGTTTTTTTTTACTATAGATCAATAAGGTTTACCTTACTAACACCTAAGAATTTTTCTGATAATGGTGCCAAAAATGATGAGTGTTATTTAACCCTTCATTTAATCAATATTTTAGATTGATGTCTATCAAGCCAAGTCCAGTGTCCAAAACTAGCTACAATAAGTTTTATGGTGGTAGATCTATAAGTTGGTCTTGGGGGGATTTTTATGATTCTAATCTAACTTTTACCAATGAAAGAATTCTTATAAGCTAATTACTTCACACACTTTTTGAAAGAAGAGATTAACCATTACACTAACTAATTCAATCCTTTGGTTAAAATTAAAGCACCCTTAATCTACTTCACACTTGTTTGGAAATGCAAATCTATCTAAGTCACACTTGCATGGAAATGTAAATTTATCTAAGTCACACTTGCATGGAAATTTAAATCTATATCTAATTCACACTTTGCTTAAACTATAAATCTAAATCTAATTCACACTTACTAAAAATGCAAATCTAAATTTAATTAACACTTGTATGGAAATGTAATTCTATATCTAATTCACACTTTGTTTAAAAATGTAAATTTAACTCTTCATTCACACTTGCTAGAAAAATGAAATACTATTGAAATGTAAACCCAGAATTTACTATTTTATATATGACTAAGACATCCAATGATTGAAGATGCTTTGATTATCTAATAATGGAAAATTAATTTAACATAAATATAAATATCATACAAAAATTCTTGGTTCCAATTAGAGTGGACCCTTGCTTTTCTTAGAGTCAGGAATGTAATCTACTCAATACTAAAAACTAAAATAATTATGCATTAACTCATGAAAGCTGAAAAGTTTACAATATTCTTAGAGCTCAAAATGTAACTATATTCATTATTCACCTACTCTAGATGAAAACATACATATTTATACTCATACCTTGGCCAATCTATTATCATTTTGTGAGTAACTTAGGCCATGCTTTCATCATTTTGTGATCTTAGACCCTTTAGTGTCTTGTCATTCTCAATTGAGTTGAGATACTCAAAATTTCTGAAAACATTTGTAAAATCATTAGAAAAACCAAAAACATTGACCACTTATTTTCCTTAAAGATTCTAATAACCCTTACTACATCATAAGGAAGTCACTTATCACTAGTTTCCCCATCCTTTTTAGCCTTTTCTCCCATGCACTTGCCATTTTGCAAGACCATTCCTATTCTTCTATCACATCTATTATGATTATTTTTCATCAGTTATCATTTTCTTCCCATTTCATGGGAAAACTACATTCAGGCTAAAGTTTTTATTGGATATTATGTCCATGGAACTATATAGGTAGCATCCACTTTCCTAATGAATATGGATACATCTCAACCACCCCCTTCCTTTTATTCTTTTCACCCCATCTTGTTTGTTTTTTAAGTTGTCACCTATTTTCTAGGGGAAATGTTTATCGTGTTGTTTATAATAACATTAGGACTAACTATTATTTATGTTATTTGTTTATTTTTTTGCTTGTTTATATGTTTATTATTTGTGTCCTTGTTTGTTTGCTTTTATCACTATTACCTTGATTTAGTCTATATACATTCATTAGGTGATTTCTTGTGCACTTATACTTGAATCCATCCATATTCATACATTTACATTATCATCATGGTTTTTATCATTGGTTCATTAATTTTCACTAGAATATTGGATTACAAGATTCAATCCTTATGCATCTTTTGACCCAGTCCTCATGGTGTTATATCATGATGTTTACTATATAGTGCTATAATAAAAATCAACTTCAAGATGTCTACTCAACAATGGCATCATCAACATATCTTTGGCACCAGCATTAGTAACATCCCAATCATATCCCACACAAACCAATTAACAATGAAAGAATTTCAATCTTTGTTAGTTCATAAAAGCATCTCCCTTCTAGCAAGTTATTCCAATTCATCATTAACCTTTGTGTCAAGTTATCATCATCATCATCCAATCCATCATGTTTTCCATAATTTGGATCTAATGATTATAACTGCCTATGGAAAAATTATTTTACACCATTCCACATACATTATTCAATGATTATAATGAACTTTAGATAAATCATTGTGTTGTCACCAAATTTACTTTCTTTTGACCAAACAAAGGCATGTTTTTATCATGTTTGTCTATCCTAAATAGGGTAGCTCCATCTTCTCAATTATTATAACCACCTTTAGGCAAATCATTGTGTTATCATACCACATTACCACTATCATTGTACAATGATTATAATCACCTTTGAGCAAACCATTGTACACCATCCCACTTGCATTCTCGGTGATTTTGACTATTTTTTCAAATCATTATGTTTTTACCCCATTATCTTCATTCTTTAGTCCCCTCATTTCACTTCTTTATTTTTGAGGGACCATTTATCGACCTACTTATGCCAACCATTCCCTTAAGGGGGCATCATACAATTCATCCATTATCATTGAATTTGTAGGCATGTAGGACCTTTTCATTTTTTGAGAAGATGTTATTGTACCTATAGCTTACGATGTCTTCTTAAATAGGGGAAAATTGTAGACACCTAAAACTAGCCACCAATGACCTCCAACTAAGCCTTTGACCAATTTTTATCAAAATTCACAATTTGAGATAAAAACATAAAAACATGCTAAAAAGTTCAAACTTGTCATATATAAGTGTTGGTTTTGACCAATGTATCACTAAATGGGGTAATGTAATTTATGATATAGATAACTTTGATCAAATCATTTTGAGTCAAAATGATATTTTCATACCTAGGTGCTCTGAATTGTTATTTTATATCAAATTTATTGCATGAGACATGTGCCTTTGTTATTTTGTGTTGGCAACATCCTAAATGGGATAATGGTTCTAACACATCTAACATCACCTTCCAATTCCAATCTACTCAAATTTAAGTCAATAATACAACATTATGACTAGTTTGATTATTTTGTGCACTAATTACCAAGATTTGCACTAAAATTGATCAATCATGTTTAAGAATAATTAATTTGAATCAAGAGATTAAGTTAATTTTACATGGAACTTGTTGAATATTTATTTTTGAAAATTGATTTTGAGTTTATGCATCATCAAGTGACATCTTTTTTTGGGAAGGCATTCCTAGGCCATAAATGTCATAAATATTTGATTAAGCCTTTTCATGCCTCTTTAATGCCTCTCTATCCCAAATATTTATGAGGGCATTTATTTATTTTAGCTTCCAAAATTTAATGGATTCTTATCCACACATCTTCATATTAATATGGATGGTTTAAGTTCATTTTGATCATTTGCAAAAATATATAAATACAAGGCCTCACAACCTTAATTTTAAGCTTGAATAGTACAAAGTTATAATGCTTAAATGGTTTCAAAATTTATTTACTATAGTGTTATTATGCCAATTTGTTAATCCAAGCCATCACAAACCAAAGGTGATAAGGAGAGAAGGAGCCAAACAACTCCATTGATGAAGGCTCTTTAATGCACAAGCCAAGAAATCCACTCTACAAACCATTTGGAAGCTCCAAGGAAGGTGAAATAAGTTTTCTTTCATGTTTTAGTTGTTGCTTTCATTATGTATGTTTGTTACTAATTTCCCCCTAGTGTCTAAGCCTAGAGATGTCATTCTTGTTAGTGGGTTGTTTTCATTTTGATTTCATTTTTAACTAACACTTGATGTAACCCCTTATTTTGAGTCAAATTCCTAGATCATAGGGATGGTGACTCAAATCTTCATTCCTTATTAATTTGATCTTACCTTTATCACCATCCTATGCATAGTGTTATGATTAATAATGGTGTAAGTGAAGAGATTTATATCATGATACTACTTACACATTTGGGTTATACAAATCATGGTTTATATCCTTCGACTAGATCAATTAGAGTATTTTATGGGACCTCATAGTAGATTCTTGGTGAGATTAACTTATCTTATAGGTAGGTCATGCATGTGTGGTTACTACCTTCTCATTTATACTTTCCATGGATGTCTTTTATATGTTATTGAGATGACCTTTGATACATACACTTCAAGCAACACCTTCTATAGTGTATAGGTGTGTTAAATACATTCATTACAATCAAGTAATTATAGTTTTAAAATTTCTATATAAACATCCACTTGAAAAAGATAAATTTATACCTAGGAAATTAGTTATAAAACTTACTAAGTTTAATCTTCCACAATAGGGTAAGTAATAGGAAATCCCCTTTCCTAGCTGTCCACCTCTTGAAAGACCATTACATTATAGATCCATAGTGGATTCCATAGAATACTCATCTAATACACATCATATTTGGATATACAGATCACCTAAACATGTCCCTATTACTATTATTTAAATGACACCACATAGCACTCAATGATGGGTTCCACAAACCCCCATTACTTCTATTGTTTCTTCATGAGCATATAGTCCTATTATACATACATAGAGCATCACATATTCTAAAATGACATACATTGCATCTATACATGTTCCTTGGTAGTACCACCAATTTATTATACCAAGTTCTCAGTGAAGAGATACCTATGAGCATCCATTAGATGAGACATAGGATAGTTTTTTCTTTGGAATATTACAAAAATGCTAAAAAAAATCCAATAAATACAAAATTATATTCAACATTTACATGTTCTATAAATTCCTTGACATCTATTTTATTGGTTCCATGTTGGTAGATAGCATATCATTTATTTATATACACACATGTTTCACACATCTTTTGAGTGTGATTTAGGCATACATAGATACATTATCTATGCACTTCTGGATGTTAAGCCTTCCTTATAATCATGCCATGTGGACATTAGGGGAATCCACTTCTATGATCATGATACACCTAGGTTAAATAATTTTATGATCATTTTACATTATCTTGTTTGATTTTATGTACTTATACATGCCTTTATCCATGCTTATATCTTTCATAGTATAATTGATATGACATGTACTTAACATTTTTTTCTAACACATATAATTCATGGGCTAGAATGTTATGTTATGTTGGTTGCTTATTGTCTAGGTTTTCCTTTTTTCACTTCTTTGAGTGTGTTCCTTGCTTTATATTTCCATGCATTGTATTACTTATTCAAACATTGTAATATGCTCCATTGATTATGGCCACTATGCCTAAGTTTTCCAATTATGACATGTGTATATGTCATGGTTTATTGGATGTTGAGATT
This sequence comes from Torreya grandis, assembly GCA_037957365.1. Lineage (NCBI taxonomy): Eukaryota > Viridiplantae > Streptophyta > Pinopsida > Cupressales > Taxaceae > Torreya > Torreya grandis. The sequence goes on along the minus strand of JARHVA010002107.1, from coordinate 555,321 downwards.
TGACTATGTTATTCCTTAATTTGTTGACATTTGTTTAATTCATGTCCATTCGATTGTGTGACATTTGAACATTCCCTTTATTTATGGTCTCCTTAGAACATTTTATTTTGATTTACTTTTGAGTGCTCTTGTGTGTGATTGATTGTTTGTTGAACTTGTAGTATTACTATATAGACTTTTCATGATTCACATCCTACATCTTAAGACTTAATTTGATCACATACTATGTATTTCATTAATATATCTACTTAGACATGATACTCGTATATGCTACATGGTTCATACATAGATTATATATTTATCTTATCTTTTTGGGGTAAGGTGACTAATAGTTTATACTTCCCCTCACCTCAAAATGGGGGAATATTAGTGGGGGAATGCCATAGAGGCATGGCTTTCACATTTTTCACAATTCAATAGATTAAAATATATACTCGGGTCATGTTTTGGAAAAAAATTCTCCACACATACGCCAATTCAATTTTAGATATACAATTGAGGGCATGTTATGGAAACAAGTTCTCCACACTTACACATTTTACAAATTGGCCAAATTGCACAATTATATGATTCAAATACATATTTATGTAAAAATTCTTTAAATTGGTACCATTTTTATACCCAGGTTTCAACATGAGACATATATAAGGTGCATATGTTATGTAAAGGGCACATAAATTACAAAATCAAATAGTTTCAGATTTTAAAACACTTTTATGAACTATCATCACCCACTAGGTTGGACTTTTATGGATTGTATTGAGCCAATTTATCATAATAGTTGGTTAAATTTTTGGGGTGGTTGAGGTGATTAAATCACTCAATATTTCCAAATCTATAAGTTGGACTTGATTACATCATCAAATCTAACTAGATTTATAGTTTGAATTGAGTTAGTTCACTCACGCTCAGTAGATTATAATTATGATTGGGTTGCATGGTTGAGTTAGTCTTAATTCCCAAGTGGAAAATCGTCTTTTATCCAAATTTTGGGGAAAGTTTTATCATTTAATATTTCTACATTTATGCACTTTCCATATTTATATTTTTCCTAATATTAGTTCTAATGGTTTATAATGATATATCTTGCATCTTTCAAAAAAAATCCAAAAGGCAAGGATTTTACATCGATGCACATGTGTACTCCTAAATCTTCATCTCTTTCAACTTTAATCATTTCAATGATTTTAATTTTAGATTAGATGCACTAATCATAAATTATAACATGCTCTTGGTTTTAGGTAAGTCACTAGCAAATCATTTAAGTTGGACTCACGTAAAGGTAAAGTCTATTATACACACCTATGTACACATTTATTTTCCTTTAAACTAGGAATTTCATTACTATATTAAAGGGGAAGAAATTTAGACACTCTTTTCAAATTATATATAACCTTAGTCTTGTATACTTATAAAACATATATCATGGGTGCACCTTTGGCTTCTAGACCTTCCTACTACTGAAAGGCTCACATACACTATCTCTCTATGCCAAATTATCTATCTCTTAGTTTGATCAATGTTATTATAATGACTCAGACCTTATATCATGCTCATAATTTTATAAAATTGTTTATCTTATGTATCTACAAGTTCTAGACCTGTACATGTTTTCTATCTTTCTAGACACTTGTATCCTAATAAAATTCCTATGTCGATGCTAGTATATTATCCCAATCCAAGTGTATAGTGCCCTAAAGTCATCCAATTTACAAATAAATCATATACCTATGGTTGACCAAACTAATTTAACGTGATATATTCTCCAAAGGGATTGATATATACAAAATCAGTCCTTATCCATTCTTCACTTAGCAACTTCTTACCTCTCACAAGGTAACTTGCAAAAGCCATTAAATCAAGCACTTAAGTGAGCAAAACTTCCATTTTTTATATTATTTTCATGTTAGTCATAGGGATAACACATATATAGGTTTGAAGTATTAAAGGATCATCTCATGAGCCACATTTACCAAGTTATAATTTAGGTCATTGTATGTACTTGTGATTTAATAATTTTAGGAATATTGGTGTATTATTCCTAATTTAGTTAAAGGGTATAAGTAATAAAATCAATAAATAATATGTAATAATTAAGATACTAAATTTTCTAAATTAGATTGACATTTTGACCTTTCTAAAAATAGTAATAAGGGAAAGAAAACAAGACTTAGCTAGAAAATGATTGATCTGACTGAGATAGAGGTTGGAATTCACTATGTGGGATTGGGATGCTATCACAAACTAAGATTTAAACTTCATTTTGTGATTTTATAAGAGCATCAAAATTATATAGGATTCAAACTAACACTATATTCCACCTCTATCATTGTTTTCCTTAGGATTTGATCTTTCTAGGTTTTGTTCGCCAAGTGTGTGTGACCCTTTTCATGAAGTTTTAGTAGTTACAAGTCATTAGAGCTCCTTGTAAAGAAACTTTTCTCTTCAAACCCTATGTTCCATTGTGATTTGACTAATTTTGAGAAATATGGGGGGTTAGTGTGTGTAATACTCACTAGACGTGGATCCACACTCCTTATGTGGGCATGTTGCCTACATACCAATACTCTGAAGGAGGATCAAACCATATATAGTTCTCCCACTTGATGTGCTTTATGAAATTGTGTGTATGAAGATGCAAAATGATAAAATGGATATTCTTGAGATGGCTAGGGACTAGTGTAAGGATTTGGATGAGCTTGTAATTATATTGGTTGATTTTATGTAGAGAATAGGGAAGATTTATTGAGTGGTCTTACTTGTATTCTTGTTTGCTTAGTGATAATTGCCAATCCTTTCCAAATGATCTTTAAATGGGATTTTATAGGGATCTATTGGTCATGTGTTGAATGTGCTCACATTAAGCTGACAAGGATAATGATGGGGAATAAAAAGAAACTAACCATTGGGGCCAAAAATAGAATTGGATAAGAGCACTAAAAGTGGATAGGAGTGGTACTAGCACTATATTCCAAGTATGGCATTATTCTCCTGAGTTGACGGGGCCTAGGGGGATGGATTAGTCATGGAAACTATAGTCTGATTGAGTTAGGATAAAGTTTAGAAGGCTATGAATGATTGGGAATCAGTGAAAAGATTCCTATGAGGGTCATGAGATCAAGCAAGAGAGACATATGTGTTGGGTGTCATAAACCACACTTAAATTACCATTTTTTGCATTTTATATGACAACATTTTCCCCCCACTTTATTTTAGTGATGTAAAAAAGAGAAATACTAAGATAAAGGAAAAATAAAAAGCATACCTAAACTTACCTACAAGGGTGAAGCTCATGAAGCTATGTGATGTTAGGTGTGAATAGAGAGAGCACACCGTGAAATATAAATCTAAAAAATAAAATGAAGAGTAGATCAGTTCTTACTAGATACACTATATCTAAAATAAGAATGTATAAAAATGGGTAAGAAAGAGAGAGGAAGAGAAAGGAATGAATACACCTCACTAGGTATGAAAACCAATACAAAAAATGTTGTGATAATGAGTAATGTTGGGTGATGTTGAGTGATGTTAGATGTGTGATGAACCAAGAGTAATATCATGAATGGAGCTGAGTGTTCAATTCCCTGGAAGTGGCTCAAGAATGCAAAGGCTAGCCCTTTTTCTCTATCATCATCCACTAAGTGAAGCTAGGTGATCATGTGTGTATTGATAAATGTTTGAACTACATGTCTAATCCCTCTAAATAGGTGGCTCAAGAATATAAAGGCTAGTTAGTTATTTAGCTCCATCATTGCCCTATAAATTGAAGCTATGAACTGATACCCATATGAAATGTGTGTCATATGAGATGGATCTTAAATCCCATGGATGATCTATAATATGATAATGATGGTGTGGATAGCTAAATGTATGATAGAAACTAGGATACCCTTACCTTCTTTGAAACATGAAGATTAGGCTTGTATGAAATCCACTTCAAAACTAGTGCACTAGGCTTATATGAAAGCCACTTAGGAACTTGAGAATTTATTAATGTGGAAGTTAGGCTTGTATGAAATCCATTCTAAAGTGATACCAACCACCTACAGATGAAATAAGGCATGTAACTACTAAGAATGTCTAGGTAACACTGAACTCAGAAAGAAAAGAAAATAAATGTGTTGCGCACATTGCCCCTAATCACTGGTGTCTAGAACATGGATTTTGATATGGAAGTTATAACAACTACCATATCTGAAATTATAAGTGAGATCCATCATGTCATGCATAATTCCCCCTATATTTGGATTCTTTTGAGTAAAATTATATTAAAAATTATTTATTTTAAACTGCTCTGATTGTGCAAAATTGTAGCTGAACCTACTTTTCTACTTGATTCTAGAAAGTTTAGTTTTTTTAATTTGCATAGGAGTGCCAAAAGTGGACACTAATGGCATCAAAACTTTTGTCCAGTTGGGTTTTGTTGTCTAGGGCCAAATCTTGTAACTATTTTAGATTCTTGCATGTCTGCTTGGTCTGTTCTTACTAGTTTGATGTTTAGTTGTTTTGGGTGTTTTGAAAACTAATTTTTTAATTGTTAAGAGCTTTGATCTATATGAAAAAACCCATATTTATTTCCTCCTCTTCTAAGAGTAAGAATGAAGGCCCTACATGACTGCCCTCAAAATAAAAAGCCCTGTAAGTGTGTTATGTTGCAAAGATACATGATATAACAATGATAATCGATAAGATATCTTAAGATATAGCATGTTTTGTATTGAGATATTATTAGATCAACAAGGGTATGCCTAGATAGATATAATAATTTAATAGTATTTATAATGTACTAAACTAAAACTAAAAGTCTAGCTAGTTGTTAATTGTTATTTATTAGTTTTTAGTTGTTAGTTGGAGGAATGGAGCATGATGTCCATCATGGCATCCAAGAAAGCAAGATAATGCATGATATGGATTGTGGCATTTCAAACAATGAGAAGAAAAAAAGCAACAATCACACAAGACAAGAATCAAGAAGCATACACGAGTGGCCAAGGGGATAAGCAAATAAGGGACATGGACACACGTCACTCAAATTGGAAAGTAAGCATACAAGACATGTTAAAATCCACATACATATATAATTGAAACAAGCAATATTGGCATGAAATCCACAATCACATAGAAGAGTACAAGCAAAGGACATTGGCAAAGGTCCTAAGGCATATATAGGAGAAAAATAGGGACTAAGAAATTCAATCACATCAAACTACTCTAAGAAAGAAAATAAAGCATGTAATAACTAGAAGTACAATCACATCTAACTTAATCAAAGAAAGAAGTGAATGTATGTAATACATGTTAGTAAAATACTGGCTATATGCTAATAAATACACAAGTTTTATACACTAGTGAGTGTCGATATTAGTAATCTATGTCATCTAGTGAATAATGTACATCAACATGATAACTAGAGTTTGTGGTATAGGAATAACATAACCTGGATGGTGTAGTCATGTAGAAGATGCCTCCAGTGGGTATGTATATTAATGTGTGTCTCAAATGTAAAACTATAATTCCCCCTTATGGGTGTAGTGAAGAAATTAAGGATCTAGATATCACTACACACACTCAAAGAAGATCAAGTGAAGCATGGTAATGTAGATAAATCAACAAATAATAGAATAGAATAGTAAGTATATGTCTAGCATTGTAGTAGAAATGTAAAACATGAATGATGCATACAATCAAAATGTTTTTATTGTTTTTTAATTATTTGAATGTTTTTGGTATTTTTGATGTATTGTATTATTTTTTTTAAATAAGCTACATATAATCAATCATAATAAAATATGTACAAGTAATACTGAGAATAAATGATACTAACCAATTAGTCTCATGGGAGACTCCCTATTATGGTGTCTTGTATCAAGGAGAGGAATCATGCATGATCATGAAGCATGATGGAAATACTAAGACTATGGCTCTGAAAGTTGTATATGATGTAAATGCTCTGAAATATTTAAAGTAGAAACTAAGTGTGGCATCCCCCTATAACTCTAAGAAGTGGATGTAACTGTAGGGCTATTAAGGACCCATTTGGTAGTAGAACAAGCTCTTTGAACATGTGTTATATGAGTAGATTCATGATATCTCAATGATACTACTCTAGGTATGAATACTATGGCTAGAAGTTGTCTAGAATCCTAAAGCTATGGAGGTAGATGAATTTGTTGTGCTGACAATGGATGCCTCAACTATGTCTGAATCAAAACTAGAGGAGGAACTATAACTAGTGGAAAAACTAGAACTGATGGTGTAATTGAAACTGGTGACTATACTGTAGAGGATGGCTCTAAACTGGAGAGTGGTAACTCATATGGAACTTTACAACTATAATAACCTGATTAGAATGAATGAATTTCATGTATCTATGAATTATAGAAGGTACTAATTAAAGTTTTTGAATCCAAATTCAACCAAGTAGAATATCAAAAACTCCTAAACTGGGAACCATAGTGAATGGCATGGCCACGTGTGTTGGGCAAACTTATAGAGGAAGTATTATCTCACCCAATGAACTTTGTATGTGTCCTTTGAATCCACTGATAACTATGTTTGTCAAGGTAATATCCTGCTCTGAATATCTCCAATTCTATAATAATGTCATAGTACACATATTCACATTGGATCCATTCTCTATGAAAACAATATGAATAGGATGATTATGAATGTAATCTCTAATAAAGAGTGCATGATAATCCAAATCATCTTGAATGATCTCTTGCTCGAAGAAGGAGATGGAAGGTATGGTTGGAACTCTATAATTATATACACCAATCATGTTGCTCAAAGGATATGTCTCAATTAAAGGTGCCATGTATGTATCTAGTGGGGGATGTGCATTATATGCATAATGAACCCCTATCACATCCCCTATTTCTTATTTGAAATGCTATGAAAAAGGATTGAAGAAGATTTTGAATGCTTTATCATGTGTTGGCTTGGCTTGAGGAAGCTCCACTAAATTACCAAGATCAATATGATTGACATCTATCAAATCATGTATCTTGTGTCTCAAACTAATGCATCTATTTTTTTATGGCCTGGTGCCCTATGAGACTCACAAAATACATGTTGATCATATCTCCTTGAAAGAGGCTTTGTTGGGTCAACTTCTAGAATAAGGGGGAGATATATGATGTTACATTCTAATAGCTACTATAAAACTCTGGCTAGAGGAACTGATATATTGGTAAAGGTTCACTGAGGAGGTGCTAATAAAACCACACACTAAGGGGACTCCGAAGCCACATTAACTATTGGTTGATTATGACTCTTGTTATCATTGACCTTGACTTTGTATGGGACTTTGTTGTTACTCTTGTTTGTTATTTTTGAGATACTTGTATACTTAAGTTTGCCCACTAAAATTAGTTTAACCTCTCTTTCCTTTAATGTGTGACACAATTCAGTGAAGGAAGAGAATCTTTTGAACATGATTGATTCATGTAAAGCTGGTAGAAGACTTTATTTGAAGATATCTTATAACTGTTGATTGGCCATGGGGCTAGTTATCTTAGCCAAAATAGTCTTATATAAAAGAACATAATCTGTGAGATGTTCATTTTCTCTTTGTTTCTATTATGTAACTTGAGACTATGAAACCTTATCATTAATATTAATGTTGAAATGAGATAGGAAAATGTCAGCTAAAGGATTAAATGTGTTGACCGATTGATCTAGTAGATTGTAGAACCATTGTAAAGCATAATCCATTAGGCTTCATGTAAATAACATGGTAAGTATATAATCATTTGGTACATATTCCAATCATGATACGTGAAAAGCTCTCAAATGTGTCTTTGTATCACCCTTTCCATCATATAGAGTAAGCTTTGATTGAATAAAATCTTGTGGTAAAGGTGTAGAAGCAATGTGATGTGTCAATGGTATATATAATAATGCAAAAGAATCCAAAGCTTGTGTAGGTCTAGAAGCACCTTGCTCAAGATGTATCACCTTAGATTGAAGAGATCTTATCTCTTGTATAAGGGATGCCACATCAAGAGATAGGGGTATACTAGTTATATCTGATGACATAAAGGTAGGTTGGGATTCTATAGAGGGTTGTTGAGACATAGTTGCCCCCGTAGTATCATTTGTAACTGGTTGCTTTGAAGGAATGAAAGATTCAAATTGCTTAGCCTTTTTAATTTCTATTATAAATTGCAAGATAAGAGTATGATCTCAAGGTTGGTCTTGGAATCTTTCTTAAAAAAATTATAGGATCAAATATTTGTTAAGGACAACCTCATTATCAATAATTGGTGGAAGTGGATCAGTAGTCCAATGTGGTGGAGCATGAGAATTTATGTGTACATCAGCATTGTTATTTTCATATTGTTCATTATCAGAGTTATCTTTATTAAAATTAGTGTAATTTAGATGTGTAGAATCTATAACAAGAACCTAAGTTAGTTGTCTATCCATGGTATATGGTTGAGTTTCTAGAATTTGGGTGAATTAAGGAGGATTGCCACTAAGTCTTGCACTTCATGTTGAAGGAAGAGATGTAAAAAACTTAGGTGGCATAAGGAAAATAACTTGGATAATAGTAGAAAAGATTAAATACATATAATCTAAAAAAGGAACTGGAATATGCATAAAAAGGATACGAAGTTAGTACACATATAAGGTGATCCCTCAAGAAGTAAATAGGAACTAGTACATGCAACTAGGATTTGAAAGATAATTATTTGAATAATTTATTATGAAATTTTGAAATTGAAAGTGAATTTTTTAGTTATGTATACAAGTAAAAAAATAGAAATTTATTGGAAGCTTAGTGATTTAATGTAATCCAAAACATAGAATTTTTGATTGACAGATATTTCAAGAACACAAAAATAACATAGTAACAATGAATTCTTTGAGAAGAGATATTTTATTACTCAAGATCTCAATACAACAATATGCTTATCTCTGGGAAGAGATGTTTGATTTCCATTTCGGGATATATCTTCATTTAAACACATTTTGAAAGTAAGAGGAGGATGTGGAAGGTCACCAATCTTGAGGGAGATTAAGTGGTTTGACTTCCACAATTTAAAACAATACAAAATTCAAGGAATTACTATTTTAAGAAACTTACTATTTTTAGACTACACTACTAAAATTAAAATTTGGGGCACTTCCATTGGGTCTTTGAGTGTCAACAACCATTGAGTGAATCTCCATGCCATCTCACCATGTTTTCCTCATTATTATCTTTCCAATGATTCAAATGGGGAGTTAATTGGAGCTACAGTGTAAAATTTATGGCTCTCAGAAGTGTAATCATCAATTAGGGTAGAATCATCACCTAAATTGTCACCTGAATTGTTGCCCAGATCATTCCTCCCTCTTTGAGAATAAATGGTCCACATTGTATCAATATTGCTCATCAAGTGTGGTAGTTGTGTCTTAATTTGATTCTTTGTGATCCACTCACCTTGGTGGCTAAGTTTTCCCCTTTTGACCACTTGATAAATCAGAATAGAGCATCCTCTTATCATCTTCATCTAGGTGTCCATAATCTAATCCTCCTCCATTGGAGCAAAACTCTATGGATCAAGCTCATCAATGTCTAGTTATTCTACTATGACTAAAGTGTCCAATAGAGGTGGATGATATGGTTTCAAGAGCTCCACATTGAATATTAGATGCAAACCAAGGTAGGCTAGAAGGTTTAACTCAAAAGCATTTTATCAAACTTTTTGGTGATGGTGTAGGGACCATAACATAAAGGCCAAATTTTTCTATGTGGGCCTAAAAATTATTCTTTCTAAAGCCATAACCAAACCTTGTCACCCACATCAAAATGGTGTGTAATCTAATGTTTTTCATGGTGTTTCTTATACTTCTGATTCATCTTCTCCAAGATGTCATGAACTTGTTGCTAGATGTGTTGCATTTATTCAATTAACTTTGTTGATTTTGTTACCTCAAATCTTCCATAAGGTGTGTATTCCATGGTGGAGAATGGAATGGTTATATCAATTAGTGCCATGGATTAGAACCTAAATCATACATTGAATGGATTGTGCTTGGTTGAGTTTTGTAGGGCTTGATTATATCCATGTTGCATGAAAAGAATCCCCTCATCCCATGTGCATGGATGTTTATAATGATACATCTGAATCATGTGAACAATCAAGTGGTTCACCACCTCTATCTAACCATCAGTCTATCGATGGAAGGATATGGACTTCATTAGCTTGGTATCCATCATCTTCCATAGAGTGGATTAGAAGATGCTTAAGAACCTGCTATCTCGATCTAAGACAATGGACTTGGGGAGACCAAAATGGAGCCATAGATGACTAAAATATAGTTGAGCAGTTTCTTCAATAGATATATTTTTCTTACAAGAAATCATGATAGCCATTTTTTTAAAATGATCAAATACAACAAAAATACATTCCTTGCTATGTTCTAAACTAGGAAAACCTGAGAGAAAATCCATTGAGATAGATTCCCAAGGCCTAGTTGGTTCTGGCAATGGCATGTACAATCCTTGCTTCTTATTTGTTGGCTTAACTATCACACATGGGGTGAAATATTTGAGATACCTTTCCACATCCTTTCACATATGGGGTCAATATAAGTGTTTTTAAATAACTACCAATGTCTTTTCTACACCAAAGTGTCTAGCTATCCTACTGAAATGTACTTCCCATATCATCTTCTATTGTTCTACATTTGGAACACAGTTGTGCCCCATATGATAGAGGAAATTATCTTGAAAATATAAATTAAAAACATGTTTACCTTTTTGAAGCACCTAATATTTATCAGCAAAGGTATGATCTACTTCATACAGAGCACCCCAAGTGGTAGTCTCATGTCCACATAGGTCAGGAACTATTGTGAGTGCAGTAACTGGTGGGTGGATCAAATAATTTATGATCGTATTTGAGCTCCCCTTTTTTATGTTTTATTATCAAATAGAATTGTTATAGATATGTGGCCCACTTTTGGTGCCTCTCATTTTTTAGTTTGTTCTATGTCTAGATGAATTCCAATAGTCTTTGGTGAGTGTGGATGACCAGCTCTTTCCCTAGGATGTAGTGTTTCTATTATTTTTAGGCTTACACAATGGCATAAAGCTCCTTATCATATGTAAAGTATTTCTTGACTATATCAGCGAAATTCTTACTATGATATACAATAGGATGGCCATGTTTCATGATGATATCTCCCATGGCATATTTAGATGCATCTATCATCAACTCAAAAGGTTGATGCAAATCTATCAAGGCAAGATTAAGGGCTACGCAAAGTCTGTTCTTCAAATTCTCAAATGCCCTTTATTGTATTTCACCCAACTAAAATGTAGCTTTAGCTCCTCCTTTAGTCACTTGGGTTAGTGACCAATCAACATGTGAAAATCTAAGAATAAATCTATGATAGAAATTTGTAAGACCCAAGAAGGGGTGAAGTTCTATGAGGGTCCTTGGTGTAGGCCATTCTTGAATAACCTAAATCTTCTCTAGATCAACATGGACCCCTTCCTCATTCACAATGTACCTAAGGAATTAAATTTTTTTCATCCCAAATGTACATTTTTCAATATTTGCATACAACTTGTGCTCCGAAAGAGTTTGAAGCACCTAATGAACATGTTGCAGATGTTCCTCCCATTTTTTGTTATAGATGATTATGTTATCTAGGTAGACAACCATGAATGAGTTGGTGAAGGGTCACAGGATGCCATCCATCATCCTCATGAAGGTTGTAGGTATGCTATTTAAGCCAAAAGGCATAACTAAGCATTCAAAGAGCCCCTCCTTAGATTTGAATGTAGTCATCCAGACATCAGTGGGATCAATGGGAATTTGGTGATAACCAAATTTGAGATAAATTTTGGTGAATAAATTTGCACCATGGAGTTGGTCCATCAGGTTATCAATCTTGAGGAGAGGGTATTGATTATTCACAATGTTTTTATTTAGGGCTTGATAGTCAATGCAAAGCCTCCATGTTTTATCTTTTCTTGGTGCCAAAATAATTGGGTTGTCATAGGGTGAAGAGCGTGGCCTGATGTGACCCTTTTGGATCAATTCTTGAATCTATCTTTTTACTTCATCATTCTCTAGAACTAATTTGTGATACATAGGAATTTTAGGCAAAGGTGATCTTAGGATCAAATTGAAAGAATGTTTTACTTGGAAATATAGTGAAACTCCTATGAGTGACTTGAATAAGTCATCATATTCTCTTGTGATTTGTCCCATCTACTTCTATTATTGTGTTGATTATGTAGTCAGGACCACAACATCATCCTTCTTGGATTTCTATGGCTTGACCACCATGAGAATGAATTGAATTGTCTTCTCCACCAATATTTTACATTTTTTAGCATTGATCAGGGAGGTAGATGTGGGAGGTGGTACATCTAGTACCCTGTAGTGCCACATTCCAAGAGTGAGGGTGATTCTTTGGGTTCATTATTCATAGATACCATGTTGATCATACATGAATGGCTAACCAAGGAGTACATCACAAACATCTAGATTGACCACATCACACAAGACTTCATCTTGGAAAGGTTTTATTTCATATGAAAGAAGACACTGATGGGTGACATGGAGGTCTCTCCCTAGGCTCAACCATCCAATATTGTATGGCTTTGGGTCAGGATTCATGAATATTTTAGACTTTTCACAACTTTAGTAAAGATTAAATTCTTTTGACTCCCACTATCAAGAATGAAATGTAAAGGCTAACCTTTTACCCATAATTTGGAATGAAATAATCTTTCCTTGTCATCAGGTCTTTCCTCATGGGTCTATGATGAAGTGATGATGGTATCAGGCTTAGCATCTATAATCTCTTCTTCTTCCTCTTTGCCTATAAGTTATATATGAGATAGAGTAGTAGATGTCGAGTATTGTGACTTAGAAAGTAGTGACTTGATGGCTTAACATTATTTTTTGGGGTGAGTTCTAGTTTTGTGGTAATCACACCATTTTCTAGTCTTCCCCTTCTGGGGTTTCTTATCTTGAAACTACTTTTGCTTCAAATTTTGGCCACATGTTTGACCTTCCTAGTCACTTTTCTATTTTGAAGGTTGACTCTTTGTATTCTTTCTTCCATGCTTCTACTCAATCTTCACTGCAAACTTGTATGCCTCACTGAGGGTATCCAAATTGAAGAGTTTCATTTCCCCCCATATGTACCATTGTATTCCACCAAGATATTTGAGAGTCTTATGTTTCTCACTTTTTTGGATGCCCAATCTTGCAAACAAAGAATGAAAAATGTCTATGTAATCTTGAACAAATTAGTCCTTACATTAGCAAAGTTATTGCCACTATATGTACAAATCATCATATGTTCTAATGAGATAGTATTCTTCCTTTACCACTTCCATGAAATCATCCTAGGTAGGTTCTACCTCAAGGCCAATGTCATCTATATTGAGCCTCTTTTTTTACACTTCTCACCAATTTTTCATGGGCAATGATGCTTTTAAATGAACAAAAGTGATATTTTCTCTATCAGTGAATTTTATTTACAGAGAAGTAGGAAGACAATTGATCCAACCAATTTTATACTACATCAGCATTGATTTCATCTTCAAATTTAGGAATATCAAAATTCACCTGAACTTGAAGGGTGTTGGGGCACTGAAACGATGTTCCATAGATGAGGAGCTAGGAAGTAGAGATGAGGAGCCAGAATTTCTCATTAGGGGTTATTGGAGAATTTGGGCAAATTATTATAGCATCTATGCTTATTTCCATTAGAGGGCTTCATTCACCATATCCTTGAAAGGATCAGATGTCTCAGTGTCATCCACCATTTGAAGTCATTTGGAATGAATAGGTGGATAGTTTAGAAGCTCTGTTGTTTTCCACCCAAGCTTCTTATAGCCTAACCTCATCCTCATGATCATACACTCTCAAGACAAACCACTCTGATACCATTAATCCAAAACTTAGAAGTTTTGATTGACAAAAATTTCAAGAACACAAGAATAACATAGTAATAATGAATTCTTTAAGAAGAGATGTTTTATTACTCAAGATCACAATACAACTATGTGTTTATCTCTGGGAAGAGATGCCTAATTTCCATTTTGGGTTACATATTCATTTATACACATTTTGAAAGTAGGATAAGGATTTGGAAGGTCACCAATCTTGAGGGAGATTAAGTGGTTTGACTTCCATGATATAAAACAATATAGAATTCAAGGAATTAGTATTTTAAGAAACTTACTATTTTTAGACTACACTACTAAAATTGAAATTTAGGGCACTTTCATTGGGTTTTCAAGGGTCAAAAATTGTTGATAAAATATATATTCCATCTCAAAACATTGTATTCATTATTAACTTTCCAATAATTTAAATGGAGATTCAATTGGAGCTATGATGAAAACTTTATGGCTCCCGAAAGTTTCATCATCAATTGGGGTAAAACCGTCACCCAAATTATCACATGAATTATTGCCCCAATCATAATGAGACCTAGTAGATGCCATTTGGGGTTTTTAAAAATAAATGTTTTTGAAAATTACTATTGAATTTTGCAATTTTAATGGATTTTCTTATTTAAATATTCTAGTAAAAAATTAGAAAATTATTGGGAAAATACTAGGACCTAATATAGACAACTAGGGTTTAAAAGAAAATTATTTTAAAATTACTTGGAAATTTTAAAATTTAATTATAATTTTTTATTTTAATATTTAGGTAAAAAATCAAAAAAATATAGGAAAATTTACTAGAAAATTTACCCTAAAGTTTCTAGGGTTTTATGCACAAATGAAGTAAGTCAGGTTCACCAAATAATTTAATAATTTTGAGAATATTGGTGTATTATTTCTAATTTAGTTAAAGGGTCTGAGTAGTAAAATCAATAAATAATATTAAATAATTAAGCTACTTATTTTTTTAAGTTAGATTATAATTTTGACATTTCTAAAAATAGTAATAATGGAAAGAAAAAAGACAGTTGGAAACTGATTGATCTGACTGAGATAGAGGCTGGATTTCATGGTGCGAGACTAGGACACTATCATAAACTAAGATCTAAACTTAATTTTATGATTAGATATGACCTTCAAAACTGGATAAGAATGGTATCAACATTGTAGTCCACCTTGGTTGTTATTTTCTTGAGGATCTGAGCTTTTGAGGTTGTTTGTCAGGTTTGTGTGACTCTATCCATGAATTTTTAGTAGCTAGAAGTTAGTAGAGCTCCATATAGAGCATACTTTCTCTTAAAACCCTATGTTCCATTATGATTTGACCAATTTTTAGAAATAGGGGGGGTTAGTGTGTGTAATATTAATTGGACATGGATCCACACCCCTTGAGTGGGCATGTTGCCTACATACCAATACTTTGAAGAGAAATCAAGTTATATGTAGTTCTCCCACTTGATGTACTTTATGCAATCATGTGTATGAAGATGCATAATGCTAAATTGGATATGCTTGAGATGGCTAGGGACTAGAGTAAGGATTTGAATGAGCTCATAAGTATATTAGCTAGATGTATGCAGAGAATAGGGAAGATTGCATGAGTGGTATTGCTTGTATTCTTACTTTATTAGTGATAATTTCAAACCCTTTCCAAATGATCTTTGAATGAGATTTTATATGGATATATTGGTCATGGGTTGAATGTGATTGCATTAGGCCAACAAGGATAAGGATGGGGAATTAAAAAAATTGACTATTAGGGACAAAAATGCATTTGTACAAGATCACTGAAAGTAGATCAGAGTGGTACTGGTGTTGTAGTCCAAGTGTGGCACTATTGTCCTAAGTTGATGGGGCCTAGGGAGATGGATTAGTAATGAAAAGAGTAGTTTGGCTAAGCTAGTATTAAGTTTAGAAGGCCATCAATGACTAGAAATCAGTGCTATGAGGGTCATGAGAACAAGCAAGAGGTACCTATGGGTTGGGTGTCACAAGCCACACTCAAGTTACCAATTTTTGTATTTTATATGACTACAACTTGCTTATCATACATTGCATCCTAATACACACACAAACCAATATGTAGTGGAGAGCTACATAAGTCTAAGGCCTTATTTAGAGTATTAGTTGTGTAGGTATGATCATTGATAAAGGGGCCATTAGGGTAGCTCAACATCATGTACCCACTAACCATTATTTCTGTATCCACTATGAAGATGAAGAACTAGGGTTTTTCTATTTGACAAGGAGTGACAATGCATGATCCATATCTAAGCACACTAGACCATATGTGACACAGAACCTAGAATATTCTATGTATTTACATCTAGATTCAATAGGTATTCCATACATGACACATGTGTTTAGGTTAGACATAAGTGTCGATGTAATTATCTAAGTTTGATGCAAAGGTTTTAGTTCATAGAAGTGCTTAATCCAAACACTAAAAACTAGTCTAGAATACACTTCTAATATTATTATTTCCTATTCTAGATTCAAATCTATATTAACATAAAAACTTGCTAATTATCTTGTTTTCATTATCATTTCAATATATAGCATGGTTTTACTTTATATTTTTAGCATATCTTAGAATATAAATTTAGAATATTATTTATATGAATTGAGAGATAGTCTACCATCCTTGTGACCTAGGATATCTCTACCCCTTCCTTAGATTCCCCAATCTAGATTTTAGGGTTAAACACTACATGTCATTGGATATTACCTGTCTCTATTTTTTTGGGATATCATCTTAATGTTTACCATATCCTCTCTTCAAATTCCTCCTCTTCTTACCTTGTATACTTACCTCTTGCACATTGGAAACTTTTTTTACATCCATTGATTCAAACACTAGAATGGTGATGGTGCATTCTCATCATTTGATACCACCATCCATGCCTAGTTTTTAAACCCTGTCTCCCTCTAGCAGTGTCTCTATGCTACTCTCCTTAGTTGGTCCTCTCAAATAGTTAACGTCATCCAAGAGCTCTACCTAACACCCTCCATCCACAAGATTATTCACTTCACTACCCCCCACCCATCACCAAGGTTCTCTTTAATTTTTTTAAATCGATCTTATCAATTAAATTTAAATTTAAATATAATCTTGTTTTTTAATATTTGAAGCTATGGATTGGTGCAATGCCCACGTAATATTTAGTAATAACCTCCACTTATTAGGAGGTGTTGGGGTCAAATACTATTTTTGTTCTTACTAAACAATTTTTAAGGAGGGCTTGGTACATTTTAAATGGGAATAATTAGTAGGCAAATAATGTTTTTAAAGGCCAATTTTTATAAGTAACGGGAGGGCAAACATTTTTTAAAAAGAGTGCATTTTTTCTACAAAGGGGAGTCATTTTTTAAGGTAAAATTGATTGAGTTTTGGCCACTTCAAAGACCTTAGTGGGGGTTGCCACCCCCAGAACCCCACTCCCAAGCTCCAAATTTTAATTAACTATGGATGCATTTTCAATGATACCCAAAAATTGTAGTTATTTAAGGACCTTATTCTTTGTGAAAATTAGATAAATTATTTTAATAATTTATGAACACATTATCGAGAAAACTTGGTGTATTCCTCTTAGGTGTTGATTTCCTTTGCATGTGTGTATTGCTTCTATCATGGATTTTTGTGACACTTTATACACATTTAAGATAGAAAAAACAAGTTAGCTTATCATATCTAGTCATTACAAGAAGACATGATCAAGTTTGTTGAAGAAAATAAGAAGATCAAGAAATAGAATTCCATTCTTAGCATCGTTATTTATGGAAAAAAACACCCTCATACATTCACTATAACACCAAATTTCATATTTTTAGCATCAACTTGATCTCTTGGACCAACATCTTCCTATGCCTAGTCCACCTACAAACATTGCTCATGTGTCTACTGACCTTGATTTGTCAAATTCTTAGCATACTTTTATTACTTATGATGTTGCATAGCATGTTATGTATCTTATGTATTTGTTGCTAGACCCTTTAATTTTAAAATTGATGCACTTGTTATTGCACCTCCTACTCAACCCATTTCACATTAACCTACTTATTTTCTTGGTTATTTTGAGAAGAATACTATTGCCTTTGGTTCTCACATACTTTATTTTATGAGATATCTTGGCAAACATTCACAAGGTATTATTTATCCCATTTACCCTGTTAGCTAGAATTATCACCACAACATTGGTTTTGATGTAGGTCGTTTATTGGGATCAATTGATGATAGAGCTCTAGTTTCGTTCACTCTAATCTTCGTGAGGATATTGAACACCACATGATTTTTGTTTCATCTTCATTTAGGTGTGAGATTCATAATAATTCTTAAGTCAAGCATGATTGACCTAAGACACTTTTGGATGTTTCCTCACATTAACCTTTTGTTTCTTTTTCACCTACTCACATGTAAGCATCATCATCCACCATTTTTATTCATCTAGGATGGATTCTAGATCACTTGTGGCAACATCACCAACTTTGTTTGTGATGATTTTAGCAGTGTGCTTCCTCCAATATTTAGTTTATTTAATTTCACATTGTTACCTTATTTTAGGATCAACTCTCATGGTTCTTGATGTCATCTTCTAGAATATTGATAACATTCTAGATTTTATTACATCATTTAGTGGGTTTGTTGTTTTATGAAATAATTGTGTAGTCACACTAAGTCTACAGAGGCATAAAAGGTTTGATGTTTTAGTCCACCTTCATGTGTGCATTCTCCATTATGATTGGTTTTTTATCTACTTTATGTAATTCACTCTCTCATCACTACTAGGACTATCTTATTGAGAGATATTTTATTTTTATCTTTGGCACTTATACGACATGTTGACAATCTCCCACATCTTGAAGTAGATATATTATAGTAAATATAGTGTCATCTTGTATTATTCAATAGTAAGATAGTATCCTTAAAATTGATGGGGAGTTATTCTAGTGCATATAGTTTTAGCTTGCCCATATTTTATTAGTTTTATATATCCACACATACAGAAAAACTTATCACTCCACCTAATCAATAGTGTGGGGTGTGATGTAGATCTTATTTCTTCAAGTATCATGTCCCTTGCCAATCCTTAGCACATTATATCTTATATTTCAAGTAGTTGATACAATTCAATTTGGTAAACTCTTTTACACTTTTGACACCTCTAACAGTCTTCTTTTCATGAGCTATTTTGGTGAAATGTAGTGTTAGTTGTTTTTTGTGATCGAGTAGTGGATCCAAACCACTCATGTAGAACTTATTTCGTTTATGAATTTCAAGTACATTGAGTGAATTTATGTTTGATGGCCTTCATTTCATATAGTGCACCTTATTCAACATTATGTTCAAGTATTGATTCATTTAATTTCTTATAATGCATTGCAATATATGTTTTCTCTCTCCACTTTCACCATTGAAACTAGTTTTTTAGAGACCCTTGTGGCATATATATATTTTTAGTGTGTACTTATTTCACATGGGTAACTCATCAATCTCAGTTGTTAGGACTCATTCTTAGAGTATTCTTATATTTTTTATTTATATAAGCCTCCCTAAGTTGCACTTGGGAGGGGGTGTTATTATTAGATTAGTCTTAGATTTTTTCTTTATATAGGCCAATGTAGATGCATTAATGTTAAGATAACTTTGGAAGTTAACTTTTCCACTATCGCTAGGGGGCCCTTTGCATATGGGGAGAGAGGGAGGTTTATGCCTACTATCCACTATACAGAGAGGGCCCTCTAGAAATTGATAGGTTCCCTAATCATATGGAGATTAACAAACCCCCTCTATATATATGGGGTCAAGGTCCCCCTATCTATATAATGGGAACATAGGGATCCTATTATTTAATCCTCAACCCATAATTCTAAATTTTAAATCTCCAAATGTAATTAGTGTGTGTATATGTCTATAAAACTATGAATTTTATGCTTACTCACCTCACATGTGCTACCCCCCTTTGTGGAAACCAACTTTAGTGGAACTAATAGGTAAAGGGGAGCTTTCTGTTTCAAAAGTTATTTATACCCCTTATCTCCTTTGTATTCATTATTAAAGATAATGTATCCTATATTATTTATTTTGGATTCAAAAATTTAGTTTTCCTCTTTTGGTTGTGTCCAATGGCATATGCTTTAACAATGGTAATGGTTTTTGGATGTGATCCTAGGTAATGTGTGTCCATCACTCTGATAAATGGCTTCAAGCATAGATTTGTCTTGGGTAAAAGGACATATTTGGGATTGATGAATACTCAACCCCTGTGTTATAGAAGATGTACCTCTAATAATTTTCAACAACTCTGAAGTCTGAGGCCTATCAAATGTTGACCTGCCATATTTTGATGTGTTCATGAAAAAACCTTCCATACTAGTTATAATTTATCTTTGGGTAATCATCAAATAATTTAGAATAGATATTCCTAAATTTTCTATTCAAGAAGGATTAATCTTTAATTCTTGTACTTGGGCATTTCTAACTTTCCTCCTTTATCCCTTTAATTGAAGTTGATTCCTTGACCCCTTATTTGTGCCTCTTAAAAAATTTTGTTGCACTTGCACCTTCTTGTCTTTCCTCATTAATTTCCCTTACAGTTGCTTCCTCAACCCATTATTTTTGCCTCTTACAAATCTTTTTTTCTTCTTCCTCTTTTTCTTCCATTTTATTTGCTTCTTTGACCAATTTTTAAAGCCTCTTAGAAATATTTTTTAAAATTAGGTCTTATTTAATTTTATTCTCTCTTAGTTTACTTGTAGTTTCTTCCTTACACCCTTATTTTTTATTCGTAAAGGTATTTGATTACTTGCACCCTCTTTTATCTATTTGTAAAGTTTTATTTCTTAGCCATTTCTAACCTAGGGTGTCTTTTAGAAAGTGGGTCAACCCTCAACCCATCAATATCAACCTATTTTTATGCTAGTTATTTAAACATAAAATCCTCACAATTTATAAATGGTTATGCATTTGCATCCTCTAACATGATCCACGCAACAATTCCAGTGACAATTCGGGTGACAGTTCCACCCCAATTGATGATGAAACTTTTAGGAGCCATAACTTTTACACTATAGCTCCAATTGACTCACCGTTTAAACTATTGGAAATCTAAAAATGAGGAGAACATGGTGAGATGGAATTAATCTCTACTCCATGAATTTTGACCCTTGAAAACCCAATGGAAATTCTCCTAATTTTAATTTTAGTAATGCAGTCTAAAAATAGTAAGTTTCTAAAAATAGTAATTCTTCAAATTTTGTATTGTTCTAAATCATAGAAGTTGAACCACTTAATCTCCATCAAGATTGGTGACCTTCTAAATCCATTCCCTACTTTAAAAATGTGTATAAATGAAGATGTAACCTGAAATGGAAGATCAGACATCTCTTCCCAGAGATAAGCATATAGTTGTATTGCGATCTTGAGTAATAAAACATCTCTTCTCAGAGAATTCATTATTACTATTTTATTTATATGTTATTTAAATATTTATCAACCAAAAATTTTGAGTTTTGGATCAGTGGTATCAGATCAGTTTGTCTTGAGAGTGTATGATCCTGAGGATGAGGTCAGGCTATAAGAAGCTTGGGTGGAAAACAATAGAACTTCTAAACTATCCACCTATTCACTCCAAATGACTTCAAATAGTGGATGAAACTAAGACATCTGATCCTTTCAAGGAAATGATAAATGAATCCATTCAATGGTAATAAGCACAAATGTTGCAAAAATTTGTCCAAATTATTCAATAACTCTTAATGGAAAATTATGCCTCCTCAGCTGCACTTCTTAGTTCCTCATCCATGGAACATCCTTTTAGTGCCCCAACACCCTTCAAGGTTTAGGTGAATTTTGATATTCCTACATTTGAAGACAAAATCAATGTTGATGCAGTATAAAATTGGTTAGATCAATTGTCTTCCTACTTATCTGTAAATAAATTCATCGATAGAGAAAAGATCACTTTTGCTCATTTGAAAGAATCATTGCCCATAAAAAATTGGTGGGAAGTGTCAAAAAAAGAGGTCCAATATAGATGACATTGGACTTGAGGTGGAACCTACCTAGGATTATTTCATGGAAGCGGTAAAGGAAGAATACTATCCCATTAGAACATATGATGATTTGTACATATAGTGGACATAACTTCGCTAATGTAAAGACTAATTTGTTCAATATTACATAGACATTTTTCATTATTTGTCTACAAGATTGGGCATCCAAAAAAGTGAGAAACATAAGACTCTCAAATATCTTGGTGGACTACAATGGTATATATGAGGGGAAATGGAACTCTTCAGTTTGGATACCCTCAGTGAGGCATACAAGTTCATAGTGAAGATTGAGCAAAAGCATGGAAGAAAGAATGTGAAGAGTCAGCCTTCAAAATAGAAAAGTGACAAGGAAGATAAAACATGTTGCCAAAATTGGAAGAAAAAGGAGTTTCAAGATAAGAAACCCCAGAAGGGGAAGACTAGAAAATGGTGTGATTACCACAAAACTAGAACTCACTCCAAAAAAAATGTCAAGCCATCAAGTCACTACTTTCTAAGTCACAATACTCGACATCTACTACTCTATCTCATACATAACTTACAGTCAAAGAGGAAGAAGAAGAGATTTTAGATGCTCAGCTTGATACCATCATTGCTTTATCATAAACCCATGAGGAAAGACCTGATGACAAGGAAAGATTATTTCATTCCAAATTATGGGTAAAAGGTTAGCCTCTACATTTCATTCTTGATAGTGGGAGTCAAAAGAATTTAATCTCTGCTAAAGTTGTGAAAATTCTAAATGTATCCATGAAGCCTGACCCCAAAGCCATATAATATTGGATGGTTAAGCCTAGGGAGAGACCTCCATATCACCCATCAGTGTTTTCTTTCATATGAAATAAAACCTTTCCAAGATGAAGTCTTGTGTGATGTGGTCAATCTATATGTTTGTGATGTACTCCTTGGTTAGCCATTCATGTATGATCGACATGGTATCTATAAATAATGAACCCAAAGAATCACCCTCACTCTTGGAATGTGGCACTATAGGGTACCAAAGGTACCACCTCCCACATCTACCTCCCTGATCAGTGTCAAGCAATGTAAGAGATTAGTGGAGAAGACAAAGTAATTTGTTCTCATGGTGGTCAAACCATAGAAATCCAAGAAGGTCAATGTTGTAGTCCTGACTACACAATCAATAAAGCAATAAAAGTAGATAGGATGAATCATAAGAGAATATGATCACTTATTCAAGTCACCCACAAGAGTTCCACTACATTACCAGGTAAAACATTCTATTGATTTGATCCCAGGATCACCTTTGACTAATAGTCCTATGTATCACAAATAAATTAGAATGATGAGATAAAAAGATAGATTGAAGAATTGATCCAAAAGGGTCACATCATGCCAAACTCTTCACCGTGTGGTAGCCCAATTATCTTGGCAACAAAGAAAGATGGAACATGGAGGCTTTGCATTGACTATCAAGCCCTGAATAAAATTACTGTGAAGAATCACTACCATCTCCCCAGGATTGATGACCTACTGAACAAACTCCATGGTGCAAAGTTCTTCACTAAAATTCATCTCAAATATAGCTATCACCAAATTCCCATCGATGTCTAGAAGATTGCATTCAAATCTAAGGAGGGGCTCTTTGAATGGTTGGTTATGCCTTTTGACTTAACTAATGCACCTCCAACCTTCATGAGGATGATGGATGACATCCTATGACCCTTCACCAACTCATTTTTGGTTGTCTACTTGGATGACATACTCATATACAATAGAACATGGGAGGAATATCTGCAACATGTTTGTTAGGTGCTTCAAACTCTTTGGGAACACAATTTGTATGTAAATATTGAAAAATGCACATTTGGGATGACAATAATTTAGTACCTCAGGTACTTTGTGAATGAGGAAGGGGTCCATATTGATCAAAAAAATATTTGGGTTATTCAAGAATGGCCCACACCAAGGACCCTCATAGAACTTTGTAGCTTCTTAGGTCTTGAAAATTTTTATCGCAAGTTTGTTTTTGGATTTTCACATGTTGCTTGGTCACTAACCCAAGTGATCAAAGGAGGAGCTAAAGCTACATTTCAATGGGGTGAAATACAATAAAGGGCATTTGAGAATTTGAATAATAGACTTTGCTCAGCCCCTATACTTGCCTTTCTAGATTTACATCAACCTTTTGAGTTGATGACAGATGCATCTAAATATGCCATGGGAGTTATCATCATGTAACATGGCCATCATGTTGCATATCATAATGAAACTTTCACTGATACAATCAAGAAATATCTAACTTATGATAAGGAGATCTATGCCATTGTGCAAGCCTACAAATAATGGAAACACTACATCTTAAGGAAAGAGATGATCATTCACACTGACCATAAACCATTGGAATTCATCCAGACACAGAGCAAACTATGAAATGAGAGGCACTAAAATTGTGCCACATATCTTTAAAAATTACATCTGATAATCAAACACAAAAATGCGAGCTCAAATATAGCTTTAGATTTTTTGAGCCACCTACCAAATACTACACTCACAATAGTTCTTAACTTGTGCGGACATGAGACTGCCATATGGGGTACTCTGTATGAAGTAGATCCTACCTTTGGTGATACATGTTAGGTGAGTCAAAAAGGTAAACATGTTTTTGATTTATATTTGTAAGATAATGTCCTTTTTAATATGGGTCACATCTATGTTCTAGCTATAGAGCAACAAAAGATGATATGGGAAGCACATTTTAGTAGGACAGTTGGACACTTTGGTATAAAAAATACATTGGTAGTTCTTCAAAAACACTTCTATTAGCCCCATATGTGAAAGGATGTGGAAATATATCTAAAATCTTGCACCCCATCTTTAATAGCCAAGCCAACAAATAAGAAGCAAGGATTGTACATACCATTACCAAAACCAACCAGGCCTTGGGAATCTATCTCAATGGATTTTCTCTCAGGTTTACCCACTTCAAAACATGGTAAGGACTATATTTTTGTGGTAGTTGATCATTTTTTAAAAATGGCTATCATGATTGCTTGTAAGAAAAATATATCTATTGAAGAAACTATTCAACTAAATTATAGTCATGTATGGCTCCATTTTGTACATGACTCCATTTTGCTCTCCCCAAGTCCATTATCTTAGATTAAGATAGCATGTTCCTGAGCATCTTCTAGTCCACTCTATGTAAGATGATGGATACCAAGCTGATAAAATCCATAGCCTTCTATCCACAGACTGATGGTCAAATAGAGGTGGTGAACCACTTGATTATTCACATGATTTAGATGTATCACTCCAAACATCCATGCACATGGGATGAGGGGCTTCTTTTCATACAACATGGCCCTACATAGCTCGACCAAGCATAGTCCATTCCAAGTATGCTTCAGGTTCTAATTCATGGCACTAATTGATATAGACATTCCATTCTCTACCATGGAATACACACCTTATGGAATATTTGAGGTAGCAAAAGCAACAAAGTTCATTGAACAAATGTAACACATCTAGTAGCAAGTTCATGACATCATGGATAAGATGAATCAGAAGTATAATCAATACCATGATAAACATAAGACTCTACACCATTTTCCTATGGATGACAAGGTTTGGTTGTGGCTTTAAAAGGATTGACTTGCAGGCCCACATAGAAAAATTCAGCCTCTGTGATATAGTCCCTACACCATCACCAAAAAAGTTAGATAAAATGCTTTTGAGTTGAACCTACCAGCCTACCTTGGTCTACATCCAATATTCAATGTGGATCCCCAAACCATATCATCCACCTCTACTAAACACTTTAGTCATAGAAGAACAACTTGACATTGATGAGTTTGATCCACAATGTTTTTCTCCAATGGAGGAGGATCAGATTGTGGACACCTGGATGAAGACAACAAGAGGTTGCTTTATTCTGCTTTATCAGGAGGTCAAAAGGGGCCAGCTTAGCCACCAAGTTGAGTGGCTCATAGAGAATCAAATCAAGACACAACTACCACACCTGATGAGGAACATTTATGTAATGGGTACCATTACTTTTCAAAGAGGGAGGAATGATCCGAGCAATAATTCAAGTGATAATTCGAGTGACAGTTCCACCCCAATTGATGACAAAACTTTTGGGAGCCATAACTTTTGTATCGTAGCTCCAATTGACTCACCATTTGGATCATTAGAAAGATAAGAATGAGGAGAACATGGTGAGATGGCATGGATATTTTATCTATAAATTTTAACCCTTGAAAACCTAATGGAAGTGCCCTAAATTTCAATTTTAGTAGTGCAGTCTAAAAATGGTAAGTTTCTAAAAATAGTAATTCCTCAAATTTTGTATTATTTTAAATCATAAAAGTCAAACCACTTAATCTCCCTTGAGATTTGTGACCTTCCACATCCTCCCCCTACTTTCAAAATATGTATAAATGAAGATGTAACTCAAAATGGAAGATCAGACATCTCTTCCCAGAGATAAGCATATAGTTGTATTTTGATCTTGAGTAATAAAACATCTCTTCTCAGAGAATTAATTATTACTATGTTATTTCTATGTTCTTAAAATATTTATCAACCAAAACTTTTAAATTTGGATCAGTGGTATCAGAGTGGTTTGTGGTGGAAAACAATAGAGCTTCCAAATTATCCACCTATTCACTCTAAATGACTTCCAATGGTAGACGACACCGAGACATTTGATCCTTTCATTAAAATGGTGAATGAAGCGCTTCAATGGAAACAAGCATAGATGCTGCAATAATTTGCCAAAATTCTTCAACAACTCTTGATGGGAAATTTCATCTCCTCAGCTGAAATTCCTAACTCCTCATCCATGTAACATCCTTTTAGTGCCCCAACAGCCTTCAAGGTTTAGGTGAATTTTGATATTCCTACATTTGAAGGCAAAATCAATGTTGATGTATTATAAAATTGGTTGGATCAATTATCTTCCTACTTATCTGTAAATAAATTCACTGATGGATAAAATATCACTTTTTCTCTTTTGAAAGCATCATTTCTCATGAAAAACTAGTGGAAAGTGTACAAAAAGAGGTTCAATATAGATGACATTGGCCTTGAGGTAGAACCTACCTGGGATAATTTCATGGAAGTGATGAAAGAATAATACTATCCCATTGGAGCATATGATGATCTATACATACAATGGCAATAACTTTGCCAAGGTAAGGACCAATCTGTTCAAGATTACATAGACATTTTTCATTATTTGTCTACAAGATTGGGCATCCAAGATAGTGAGAAACATAAGACTCTAAAGTATCATGGTGGACTACAATGGTATATATGGGGGGAAATGGAACTCTTTAATTTGGAAACCTTGGGTGAAGCATACAAGTTCACAGTAAAGATTGAGTAGAAGCATGGAAGAAAGAATACGAAGAGTCAGCCCTCAAAATGGAAAAGTGACAAAGAAGGTCAAACAAGAGGCTAAAATTAGAAGCAAAAGGAGTTTCAAGATAAGAAACCCCAGAAGGGGAAGGCTAGAAAATGGTGTGATTACCACAAAATTGGAACTCACTCTAAAGAAGAATGTCAATCCATCAAGTCACTACTTTTTGAGTCACAATACTCGATATCTACTACTCTATCTCATAACCAACCTACAGTCAAAGAGGATGAAGAATAAATTGTAGATGTTGAGCCTGACACCATCGTCACTTCATCATAAACCCATGAGGAAAGGCTAGATGACAAGGAAAGATTATTTCACTCCAAATTATGGGTAAAAGGTAAGCATATGCATTTCATTCTTGATAATGGGAGTCAAAAGAATTTAATCTCTGATAAATTTGTGAAAAGTCTAAATCTATCCATGAAGCCTCATCCAAATCCATACAGTATTGGATGGTTGAGCCTAGGGAGAGACCCTCATGTCACCCATCAATGTCTTCATTCATATGCAATAAAACCTTTCCAAGATGAAGTCTTTGTGATGTGGTCAATCTAGATGTTTGTGATGTACTCCTTGGTCAACCATTCATGTATGAGCGACATGGCATCTATGAATCACAAACCTAAAGAATCACCCTCACTCTTGGAACACGATGTTATAGGTTACCATAGGTACCACCTCCCACATCTATCTCCCTAATCAGTGCTAAGTAATGTAAGGGATTGGTGGAGAAGACAAAGTAATTCATTCTCATGATGGTCAAACCATAGAAATTCAAGAAGGTTGATGTTGCAGTCTTGAATACATAATCAACACAACAACAAAAGTAGATAAGATGAATCATAGGAGAATATGATGACTTATTCAAGTCACCCATAGGAGTTTCACTGCATTACCAGGTAAAACATTCTATCAATTCTATCTTAGGATCACCTTTACCTAACAATCCTATGTATCATAGATCAGTTTTAGAGAGTGATGAGATAAAAATAAAGATTCAAGAATTGATCCAAAAGGGTCACATCAGGCCAAGCTCTTCACCCTGTGGAAGCCCAATTATCTTGGCACCAAAGAAAGATGGAACATGGAGGCTTTACATTGACTATCGAGCCCTGAATAAAATCACTATGAAGAATCACTACCCTCTCCCCAGGATTGATGACCTACTGGACCAACTCCATGGTGTGAATTTCTTCACCAAAATTGATCTCAAATCTAGATATCACCAAATTTCTATCGATCCCCTCAATGTTTGGAAGACTGCATTCAAATCTAAGGAGGGGCTCTTTGAATGGTCAATTATGCCTTTCAGCTTAACTAGCATACCTACAACCTTCATGAGGATGATGGATAACATCCTATGACCCTTCACCAACTCATTCATGGTTGTCTACTTGGATGAGATACTCATTTATGGCAGAACATGGGAGGAACATCTACAACATGTTCATCAGGTGCTTCAAACTCTTTAGGAGCATAAGTTGTATGCAAATCTTTAAAAATGCACATTCAAGATGACAATAATTTAGTACCTTGGGTACGTTTTTAATGAGTAAGGGGTCCATGTTGATACAAAAAAGATTTAGGTTATTTGAGAATGGCCCACACCAAGGACCCTCAGAACTTCACAACTTTTTGGGTCTTGCAAATTTCTATCACAAGTTTGTTTTTAGATTTTCACATGTTGCTTGGTCACTAACCCAAGTGACTAAAGGAGGAGCTAAAGATACATTTCAATGGGGTGAAATACAACAAAGTTCATTTTAGAATTTAAAGAATAGACTTTTCTTAGCCCCTATTCTTGTCTTCTTAGATTTGCATCAACCTTTTGAGTTGATGACAGATGCATCTGAATATGCCATGGAAGTTGTCATCATGCAACACGGCCATCCTCTTTCATATCATAGTGAAACATTCACTAATATAGTCATGAAATATCTAACATATGATAAGGATATCCATGCCATTGTACAAGCCTACAAACAATGGAAACATTACATCTTAGGGAATGAGATGGTCATCCACACTGGCCATAGACCTTTCAAATTCATCCAGACACAGAGCAAACTATGAAATGAAAGGCACAAAAAGTAGGCCATATATCTTCAATAATTCTATCTGATAATCAAACACAAAAAGGGGAGCTCAAATACAAGTGTAGATTATTTGAGCTACCCACTAATTACTATACTCACAATAGTTCTTGACCTGTGCAGACATGAGATTGCCACTAGGAGTGATCTATATGAAATAGATCCTACCTTTGTTGATACATATCAGGTGCTTCAAAAAGGTAAACATATTTTTGATTTATATTTATAAGATAATGTCCTCTATCATAGGGGGCACATTTGTGTTCTAGCTGTAGAGCAATAGAAGATGATATAAGAAGCACATTTTAGTAGGACAGTTGGACACTTTGGTATAGAAAAGACATTGGCAGTTCTTTAGAAACACTTCTACTATCCCCACATGTGAAAGGATATGGAAAGATATCTCAAATCTTTCACTGCATGTGTGATATCCAAGTTAACAAATAAGAAGCAATGATTGTACATGCCATTACCAAAATCAACCAGGTTTTAGGAATCTATCTCAATAGATTTTCTCTCAGGTTTGCCCACTTTAAAACATGGTAAGGACTATATTTTTGTGGTAGTTGATTATTTTTTAAAAATGGCTATCATGATTGATTATAAGAAAAATATATCTATTTAAGAAACTGCTCAACTATATTCTAGTCATGTATGGATCCATTTTGGTCTCCCCAAGTCCATTGTCTCAAATCGAGATAGTAAGTTCTTGAGCATCTTCTGGTCCACTCTATGGAAGATGATGGATACCAAGCTAATGAAATCCATATCTTTTCAACCATAGACTAATGGTTAGATAGAGGTGGTGAACCGCTTAATTGTTCACATGATTCAGATGTATCACTCCAAACATCCATGCACATGGGATGAGGGGATTCTTTTCATACAACATGGATATAATCAGGCCCTGCATAACTCGACCAAGCACACTCCATTCCAAGTATGCTTTGGGTTCCAACCCATGGCACCAATTGATATATCCATTCCATTCTTCACCATAGAATACACACTTCATGGAAGATCTAAAGTAGCAAAAGTAGCAAAGTTCATTCAACAAATGCAACACATTTAGTAGCAAGTTCATGACATCTTAGAGAAGATGAATCAGAAGTATAAGCAACACCATGACAAACATAGGACTGCACACCATTTTTCTATGGGTGACAAGGTTTGGTTACAACTTCAGAAGAAAAGAATTGCATGACCACATAGAAAAATTTAGCCTCTACACTATGGTCCCTACACCATCACCAGAAAAGTTGGAGAAAATGCTTTTAAGTTGAACCTACTAGCCTACATCGGTCTGCATCCAATATTCAATCTGGAGCTCCTCAAACCATATCATCCACCTCTATTCGACACTTTAATAAAACAACTAGACATCGATGAGTTTGATCCATAGAATTTTACTCCAGTAGAGGAGGATAAGATTGTGGACACCTGGATGAAGACAATAAGAGGACACTCTATTATGCTTTATTGGGTGGTCAAAAGGGGCTAGCTTAGCCACCAAGGTGAGTGGCTTACAAAGAATCAAATAAAAAAAACTACCACACCTAATGAGGAACATTGATGTAATAGGGACCATTGATTTTCAAGGAGGGAGGAATGATCTGGGCAATAATTCAAGTGATAATTCAGGTGATAGTTCCACCCTAATTGATGACAAAACTTTCAGGAGCCATAACTTTTACACCGTAGCTCCAATTGACTCACCATTTGAACCGTTGGAAAGATAAAAACAAGAAGAATTTGGTGATATGGCATGGATCTTTGTTAAATGAATTTTTACTCCTAAAAACCCAATTGAAGTTCCCTAAATTTCAATTTTAGAAGTATAGTCTAAAAATAGTAATTCCTCAAATTTTGTATTGTTTTAAATCATGGAAGTTGAACCACTTAATCTCCCTCAGCATTGGTGGCCTTCCACATCCTCCCCATACTTTAAAAATGTGTATAGATGAATAAATAACCTAAAATAGAATATCAGAGATCTCTTCCCATAGATAAGCATATATTTGTATTGCGATCTTGAGTAATAAAACATTTATTCTCAGAGAATTCATTATTAATGTGTTATTTCTATGTTCTTGAAATATTTATCAACTAGAACTTTTGATTTTTTTATCAATGGTATCAAAGTGGTTTGTCTTGAGAGTGTATGATCCCGAGGATGAGATCAAGCTACAAGAAACTTAGGTGGAAAACAATAGATCTTCTAAACTATCCACCTATTCACTCCAAATGACTTCAAATGGTAGATGACATCGATATATCTGATCCTTTAAAGGTAATGGTGAGTGAATCCCTCTAATGAAAATAAGCATAGATGCTACAATAATTTTCCCAAATTCTTTAATAACTCTCGATGGGAAATTTTGGCTCCTCGGCTGCACTCATGGCTCCTCGTCCATGGAACATCCTTTCATTTCCCCAACACCCTTCAAGGTTCAAGTGAATTTTGATATTCCTATATTTGAAGGCAAAATTAATGCTAATGTAGTAAAAAAAATTGGATCAATTGTCTTCCTACTTATATGTAAATAAGTTCACCGACAGAGAAAAGATCACTTTTGCTCTTTTGAAAGCATCATTGCCCATGAAAAATTGGTGGGAAGTGTACAAAAAGAGGTTCAGTACATATACATTAGCCTTGAGGTGGAACCTACCTAGGATGATTTCATGGAAGTGGTGAAAGAAGAATACTATCCCGTTGGAGTATATGATGATCTATACATACAATGGCAACAACTTTACCAAGGTAAGGACTAATCTATTCAAGATTACACAAACATTTTTCATTCTTTGTCTGCAAGATTGGGCATCCAAGAAAGTGAGAAACATAAGACTCTCAAATATCATGGTGGACTACAATGGTACATATGGGGGGAAATGGAACTCTTCAATTTGGAAACCCTCGGTGAAGCATACAAGTTCATAGTAAAGATTGAGTAGAAGCATGGCAAAAAGAATATGAAGATTCAGCCCTCAAAATAAAAAAGTGACAAGGAAGGTCAAACAAGAGGCCAAAATTGGAAGCAAAAGGAGTTTTGAGATAAGAAACCCTAGAAGGGGAAGGCTAAAAAATGGTATGATTACCACAAAACTAAAACTCACTCCAAAAAAGAATGTTGAGCCATCAAGTCACTGCTTTCTAAGTCATAATACTCAACATCTACTACTCTGTCTCATACTCAACCTACAGTCAAAGAGGATGAAGAATAAATTGTAGATGTTGATCCTGACACCATCATCACTTCATCACAGACCCATGATGAAAGGCTAGATGACAAGGAAATATTATTTCACTCCAAATTATAGGTAAAAGATAAGCCTCTACATTTCATTCTTGATAGAGGGAGTCAAAATAATTTAATCTCTACTAAATTTATGAAAATTCTAAATTTATCCATGAAGCCTCATCCAAAGCCATACAGTATTAGATAGTTGAGCCCAGGGAGAGACCTTAATGTCACCCATCAGTATCTTCTTTCATATGCAATAAAACCTTTCCAATATGAAGTCTTGTGTGATGTGGTCAATTTAGATGTGTGTGATATATTCCTTGGTCAGTCCTTCATATATGAGTGACATGGAATCTCTAAATCATGAACCCAAAGAATCACCCTCACTCTTGGAACATGGCACTATAGGGTACCAAAGGTACCACCTCCCACATCTGTTTACATGCTTAGTGCCAAGCAATATAAGAGATTGGTGGAGAAGACAAAGCAATTCATTCTCATGGTGTTCAAACCATAGAAATCTAAGAAGGTTGTTGTTGCAGTCCCGAATACATAATCAACATAATAATAGAAGAAGATAGGATGAATCATAGGAGAATATGATGACATATTCAAGTCACCCATAGGAGTTCCACTGCATTTCTAGGTAAAACATTCTATCAATTTGATCTTAGGATCACCTTTGCCTAAAAATCCTATGTATCACAGACCAATTTTAGAAAATGATGAGATAAAAAGATAGATTCAAGAATTGATCCAAAAGGGTCACATCAGGACAATCTCTTCACCCTATGGCAGCCCAATTATCTTGGAACTAAATAAAGATGAAACATGAAGGCTTTGCATTAACTATGAAGCCCTGAATAAAATAACTATGAAGAATCGCTACCCTCTCCCTAGGATCGATGACCTTCTTGACCAACTCCATGGTGTGAATTTCTTCACTAAAATTCATCTCAAATTTGGCTATCACCAAATTCCCATCAATCTCACTGATGTCTAGAAGACTGCATTCAAATCTAAGGAGGGGCTCTTTGAATGGTTGGTTATACCTTTCAATTTAAGTAACACACCTGCAACCTTCATGAGGATGATGGATGACATCCTACAACCCTTCACCAACTCATTATTAGTTGTCTGCTTGGATGACATACTCATCTACATTAGAACATGGGAGGAACATCTATAACATGTTTTTCAAGTGCTTCAAACTCTTTGGGTGCACAAGTTATATACAAATCTCAACAAATGCACATTTGAGATGATAATAATTTAGTACCTTAGGTACGTTGTGAATGAGGAAGGGATCCATGTTGATCTAGAAAATATTTGGGTTATCCAAGAATGGCCCTCACCAAGGACCCTCATAGAACTTCATAGCTTCTTAGGTCTTACAAATTTCTATCACAGGTTTGGTCTTGGATTTTCACATGTTGCTTGGTCACTAACCCAAGTGACTAAAGGAGGAGCTAAAGTTACATTTTAGTGGGGTGAAATACAACAAAGGGCATTTGAGAATTCAAAAAATAGACTTTGCTTAGCCCGTATTCTTGCCTTGCCAGATTTGCATCAACCTTTTGAGTTGATGATAGATGCATCTGAATATGTCATAAGAGCTATCATCATGTAACATGGCCATCTTGTTGCATATCAAAGTGAAACTTTCACTGATACATTTAGAAAATATCTAACATATGAATGAGATCTATGCCATTATGGAATCTTACAAATAATGGAAACATTACATCTTAGGGAAAGAGACGGTCATCCACACTAACCACAGACCATTGGATTTCATCCAGACATAAAGCAAACTATGAAATAAGAGGTACCAAAAGTGGGCCACATATCTTCAAAAATTCCATCTGATAATCAAACACAAATAAGGGAGCTCAAATATAGTTGTAGATTGTCTGAGCCACCCACTAATTACTACACTCATAATAGTTCTTGACCTGTGCAGACATGAGACTACCACTTGGGGTGCTTTGTATGAAGCAAATCCTACCTTTACTGATACATATCAGGTGCTTCAAAAAGGTAAACATGTTTTTTATTTCTAATTGCAAGATAATATTTTTTGTCATATGGGGCACATCTGTGTTTCAGCTGTAGAGCAATATAAGATGAATGGGAAGCACATTTTAGTAGGATAGTTGGACACTTTGGTATAGAAAAGACATTGGTAATTCTTTAAAAACACTTCTACTAGCCCTATATGTGAAAGGATGTGGAAAGATATCTCAAATATTTTACCCTATGTGTAATAGCTAAACCAACAAATAAGAATCAAGGATTGTACATGCCATTCCCAGAACCAACTAGGCCTTGGGAATCTATCTCAATCAATTTTCTCTCAAGTTTGCCCACTTCAAAACATGGTAAGGACTGTATTTTTTTGGTATTTGATCATTTTTCAAAAATGACTATCATGATTACTTGTAAGAAAAATATATCTATTAAAGAAACCGCTCAATTATATTTTAGTCATGTATGGATCCATTTTGGTCTCCCCAAGTCCATTGTCTCAGATTGAGATAGTAGGTTCTTGAGCATCTTCTGGTCCACTCTATGGAAGATGATGGATACCAAGCTAATAAAATCTATAGCCTTCCATCCATAGACTGATGGTTAAATAGAGGTGGTGAACCACTTGATTGTTCACATGATTCAGATGTATCACTCTAAACATCCATGCGCATGGGATGAGGGGTTTATTTATCATATAACATGGCTACAATTGAGCCTTACACAGCTTGACCAAACACAGTCCATTCCAAGTATGCTTCAAGCTCTAACCCATGGCACTAATCGATATAGTCATTCCATTCTCCACCATGGAATACACACCTCATGGAATATATGAGGTAACAAAGGCAACAAAGTTCATTGAACAAATGCAACACATCCAGCAGTATCTTCATGACATCTTGGAGAAGATGAATTAGAAGTATAAGCAACACCATGACAAACATAGGACTACACACCATTTTGTTGTGGGTGATAAGGTTTGGTTGTGGCTTTAGAAGGAATGAATTTCAAGCCACATAGAAAAAATTTGGCCTCTGTGATATGGTCCTTACACCATCACCAAAAAATTTGGAGAAAATGCTTTTGAGTTGAACCTACCAGCCTACCTTGGTCTACATCTAATATTCAATGTGGAGATCCT
This sequence comes from Torreya grandis, assembly GCA_037957365.1. Taxonomy (NCBI): domain Eukaryota; kingdom Viridiplantae; phylum Streptophyta; class Pinopsida; order Cupressales; family Taxaceae; genus Torreya; species Torreya grandis. The sequence goes on along the minus strand of JARHVA010002107.1, from coordinate 519,455 downwards.
CAAACCATATCATCCACCTCTGATGGACACTTTAGTCTTAAAAAACCAACTAGACATTGATGAGCTTGATCCACAAAAATTTTCTCTAGTGGAGGAGGATCAGATTGTGGACACCTGGATGAAGACAACAAGAGGACGCTCTATTCCACTTTATTGAGTGGTCAAAAGGGGCCAGCTTAGCCACCAAGGTGAGTGGCTTATAGAGAATCAAATTAAGACACAATAACCACACTTGATGATGAATATTGACACAATGGGTACCATTTATTTTCAAGGAGGGAGAAATGAACTGGGCAATAATTTAGGCGACAATTCGGGTGATAGTTCCACACCAATTGATGACAGAACTTCTGAGAGCCATAACTTTTGCACCATAGCTCCAATTGACTCACCGTTTGAATTGTTGGAAAGCTAAGAATGAGTAAAATTTAGTGAGATGGAATGGATATTTTCTCAATGAATTTTTGCCCCTAAAAACCTAATGGAAGTGCCCTAAATTTTAATTTTAGTAGTGCTGTCTAAAAATAGTAAGTTTCTCAAAATAGTAATTCATCAAATTCTATATTGTTTTAAATCATGGAAGTCAAACCACTTAATATCCCTTCAAATTGGTGACCTTACACATCCTCCCCCTAATTTCAAAAAATTTATAAATAAATATTTAACCCAAAATAAAGGATCAGGCATCTCTTCCTAGAGATAAGCATATAGTTATATTGCAATCTTGAGTAACAAAACATCTCTTCTCAGAGAATTCATTAATACTGTGTTATTTATGTGTTATTAAAATATTTATCAACCAAAACTTCTAAGTTTTGGATCAATGGCATCATAGTGGTTTGTCTTGAGAGTGTATGATCTCGAGGATGAGGTCAGGGTACAAGAAGCTTGGGTGGAAAATAATAGAGCTTCGAAACTATCCACCTATTCACTCTAAATGACTTCAAATAGAAAATGACACTAAGACATCTGATCTTTTCAAGGAAATTATTAATGAAGCCCTCCAATGGCAATAAGCATAGATGTTATAATAATTTTCCCAAATTCTTCAACAACTCTCGATAGGAAATTATGGCTCCTCAGCTGAACTTCCTGGCTCCTCATCCATGGAACGTCCTTCTAGTACCCCAACACCCTTCAAGGTTTAGGTGAATTTTGATATTCCTACATTTGAAGGCAAAAAAATGCTGATACAGTATAAAATTATTTGGATCAATTGTCTTCCTACTTCTCTATAAATAAATTTATCGATGGAGAAAAGATCACTTTTGCTCTTTTAAAAGCAGCATTGCCCATGAAAAATTGGTGGGAAGTGTACAAAAAGACGCTCAATAAATATGACATTTCCCTTGAGGTGGAACCTACCTAGCATGATTTCATGGAAGTGGTGAAAGAAGAATACTATCCCATTGGAGCATATGATGATATGTACATACAATGGCAATAACTTCGCTAAGGTAAGGACTAATCTATTCAACATTACATAGACATTTTTTATTCTTTGTCTACAAGATTGGACATCTAAGAAAGTGAGAAAGATAAGACTCTCAAATATCATGGTGGACTACAATGATACATATGGGGGGAAATAGAACTCTTCAATTTGGAAACCCTTAGTGAAGCATACAAGTTTGTAGTAAAGATTGAGCAGAAACATGGTAGAAAGAATACAAAGAGTCATCCCTCAAAATACAAAAGTGACAAGGAAGGTCAAATAAGAGGCCAAAATTGGAAGCAAAAGGATTTTCAAGATAAGAAACCCTAGAAGGGGAAGGCTAAAAAATAGGGCGATTACCACAAAACTGGAACTCACTGTAAAGAAAAATTTTGAGCCATCAAGTCACTGCTTTTTGAGTCACAATAATCGACATCTACTACTATGTCTCATACCTAACCTATAGTCAAAGAGGATGAAGAATAAATTATATATGTTGAGCCATACATCATCGTCACTTTATCACAGACCCATGAATAAAGGCCAGATGACAAGGAAATATTGTTTCACTCCAAATTATGGGTAAAGGGTAAGCCTCTGCATTTCATTCTTGATAGTGGGAGTCAAAAGAATTTAATCTCTGCTAAAGTTGTGAAAAGTCTAAATCTATCCATGAAGCCTCATTTAAAGTCATACATTATTAGATGGTTAAGCCTAGAGAGACCTTCATCTCACCCATCAGTGTCTTCTTTCATATGCAATAAAACTTTTCCAAGATGAAGTCTTGTGTGATGTAGTCAATCTAGATGTTTTTGATGTACTCCTTGGTTAGTCACTCATGTATGAGTGACATGGCATCTATCAATCATGAATCTAAAGAATCACCCTCACTCTTTAAACATGATGTATAGGGTACCAGAGGTACCACCTCCCACATATATCTCCCTGATTAGTGCCAAGCAATGTAAGAGATTGGTGGAGAAGACAAAGCAATTCATTCTCATGGTGGTCAAACCATAAAAATCCAAGGCTAATGTTTTAGTCCTGAATACACAATAAACACAACAATAGAAGAAGAGAGGATGAATCATAGGATAATATGATGACTTATTCAAGTCACCCACAGGAGTTCCACTACATTGCCAGGTAAAACATTCTATCAAATTGATCCCAAGATCACTTTTGCCTAACAGTCATGTGTATCATAGATCAATTTTAGAGAAATGATGAGATAAAAAGACATTCAAGAATTGATCCAATAGTGTCACATCAAGCTAAGCTCTTCACCCTGTGGTAGCCCAATTATCTTGGCACCAAATAAAGATGGAAAATGGAGGCTTTTCATTGACTATCAATCCTTACATAAAATCACTGTGAAGAATCGCTACCCTCTCCCACGGATTGATGACCTACTGAACCAACTCCATGGTGTGAAGTTCTTCACCAAAATTTATCTCAAATATGGCTATCACCAAATTCCCATCGATCCCACTGATGTCTAGAAGACTACATTCAAATCTAAGGAGGGGCTTTTTGAATGGTTGGTTATGCCTTTCGGCTTAACTAACACACCTAAAAACTTCATGAGGAGATGGATAACATCTTATGACCCTTCACCAACTCATTCATGTTTATTTACTTAAATGACATACTCATCTATAGTAGAACATGGGAGTAACATCTGCAACATGTTCATCGGGTGCTTCAAACTCTTCAAGAGCTAAGTTGTATGTAAATCTCAATAAATGCACATTCAGGATGACAATAATTATGTACCTTGGGTATGTTGTGAATGAGGAAGGGGTCCATGTTGATCCAAAAAATATTTGTGTTATTAGAGAATGGCCCACACCAAGGACCCTCATAGAACTTCACAGCTTCTTGGGTCTTGTAAATTTCTATCATAGGATTTTTCTTGGATTTTTACATGTTGCTTGGTCACTAACCCAAGTGACTAAAGGAAGAGCTAAAGCTACATTTTAGTGGGGTGAAATACAATAAATGGCATTTAATAATTTCAAGAATAGACTTTGCTCAGCCCCTATTTTTCCCTTGCTATATTCGCATCAACCTTTTGATTTCATGATAAATGCATCTAAATATGCCATCGGAGCTGTCATCATGAAACATGGCCATCCTATTGCATATCATAGTGTAACTTTCACTGATATAGTCAAGAAATATCTGACATATGATAAGGATCTCTATGTCATTGTGTAATCCTACAAAGAATAGAAACACTACATCTTGGGGAAAGAGACGATCATCCACACTAACCACAGACTTTTGGAATTCATCCAAACATAGAGAAAACTATGAAATGAGAGGCATCAAAAGTGGGCCACATATCTTTAGCAATTCCATCTGATAATCAAACACAAAAAGGGGAGCTCAAATATAGATACAAATTGTTTGAGTTGCCTGCCAATTACTGTACTCACAACAGTTCTTAACCTGTGTGGACATGAGACTGCCACTTGGGGTGCTCTGTATGAAGCAGATCCCACTTTTGTTGATACATATTAGGTGCTTCAAAAAGGTAAAAATATTTCTAATTTATATTTGTAATATGATTTCCTCTGTCATATGGGGCACATCTATGTTCTAGCTACATAGCAATAGAAGATGATATAGGAATCACATTTTAGTAGGATAGCTGGACACTTTGGTATAGAAAAGACATTGACAGTTCTTCAAAAACACTTCTGCTAGCCCCATATGCAAAAGGATGTGGAAAGATATCTAAATTCTTTCACCCCATGTGTGATAGTGAAGCCAATAAATAAGAAGCAAGGATTATACATGCCATTACCAAAACCAACCAGGCCTTAGGAATCTATCTCAATGGATTTTATCTGAGGTTTGCCCACTTCAAAACATGGTAAGGACTGTATTTTTATGGTAGTTGATCATTTTTCAAAAATGGCTATCATGATTCTCATGATAAAAATATATATCTACTGAAGAAATTTCTCAACTATATTTTAGTCATGTATGGCTCCATTTTGGTCTCTGCAAGTCCATTGTCTCATATCAAGATAGTAGGTTTCTGAGCATCTTCTGGTCCATTCTATGGAAGATGATGGATTCCAAGCTAATGAAATCCATAGCCTTCCATCCATAGACTGATGGTCAAACAAAGGTGGTGAACCACTTGATTATTCACATCATTCAGATGTATCACTCTAAACATCCATGCACATGGGATGAGGGGCTTCTTTTCATATAACATGGATACAATCAGGCCCTCCATAGCTCGACCAAGCACAATCTATTCCAAGTATGCTTCAGGTTCCAACCCATGGCACTAATTGATATAGTCATTCCATTCTCCACCATGGAATACACACCTCATGGAATATATGAGGTAGTAAAAGCAACAAAGTTTATTGAACAAATGCAACACATCCAATAGTAAGTTCATGACATTCTGGAGAAGATGAATCAGAAGTATAAGCAACACCATGACAAACATAGGACCACACACCATTTTTTTATGGGTGACAACGTTTAGTTTTGGCTTTAGAAGGATGAATTGTAGGCCCACACAAAAAAATTGGCCTCTGTGATATGGTCCCTACACCATCACCAAAAAAGTTGGATAAAATACTTTTGAGTTGAACCTACCAGCCTACCTTGGTCTACATCTAATATTCAATGTGGAGCTTCTCAGACCATATCATCCACCTTTGATGGACACTTCAATCATAAAAAAACATATAGACATTGATGAGCTTGATCCATAGAGTTTTACTCTAGTGAAGGAGGATCAGATTTTGGACACCTGGATGAAGACAATAAGAGGATGCTCTATTCCATTTTAATGGGTGGTCAAAAGGGGCCAGCTTAGCCACCAAGGTGAGTGACTCATAGAGAATCAAATAAAGACACAATTGCCACACTTGATTAGTAATATTGATGCAATAGGTACCATTGCTTTTCAAGGAGGGAATAATGATCTGGACAATAATTTAGGCGACAATTTGGGTGATAGTTCCACCCTACTTGATGATAGAACTATCGAGAGCCATAGCTTTTGCACTGTAGCTCTAATTGACTCACCGTTTAATCCATTGGAAAGCTAAGAACAAGGATAATATGGTGAGATGTCATGGATATTTTCTTGATGAAGATTGACCCATAAAAACCTAATGGAAGTGCCCCAAATTTCAATTTTAGTAGTGCAGTCTAAAAATAGTAAATTTCTAAAAATAGTAATTCCTCAAATTTTGTATTGTTTTAAATCATGGAAGTTGAACCACTTAACTCCATCAATATTGGTGACCTTACACATCCTCCCCCTACTTTAAAAATGTGTATAAATGAAGATGTAACCTAAAATGGAAGATCAAACATCTCTTCCCAGAGATAAGCATATAGTTATATTGCGATCTTGAGTAATAAAACATCTCTTCTCAGAGAATTCAATGTTACTGTGTTATTTATATGTTCTTGAAATATTTATCAATCAAAACTTTTGAGTTTTGGCTCAGTGGTATCAGAGTGGTTTGTCTTGAAAGTGTATGATCTCGAGGATGAGGTCAGGCTACAAGAAGCTTGGGTGGAAAACAACAGAGCTTCCAAACTATCCACCTATTCACTCCAAATGACTTGAAATGGAAAATAACACCAAGATATCTGATCCTTTCAAGGATATGGTGAATGAATCCCTCCAATAGAAATAAGTACAAATGTTGTAATAATTTGCCTAAATTCTTCAACAAATCTCGATGGGAAATTTTGGATCCTCAGCTGCACTTCCTGGCTCCTCATCCATGGAACATCCTTTCAGTGCCCCAATGCCCTTCAAGGTTCAGGTGAATTTTGATATTCCTACATTTGAAGTCCAAATCAATGCTAATGCAGCAGAAAATTGGTTGGATCAATTATCTTCCTACCTATTTGTAAATAAATTCACTGATGGAGAAAAGATCACTTTTGCTCTTTTGAAAGCATCATTGCCCATGAAAAACTAGTGGGAAGTGTACAAAAAGAGGTTCAATACAGATGGAATTGGCCTTGAGGTGGAATCTACCTGAGATGATTTCGTGGAAGTGGTGAAAGAATAATACTATCCCATTGGAGCATATGATCTGTACATAAAATGGCAACAACTTTACCAAAGTAAGGACCAATCTATTCAAGATTACATAAACATTTTTAATTATTTGTCTACAAGATTGGGCATCCAAGAAAGTGGGAAACATAAAACTCTTAAATATCATGGTAGACTACAATGGTACATATGGGGGGAAATGGAACTCTTCAATTTAGAAACCCTCGATGAAGCATACAGGTTCGTAGTAAAGATTGAGCAGAAGCATGGAAGAAAGAATACGAAGAGTCAACCCTCAAAATGGAAAAGTGACAAGGAAGATCAAACAAGAGGCCAAAATTGGAAGCAAAAGGAGTTTCAAGATAAGAAACCCTAGAAGGGAAAGGCTAAAAAATAGTGTGATTACCACAAAGCTGGAACTCACTCTAAAGAAGAATGTCGAGCCATCAAGTCACCACTTTTTGAGCCATAATACTCGACATCTACTACTCTATCTCATACCCAACCTACAATCAAAGAAGACAAAGAATAAATTATAGATGTTGAGCCCAACACCATCATCGCTTCATCACAGACCCATGAGGAAAGACTAGATGACAAGGAAAGATTATTTTACTCTAAATTATGGGTAAAACATAAGCCTCTGCATTTCATTCTTGATAGTGGGAGTCAAAATAATTTAATCTCTACTAAAGTTTTGAAAATTCTAAATCTATCCATGAAGCCTCACCCAAAGCCATATAGTATTGGATGGTTGAGCCCAGGGAGAGACCTTCGTGTCACCCATCAGTGTCTTCTTTCATATGAAATAAAACCTTTCCAAGATGAAGTCTTGTGTGATGTGGTCAATCTAGATGTTTGTGATGTACTCCTTGGTCAGTCATTCATGTATGAGCAACACGGCATCTATAAATTATGAACCCAAATAATCAGCCTCACTCTTGGAACATGGTGCTATAGGGTACCATAAGTACCACCTCCCACATCTGTCTCCCTGATCAGTGCCAACCAATGTAAGAAATTGGTGAAGACAAAGTAATTCATTCTCATAGTGGTTAAACCATAGAAATCCAAGAAGGCCGATGTTGTAGTCCTAACTACAAAATCAACACAATAATAGAAGCAAATATGATGAATCACAGGAGAATATGATAACTTATTCAAGTCACCCATAGGAGTTCCATTGCATTGCTAGGTAAAACATTCTGTCGATTTGATCCCAGGATCACCTTTGCCTAATAGTCCTATGTATCATAGATCAGTTTTAGAGAATGATGAGATAAAAATATAGATTCAAGAATTGATCCAAAAGGATCACATCAGACCAAGCTCTTGATCCTGTGGCATCCCAATTATCTTGGCACCAAAGAAAGATGGAACACATAAACTTTGCATTGACTATTGAGCCCTGAATAAAATCACTATGAAGAATTGCTACCCTCTCCCCAAGATTGATAACCTATTCGACCAACTCTATCGTGAAAATTTCTTCACCAAAATTGATCTCAAATTTGGCTATCACCAAATTCCCATCGATCCCACCAATGCCAGGTATACTGTATTCAAATCTAAGGAGGGGCTCTTTGAATGGCTGGTTATGCCTTTTGGCTTAACTAACACACCTGTAACCTTCATGAGGATGATAGATGACATCCTAAAACCCTTCACTAACTCATTCATGGTTGTCTATTTAGATGATATACTCATCTACACAATAACATGGGAGGAACATCTGCAACATGTTCATCAGGTGCTTCAAACACTTCAAGAGCACAAGTTGTATACAAATCTTGATAAATACACATTCAAGATGACAACAATTCAGTACCTTAGGTACATTGTGAATGAGGAAGGGGTCCATGTTGATCAAAAAATATTTAGGTTATTCAATAATGGCCCACACTAAGGACCCTCACAGAACTCTGTAGCTTCTTGGGTCTTGCAAATTTCTATCACAGGTTTGTTCTTGGATTTTCACATGTTGCTTGGTCACTAACCTAAGTGACTAAAGGAGGAGCTAAAGCTACATTTTAGTGGGGTGAAATACAAAAAAGGGCATTTGAGAATATGAAGAATAGAGTTTGCTCAGCTCCTGTTCTTGCCTTGCTTGATTTGCATCAACCTTTTGAGTTGATGATAGATGCATCTAAATATGCCATCAGAGTTGTCATCATGCAACATGGCCATCCTATTGCATATCACAGTGAAACTTTCACTGATATAGTCAGGAAATATCTGACATATGATAAGGATATCTATGTCATTGTGTAATCCTACAAAGAATAGAAACACTGCATCTTAGGGAAAGAGACGGTCATCCACACTAACCACAGACTATTGGAATTCATACAAACATAGAGAAAACTATGAAATGAGAGGCACCAAAAGTGGGCCACATATCTTCAGCAATTCCATCTGATAATCAAACACAAAAAGGGGAGCATAAATATAGCTATAGATTGTCTAAGTTGCCTGCCAATTACTACACTCACAATAGTTCTAAACTTGTGTAGACATGAGACTACCACTTAGGGTGCTCTATATGAATCAGATCCTATCTTTGCTAATACATATTAGGTGCTTCAAAAAGGTAAACATGTTTCTAATTTTTATTTTGCAAGATAATGTCCTCTATCATATGGGGCACATCTATGTTTCAGCTACAGAGCAACAGAAGATGATATGGGAAGCACTTGTCAGTAGGATAGCTAGACACTTTGTTATAAAAAAGACATTGGTAGTTCTTCAAAAACACTTCTACTAGCCCCATATACGAAAGGATGTGGAAAGATATCTCAAATTTTGTACCCCATGTAAGATAGCCAAGCCAACATAAGAAGCAAGGATTGTACACGCCATTACCAAAACCAAGCAGGCCTTGGAAATTTATCTCAATGGATTTTCTCTTAGGTTTGTCCACTTCAAAACATGGTAAGGACTGTATTTTTGTGGTAGTTGATCATTTTTCAAAAATAGATATCATGATTGCTTGTAAGAAAAATATATCTGCTGAAGAAACTACTCAACTATATTTTAGTCATGTATGGCTCCATTTTGGTCTCCCCAAGTCCATTGTCTCAGATCGAGATAGCAGGTTCATAAGCATCTTCTGGTCCACTCTATGGAAGATGATGGATACCAAGCTAATGAAATCCACAACCTTCCATCCATAGATTGATGGTCAGATAGAGGTGGTGAACCACTTGATTATTCACATGATTCATATGTATCACTCTAAACATCCATGCACATGGGATAAGAGGCTTATTTTCATACAACATGGATACAATTAGGCCCTACATAACTCGACCAAGCACAGTCCATTCCAAGTATGCTTTAGGTTCCAACCCATGGCACCAATTGATATAGCCATTCCATTTTCCACCATGGAATACACACCTCATGGAATATCTAAGGTATAAAAAGTAGAAAAGTTCATTGAATAAATACAACACATCCAGCAGCAAGTTCATGACATCCTAGAGAAGATGAATCAGAAGTATAAGCAATGCCATGACAAACATAGGATTGGACACCATTTTGCTATGGGTGACAAGGTTTGGTTGTGGATTCAAAAGGAATGACTTGCAAACCCACCAAAAAAAAATTAGCCTCTGTGATATGGTCCCTACACCACCAGAAAAGTTGGAGAAAATACTTTTGAGTTGAACCTCCTAGCGTACCTTGGTCTGCATCTAATATTCAATGTGGAGCTCCTCAAACCATATCATCCACCTTTGCTGGACACTTCAGTCATAGCAGAATAACTAGACATTGATGAGCTTGATCCATAGAGTTTTGTTCCAGTGGAGGAGGATCAGATTGTGGACACCTAGATGAAGACAACAAGAGGATGCTCTATTCTACTTTATCGGGTGGTCAAAAGGGGCCAGCTTAGCCACCAAGGTGAGTGGTTCACAGAGAATTAAATCAGGACACAAATACCACACCTGATGAGTAACATTAATGCAATGGGGACCATTAATTTTCAAGGAGGGAGGAATGATTCGGGCAAGAATTCAAGCGACAATTTGGGTGATAGTTCCACCCCAATTGATGACAGAACTTCTAGGAGCCATAACTTTTGCACCGTAGCTCCAATTGACTCACCGTTTGAACCATTGGAAAGCTAAGAATGAGGATAATGTAGTGAGATGGAATGGATATTTTATTGATGAATATTTACCCCCTAAAACCCAATATAAGTTCCCTAAATTTCAATTTTAGTAGTGTAGTCTAAAAATAGTAAGTTTCTAAAAATATTAATTCCTCAAATTCTGTATTATTTTTAATCATGGAAGTCAAAAAACTTAATCTCCCTCAAGATTGGTGACCTTTCACATCCTCCCCCTACTTTCAAAATGTGTATAAATGAAGATATAACCCAAAATGGAAGATCAAACATCTCTTCCCAGAGATAAGCATATAGTTGTATTGTGATCTTGAGTAATAAAACATCTCTTATCAGAGAATTCATTGTTACTGTGTTGTTTTTGTGTTCTTGAAATATTTATCAACTAGAACATAACATATGTTACCTAGATACAACATAAGTGTTGTTTCTCATCCATTTCACTTACATATAAGGTGAATATTTATAATGAATATAACTTTATGGAACCTTAGGGTTTTGAGAATCAACACTCTCAACTCTAATAGCCATAATGATAATGTAGTTTGTGCCTTCTTGTAAACTGCATAGTTCGTTTCCACCAAAAATGAATAATCTTTGAATACATCTTGAGGATTATAATTGGATAAAAGCCTCACTATCCCAAGTGGGGTATTCCAGTACAAAAATAAAAGAACCAACAAAAATGTATACATGATTTTTTTATAAAAATGCACTTCAAAAATTATGTATCTAGATTATAGTATTTCTACAACAAAGTATTTTGGCTAGTTGAATTCGGTACCTAAGATCACTATCTAATGTGTTATGATGATCACTTCTACTTATACAACCTTCTAATCTCTGGTTATACACCAAAATCATCCCCTTATATGCTCGTCTACCTTTCCTACCTTGTTATCCTTAATAAAATCAAATCAAACCACTCTAACCCCTGTCTCCCATTGATATATCTTCTTAAATTATTGTATGATGGGTGGTAAGCTCTTGGCATGATACATAGCAATATTCTCCCTTTAATTTGACAAGTTTGTTACCCTAGCTAGGGTCAAAATTAATAGGAGTGATTTTTTTTGGTAAGCCACATCTTACCATCTGTTAATCTAGATAGGATCATCTATAAAAAATCATTCATGAACCTGAAGAATGGAAAGTCAAGCAACTTCATCCATTGGATCTTCTCCATTCCTTTGTATTCATTTTTAAACACCTTCTTCTTCACATTAGTAGGGTATTGAATTGTCCTAAAATAACTATGCCAAAATGGAGTACAATCATTGTATTGTACAACTATCATGGATGATTCTATCCCAAAAACTTATTTTTATTCATTGCTCATACCCACATACTCCATGTTGAATCAAGCTTTCAATGCATTTAAGAACTCTTTATAAAATTAAACAGTGTGAATGTTTTTCACTAAGAAATCCAATTCCTCTCGTCCTTGATGTCATTTCCCCAATTTTCAGCTTTACTTCTAATTTATAAATTTAACCTTCCTTTCTTTTGAAAAAATTATGTTTTTTACATTGGGCTATGAAATCTCATTTGATGATATGTGAAAATGAAAATAAAACCATTTTTGGCTTGTTTATTAGGCTATGATTTTTTGATTCTTTCCTCATTAGCACACATCCTATGCTAGAATGAACATTAAATGGCATTTATCTTTATACATACTACCTTTTTTTGGAATATGGATTTTTTTTGTTTTGAATTTTCATTTATGTAGATATTTTACTCAATGTGGAGTGTTTTATGTCATGGAAATGATTTTTTAATTTCATTGCACCTCTATTTTATTCATTATGGTTATTTATTTAGTGCCACTTGAAGTTTGTATTCATAGTGGTGTTTTGTTTAGTGAATTGCTAAGAATTTTTTTTTGTCTTCTCTATGTGATACTTTTGAATGCAAATGTGATACTTTTATATGTTGCATTGAATTTGTATGTAAATGCAATACTTTTATATGTTACAATGATTTTTTAATATTATTTGTAATGTTACGATGCTTTTGTATGCTTAACGGTGTTTTTTTATGGCATGCCGTGTTATTTTATGTCATGTGATTCTTTTGTATGCCATGTGATTCTATTGCATGTAGTGTGATGCTTTTGTAAGCACGTACTGAATTTCCAATATTGCTATGCTTCTTGAAGTCTATGTTGTTTTTCCAATATCACAATGCTTTTAATGATAACATAACTATAACCATACATATATTAAAATTGGGAAGAAAGACAACAACATATTAAAATACAAAAATATGAAAATATTATAAAATGACAAATATGAAAAATTATAATATTACAAGGGTTTTAGAAATGGTCTCTACCTCCAATGACTACCCTAGAAAGCTTATTGATCTTGTTGAGGCAAAAGTGGTAGCATCACCTATTATTGATGTCGAGTGGCCTTCTAGAGAAAATGTGGGAGCCAAATGGAAAAAAATCCACTCAACATCTTAACTCACACCACCCTTTGTAGCAAAGGTGAGTAGAGCAAAATGACCTTGGATGCTTTAGGTTGATGGTCAAGACTTCTTCATGCCTCAAGAAGACCCAGAAATTTTCCCATGCCACCTATTATGGTAATGCAAGACTGAAGATTGTGACTCTTTCTAGGCCAAGGAATAAGATGGAGATACCTTCTCTGTCTCCTTTCCATTTTAATGATTTTGATGTAACTTCATAACCTTACATCGATGCCTTTAAATAAAATAGTGAGTGGTATTTGTCTAACAAAAGAGAAATATTTATAGATCGTCCTCAAAAAATAAAGTTTCACTTTCAATTCAGTTATCTACTACTCAAAACACCTTATAGGCTTGTCCCCTGACCTAAATGATGCCTTAATGTAGAAAGATAATTCTTACTTGACTAAATTAGCTATATTTGTTTCCATGCACTTGAGTCCATGAATAGAATAGATAGCTGAAATTTGACCTAGAGAGGATGATTGAAATTTACCAAAATATTTTACTAATTTTGATACACTAGGTTAGATTTGTCTTTACATCCACAATAGATTTAGATTTTTTTTTCTATTTTTGCCATAGTCGTGATAGAAATTTTTTTAAGATTCACCACCTAGTGAATCTCATTCCAGTAAGATTCACCACCATTTCTATATTTTTCTTGCCTAGAGTCCTTCAGATTTTCTTCGATTGAGCCTTTGTTGTATTCTTTCTTTTATTATGAATTGTCATAAGGATGAAATTATAAGTCATCACATCAAACCTTTTTCTTTGCACCATCATTCTAAAAACTATTCTGAGCTTATCAACATTTTAAGTTTTTCTTTTTAACGTTCAAACTCTCCTCCCTTAAGAAATTACAAATGAAACCTATAATATATTAAAACTAAGGATTAAAAAATTGTTGCATCATACAATTTCTCACATAACCCACAAAATCCTTATCACATGTAGGTCTCTTCAAACCCCTCTTTTTTGTTCTCCCACCATCCTCCTTTGTTTCCTTGCTTTCAAAATTCTCTTTGCTTTCAAAATTATTTTTCCAGGGTTCAACATGAAAATCAAAGCTAGTAGACGAAAGGAATAATAGAAAAGTGAATGGGTGGGTGGTCCCTTATTCTCTTTCAAGAGAACTTTATTTTTTGATTATTAGTGTTTCAAACCATTTTTGGGGGGAGTTGTTTATGTTTGAAATTCTCACTTACCTTAGTGATATATCGTTTTGATCATGCTTTTATATGATTGTGTTTAACCAATATTTATAATTAATTTTTATGTAACTTAATCTTTTACTAATATGAATAAAAGATCATAAATATTAATCAGCCACCTTTTTAGTATAACCATATTTACAATATTATTATAATAAGAATAATAAATATTTAAATAACTTTTAATTAAAAACTAAATTTGAGAAATAAAATAAAATAAAATAAATACAAGGAAAAAAATTAGGAAAAAAAACATAAATACAGGGATAAAATTTAAAATCAGACATCCAAATCAAAATTACCAAAGGGATGACAAAATAAAATTAAAGAGTGGATAGAGCTTTAATTTTATAACAACACTCTGAAGCTATATACATAATTAATGAATGGCGGTTGGTCATGGCGGGCAGGGCGAGGATGGAAAGGGTTGGATTCCCATGCGGTGTAAGTGGTGACAAGAAAACCACCCACATACATTGTAGTGGTGCAACAGCAGAGAATAATCTGAATGTAGACATAGACATAGACAGAGAGAATTGAAATGGATTGATTATTGTTTCATAGACCAGACCAGACCAGACCAGACCAGGTGGAAGGCATGCAGTGAAACGGTTTTGTCGCAGCTGTGCAGAGTGGAAGACATGCAGGGGGATACAGTTGTCATTTATTTGCTCTCACCCGTCTCATGCACCAGCCGAAGCCGAACTACTGGGAAAAAATATTTGCACCATAAAATGAGAAGCAGCTAACGAAACCACTTTTTCTTCTATTTTATTGAATTAATTATTTTTTGTAAGATCTGCAAACTTTTTCTCTGTTACATTAGATTTATTTTTAAATAATTGTTAATAGTTAATTTAATTCTACTATTTCATTGGGGGTTTAAAACTTTTTTTAAAATAAAATAAAAAAAATTGAATATTATAATTTTTCAATCAATTTTTGATAATAGATAATAAATTTAAAATAATTTTTCATTATTAACAATTCATAATATTATAATTTATCATCATTATTTTGTGTTATTAAATTGTAAAATATTTAAAATAATAATTTTAATAATTAATTAATTATAATTTAAATTTTAAAAAAACATATTAATTGAGAAAATATATATAAAATATTATAATTTTTCAATTAATATTTTTCAAATTATTTTTTAATAATAAATATCAAATTTAAAATAATTTTTAATTATTTAAAAAAATTATATATTATAATTCTCTATCATCTCCTGAGTGTCATTAGATTGTAAAACACTTAAATATAATAATTGAAACAATAATTAATAAATTATAATATATATATATATATATATATATATATATATATATATATGAAAATTTAAATTAATTGGTTGAATTTAATATAAATAAATTTATAATGATTTGAAATTTCAACTAATCATAATTAAAAATAATAATTATGAAACTAATTTTAATTAAAAATAATAATTATAAAATTATATTAAAGCAAACAAATTAAAAAAATATTTAAATGCAAATAAATTCAAAAAAAATATTTAAATGAATTATGTAAATCAAATTTAAAATGTCCTTTCCAAAAAATTATGATATTATTAATATTTATAATTTAAAAATTACGTATATGTTAATCTTATTTTTTATTGTAAATTGTTTAAAATTAAATTCACATATAATTTTATAATATAAAATTAATAAATAATATCTAAAAATTAATAATAATTAATAGAGGAAAAAATTATTTATAAATTTATAATGTAAACTCCATAAATGAGATGTATTAGTTTTATTTTTATGCTCATCATTTAATAAAATGTCATTGTAAACAAAATCATCTTATAACCATTAAATATGAAAAAAAACAAAGTAGTTGTTTTGAGTTTTTAGATCTTCATTTCCCATCGGACGATGGGATCAATCATGAATATAAATTCTTTTGGAAATTTTTTATGCATGAGATTTATGGATTGTTTTAATTTTATTTGTTTTATATTAAAGTCATGTTAAAGGCAATAAACCTTATTTATTTGGGTAATAAAAATAAAAACTAGAAAATAAAAGTGTGGAGTGATTTTAATATATATGTGTTAGTATAGTTAGAGTGAAATGTATAGTTATATTTTATGTTTTTTTAATTTGATTAGGTAAATGTTTTTAAGGTTGGAGTCATGAATCAGTTTAACGTTTTTGATTGGAGTTATAAACCAGTGTTAAGATATAAAAGGGGTTCAGTCTCTATCAACAAAAAAACGTTAGACTATTAGGCAATGGGATATCAAAATCAATGACTATAAACAAACAAAAAGGTACACTAGAGCAAAAATAATAAGTTGTCAAGCTTTAGTCAATAAATATCAACACACTCAAAATTGATGTTCTTCAACAAGACTTCAGCGACGCTGGCCAGTGCGTCGCTGAAGTAGGATCCAATCAAAATATCTAAAACAAAAGTGAATTAGTTCAATTGTAGGCAAGGGCAAGTCTTCCTTCATGTATTGACTTGGTCCTTCATTATCCATTGAGATCCTTATCTCACCAAAGCATCAGCCTCATCCCTCGGTGTTTTTGCCTCTAAATGCCTATGCTTCTTCTTCGTAGTGGTGCCAACATCAGCGTTAAGTTTTCCAGGACACAAGTAGTGAGGGTTAACAACGGGGGTAAGGGAGAGAAGAGCAAGGTGGGGAGAGGGAACCAAAGGAGAGGGCACACGAGGGTGGGGGGATCACTAGAAAAGGTGTGGGGAATAGGGGAAAGGGGTGAGGGTGAAAGAGGGGGGAGGACAAGGCCACAACAACATCGCAAGACCGCATTGCTTCTAGTCACCAACAAGCCCAAAGGAATGAACTTTCGCAACAAGATAAGACAAATCTTGTTGAGGGATGGAAGAAGGCATCTCCTACGAACGGTCCTCTGCAGAGACCTCCCTCGAGAATGGGGGAAAGAAGAACTTGCCATGATTACGCCATGTGAAACCTTGATCAGTGGTTCTAACTTTCCTTGACCAACCTTGAGAGGACTAGGGAGCAAAGTGACGTCTCAACCTAGAAGGACAATCAGTGAATCGATGTCTAGGAAGGTTGCAGTGAAAACAACAGAAGGAAAGTCCTTCATAATTTAAGAATTAGGTCCATGAGTCGTGTGAAGAGTGTAGGTTAACAAAACAGAAGAGCGGCGTAGAGAGATCCATAATGGTGCACTTTGATAAATCTGAGATTCCAAGAAGAGATGTCGACCTTTATGAACGAGCTGCCCTGTTGCACCAATAGCTTAATAAACCTCTCGATCCTTAAAACAAGCAGAAGATTATACAACCCAATCTACATTAGAACCTTTGAAACTTGGATCTTGACCGGATTGAAGAAAGGGGACCAAGGGCACTAGAAAAAATTGAAGTTCTTATAAAACCATGGCCCTAAATTATGAACAAAATCCTTGTCGGTGGAGCTTTGGAATTGGACATGGAAGAACATGAAATTGAGCAGAGTGAATGAAGGTAGGCTCCGCAACAAACTTCCAAGCCTCAGAAGCCCAGCTGTAAAGTGTGGAGGCAGAGATAAACTTGCCCACACACTTTTCGAACAGGGATTTGCAACCGATTGTATCTTCCAACTCCTTAAGGGAGGAATCAAAGAGAAAATGGTTGGGGGAGCAGGAGAGAAATGCACCGATACATCACCCAAAAAAGGAGGAAGGAGCTTAGATATGTTAGAAGCATCTACAAGAGAAGGGGCACCCGAGGATGAACCAAAGCCCTAAAATCACTACAAGAATGAAATGGGTTTGAGATATTTTTGCAATTTTCATACACCCACCGATGAATAGATCCAGTCGCTGAAAGGTTGTCCACCAGGGGACCAGAGCGAAAACAAGATTCGGGCGGGGGAGGCAAAGAGGTAACAACAATGGCAGGAGGAGAAGGGACGACGGGAATGACATTGGCAAACAAAGGAATGTTACTACCCCCCACTGATAGGTTAATGGGGCAAACTACCTTTGCAACTGAGTGGGTCATTACAGAAACATCAGGTGCAGGAAAGAGTCATTGGAGCTAGGGAGGATGCAGGAGGGGGAACGATAGCCACCTTAGCGTAGGAAACCACAACGCTGGACACCTGAGAAAGATCCATGTGTAGGGTAAAATAGGGAGTGCACTGAGTCGGATTCAACACTGTCGTTGGATCTAAAGTTGCTTGCTTAGCACTATTTGGACATAAGAAACCTCTCTGCAGGCCGAAAAAAACACCGTCTCTCCCTTGTGCGCTTCATCAAAGGCATCAGCGTCTTCTTTCTCTAAGTTAAGGGAACGGTCTCCATTGTCTGAAGCCAAAACAGAAGAAGAATTCCATAAACTATTGCACTAAGAACGAGTGAGCGGTTTTAGGTTGAATTTATGCTTTCCTCTGCTTAGCCCATTCTAAGGAAGAATGGTGCAAACAAAGAAATCAATCTCTGAGGCTTGCATAACAATAACTTTCAACACAAATAATAAATATAATGTTGAATGCAATCCTCATTTGACAATAAATTCCACCAAATATCTTATAAATGTTGCTAACTATATTATTGTTATTGTGTTTTTTAAATTACACTTGTACTTTAGTGATTAAAATAATTATTTAAATGTACAATATAATTTGCATTAAATTAAAGTAAATGTCATTATTAACTATCAAGTGTATTTAACTTTTTAATAAATAGAGAAATATTCTCCAATAACATTTTAAAAATATACTTTTTATTTATAAAATAAATTTTATAAAAAATTTATATTTCTATTATAACATATTTTTAAAATTAATTAATTAGAAAAAATAAAAATATTTTAAAAATAAAACCTATAAATCTTAACAGAAGAGAACTAATAATATCATAGACCAACTTTATTATTTAAAACAAAACATCTCAATTTATAAATAAAATGCATTAGTATCACTGTAATTAATATGTACCTGGCCCCTTCTTACGGACCAAATAATATTACCATATTTCCTTAAGGGAAAAGTTAATAAATTTGAAAAGATAATTAATAACCTTAAAAAAAACAATTGCACTTTTTAATTTAGGTTGGTAGTTAGTGTGGTTAAATTAATATGTTGAGATAGTGTATATTTAAATTTAAATATATAAAATTAAATATTTATTAATTATATGGGAAGGAAGTTTAAATTATATATATATATTATATTTATTCATTTTTATTAAAAAATATTATTTATTATTTTAATTAAAAACATGTATTTTTATTGATTAAAAAAAATCATAACATTTTCAAATTTTATATGATATATTTTTTTATGTTTTACTTTAAAAAAACTTAATTTAATGAGGAAAAAAAATTTATATATATATATATATATATATATATATTAAAAATCTTTATTTATTATTTTAATTAAAAAAAACATATTAAAACAAATCATAATATTTTCAAATTTTATGTGATATAATTTTTTTTTAATGTTTTGGCTTAAAAACATAATTTGGTGAGAAAAAATAATGTGTCTAAAAAATATAGTTTTGTTTTAAGGTTTAAATGGTCTATTGTCATTATATTCTGATAATGAATCAGTCGAATAGTTCAAAAAGTCATTAACATTATGTATACACGGAATAAATATTCTCGCCATCATGAAAGATGCAAACTTCAAATCTATCGGAATGTAAAGATATTTATTCTTGGCTAAATTTAGGACTTTTAAATAATACAAAGTATAACCTAAATCTAAATGGTTGCCTCTACATTTTGATCATGCTGTGACTATTTGATAGTCAACACATCTTTTTCAGAATACACGTGCTTCACTTTTTTGTAAGTGTATTTGTGAGCCATACATCCATAGAAGACTAGATTAAAAACACTAAGCACCGCTAAAAGCCAGTAGAAATAGTCCAAATGGCATATGTTCAAGTTGTTCACAAACCAACCCTTATGTCCTCCTCTGCTGCTAATTCTGTCAGCAATGGTGATTATAAAACTGCTTAGAAAGCTTGAAACACCAACAACACTCAAATAGAAGGCAATTCCCAAGCTTCTCATGTTGTCTGGAGCTTGATCATAAAAATATTCTTGCAGTCCTACTATGGTAAACACATCTGCCATACCATTCAAAACAAATTGTGGAACAAGCCAAAACACACTGATAGGAACTGTGGCTTTTGGGTTTTCCAGCAAGCCGTGATTCTTGGCTACATTTAGCCTCTTGGCTTCTGTCAATGCTGCAGTCACCATGCCTATAATTGATATAAATATTCCCACTCCAATCCTTTGAAGTATGGTTATCCCTCTCTTGTTTCCTGTCATGTGTCTTGCAATGGGGACAAAACAACTGTCATATATTGCCACAAAAGTAAGCATGGAAAGCACTGAGAATGCAAACAAGGAAGCTGGTGGAATCTCAATATGGGAAAAGGGAAATTTTCTGTCCATGGTCTTGCCTTGCTTTATGAAGAAGGTGGTTGTTTGGGCTATGGTGACTCCAAACATGAGGCAGGAGACCCAGATTGGAACCATCCTTAGAATGAGCTTTGCTTCTTCTACTTGTGTCACTGTGCATGCAGGAGGACTGTAAACTTTGTTCCTTTGAGTTCTAGTAGTATTTGTTCCATTCTCAAGTACTGGATCTATGATAGCTGCTTTGTCTAGAAACCTGATAAATTATAGAAGTTAACATGAAACTGTCAAACTGTAGTTCTAGGATGGTTTGTTTGTCTAGAAAATGACAAAGTAACGAAGTACAATGCATCATGAAATTATGATTGTTATTAAGTTCCATGACCTTAGTGTAAAATAACATGAGCCTAAATACAACGTATAGATTTACCCCAAACATGCCTACAGCCAAACACTAATAATGGAATTCATAACTTCAATACTTCAATAAGGTATAAACCCATAGACTTGTACAAAATAAAGTGTGTAGATTAGTGAGAAAGAAATGGATCTTAACACTTACAATTCTATGGTATAGATGATTAGTTCTTTGAAACTTAAGAAGTAAAAATTTATAATATATAAAATAAAGTGAAAAGGTTCTTTATTCTCATAATTTGAACAGGTTAAAAGTGCATTTCATTCCACAATGGTTCCGGCTGGGCAGACTCAGCCTAAAAATTTAGTTAGCTCTTTAAAAAAACAAACAGAATCCAATCAAATATGGGTATTAAGAAAGATATCCACTTCAAAGACACTTGCCATAGTTATATTATTTAGTAAATAATACCCAAAATTAGTAGACTGGATTTGTGGACTATAAAAATTGTGCATTTATTATTCATTAGTAAGTAAGTAAATATTTTTAAATTTTGAGTAAAAAATTATTTATAGAAATTATTTAAATAAACGATTAAAATATATATGAATAAAAATTGTTGATCTACAGTTTATATAAATTAATTAGGACTTTCCATCTGGTATTGGAGTGCTCTACCAATTGAACTATTAGTCCCTTCATAACCAACCCATCATTAATCTAAGGGTAGGTTATTTCCAACAAAAATCTCATAAAAATTAATATTTAATTAAAATTATTCATAAAAACGTTTACCTTAACAATTTTAGACTTTATTTTTAGAATATTCTTCAAATCTATACTTTAATTATAATTGATACTTTTAATATTATTAATAAAATAAAATAATTAAAAATATTATTTATATCTAAAAGAAACTTTGTAAAATTTATAGGATAAAATATAATATCATAATAATTATTTTAAAGATTTTGTAATTTAATTGTTACTTTCACATCTAGATTACTATTACATATTAAATACATCCTCTCAAATTTTAGTTTTAATTATATTATATTCTTATTTATAACATGGGAATAAAATTTCTTTACTAAACTTTTTATAATTAATTGAAGATAATTAACTAACTATTCTAATCTCACTGTATTTTTACAATCCCGTTGGCCTATTATGGCCATTCCTAGACATTAATATACTTTTTTTCCTAATCTAAATGAGGATTAACATGGATGATACAAGGTTACAGCTACTTTGGTACAATGGATACCCATAGGACACAGCATCTAAGCTAAAAGAAATTCTATGCTGTGGAGTGCAGGCCCTCTGAGGGGCATCTTTCATCAAGAAGAGAACGTGGGGGCAATTAACGTTCAGAGAGAGAAAAAATGGCTTACTTATAATTGTGTGTGTGTGAAAGCAGTCTTTGTCCATGCTTCATAGATTCCACGTCCCAAGCCTCATAAAGCAATCCCTCATCTGAGGGCAGACTCTTATTTCTATTTCGTATAGCAGCAGCGAAAACTTTTGCTATACCAACCACAGGGCTTGGTGAAGGAAGCTTGTGTCTATAAAAAGGAGTTCCATATGTAAACAAAGAGATTGCTATAACCATGGCCAAAGTAGGGATCCCAAACCCCAATCCCCAGCTCACATTGTCTTGTATGTATACAAGAACAGTGACTGCTAACAGAATACCACCGGAGATTCCAAAAAACCACCAATTGAAGAAGGATGTCTTTTTAATCCTCTCATTTTCATCTTCTTCATCAAACTGGTCTGCACCAAAGGCTTGTAGAGAAGGCTTGTGACCACCTGTACCAAAAGATATTAAATACAAGGCTAGAAAGAAGATGCCAATCTGTAAGGGTGTTGCCTCAGCATTACACTTCACATTCACATTGCCTGTCTCACATTGAGAAGGTCTAAGAACAGGAAGTGACACTGAAAGTGTAAGCAAAATTAATCCCTGTCAATACAGAACGCCACCATGATTAGTCCATAATAATCCCCATTTAATACATATATGTCTGTCTCTATTTGTTTGGAAATTTATTTCCCTAGCTAATTACCAAGAGATATATTATTGAAGAGATGAGGACCATCCAGTAACGCCCACAATATGCATCTGCAATGAAGCCTCCTACAAGAGGCATGACAGTCGTAACACCGGTCCAGTAATTGACATTTTTAGCAGAAGTTGCAACCCCTTCTTGCAAGACAGTAGTTAAATACATGATCAAATTCGCTGCTATTCCATAGTAAGTCAGCCTCTCAGAAACCTCAACACCTGCACGAAATGCATTAAGGTAAATAATTTTAGACACTGGCACCACAATATAAGTACACAACACCCATTCTGAAATTATATTCAAGGATATTCATTTCCACCTTTAGAAATTTAAAAAAAAAAAATTGCATTAATGATTTAGCAATAAAATGAGACTATAAAAATTGTGAATTATGTAGAACACTAACAACATTACTAATTATCTATGTATCTAGTGGATCAGCAACATCTATCTAGCCCAGAAAAAAAGAAAACCATGACTTGCCAATGATGAAAAATGAAGCCTTCCATCCACCAGTTTTTGCCCTAACCACAGGCCTTCCTCTGATATCAACAGATCCATCATTTACCCACTCTTGTCCTACTCCAATTAGATCTATTGCATGATTTACATGGCCTCTAGGCCTCTTCCAAAACTCCATACACCCAATGAATGCCATGGCAAAATGTGTTTTTATAACAACCCGATTCTCCCTTCTCAGCAGCACTATAATATATAATTGGCATGCAGAGGTTGAGTGCTCCAATCACTATTCCTTTGAGCTCTTTAATTATTCCTATCAAATCATAGAGTTTTGTGTATCATAAAACAATGAAGACATTGACTGGTGAACATATGTTGAAGGTGATCAATCAAAATCTAATTGTCTCTACAATCCAACCGAATATTCTTTGCACTAAAGTGATAAAGTTGTCCTTCACCAAGTAAATGTAAAAGGGAAATATTACACAAGTTTCTAAGATGCCTTCTCGTGGTAAAAAGGGAGTATTATACAAGTTCATAAAGTGCTCTTATGTGGTCGCCCTAAGGCCTCTTTTTCCTCTCCCACCCTTGGTCCTCCTCCCGTTCTTCCGGAGGCTATCTTTGATGTGGTGGTTGGGGTCCCGAGATTCGTTGGGTGTATGTCAAGCGTAAAAATGATTTTAACCCATTCTGCCATTGCGTTGACTTTTACAAATCGACGATCCCTTCAAGTTCTGAGTCTGCAACCCCTCCTCTGGTGGACGTGTCTTGCTTGTCTTTTTCAACCTCTATTATAGATCTTCTGCTTGGTGATGTTCAGATCCGGGTCATCTCATTGGTCCCTGAGTTGGAAATTCCCGACCCTCCTTTGCTTGAGATGGACGCTGATATTGGCAACAAATCTCTGATCGAAAAATACATTGGGTCGTTCGCTTCTCCTTCAACGCTCTCAACTTAGGCCTCTAAGGCATGGCATTCCATTGATCCTCCTTCCTTCTTGCTACGTGTCAGTTTCTCCCTGGTGGAATTTCAAAGCCCAATTGACCGTGATTTTGTGTGGGACTCTGGTCCGTGGTTCTTCAACCATTCCAGCCTTTTTTTTGGCCCTTGGATCCCTTTCTTCTCACCGGATCTGATTCAACTCAATGTCATCCCAATATGGCTTCGGCTTCATTTTCTTCCTCTGGTGTTGAGAAATGAAAGCTTTAACAAACTCTTAGTGGACAAAGTCGGATCTTTCATGAAGATTGATGTTGCCTCCTAGGGCCTCAGCTCAGTCCGTGTTTGTGCTTACATTGATCTCTCCAAGCCGATCTCCTTTTCGATTAATCTGCTCTCCTCAAGTGGCTCGTGGACTCAGCATCTCAATTATGAAGGCCTTCCTTTCCATTGCTTCCATTATCACCTCCTTGGCCATCACATCGCTAGGTGTCCCTCCAAGACCCGTCAACGCCCTTGGCAAGTTTGGAAGAGGAAAGAAGGGGAGCTCAACCCAAATATCAAGTGACATAATCATGAAAAATTCTACCACTCCCCTTTCTCTCACTTTGTGGTGAAGACAGGGGCTGCTAAGGGATGTCAATGGCTTGTACCCCCTACCCCCTCCGCTCTCCCCTCAGCTTGTTGAGTTCCCCCTTCCCCGCCCTAGACCATCCTCTTCATGAAAACCCCCTTGTAAGAGGCTCTAACCTCTCGGTCGACCCCTCATCAAGGGGACCCTTCTTGGGCTCCCTCTACTAGGCCTTCCAAGTATCATGCGAATGTTGGTGCCTCTTTGAAGAAGAAAGGACATAGATTGGAGGTGGAATAGCTGAGGGCGAAAGCACACTTTCTTATCTACAATGGTTCTCAATGCACCTTAGAAGATCTCCTTTCTAAGTGTGGGCAATGAGTAGTATTGGCTTGTGGTTAAGCCCTTCTAGTGGGTGGTTAGCTAGTCTTGGTTTTGGGTGATGAATTATTTTGCTCCCATATTTGGGCTCTTTTTGGTGTTTCTTTGTTGTATATCTATATTTTACGTTTTTTGATGTGGTTTCGTTAAAGACTAATGGCTACAACGTCTTTTCTCTACTTTTGTTCTTCCACTCTTTCAATTCTCTTTTGTTATTGTGTCTCTTCTCTCTGTGTGTACTCTTTCTCGAAAGGTGGTGTTCTTTATATTCTTTATTTTTTATTTTTTTTTCTTTTTGTTGTCAAGAATATACCTTTAATTATGACCCATAACTCCGATGAAAAACGTTTTACCTTATCAAATAAAAAAAAATACTCTTAAAATCTCATCATTAATATTTTTCCTATTAAACAATATTTTTAAGGTTCTTCACCTTGTAAAATGAAAATATTAATCAAGTTTCTGAAATGGACCCAATAGAGGCCTTTTGATGTAAAAAGTATTACGGGAAAGAATATTGAGAAGGTGACATTATCATTCGCATATTACCTTCTTGTGGTGGGGTTTTAATTTGAATGATTCGCTCATCGTGGACCAAAGATTATGACTTTTTTTTTATTCTTCTTTTTCTTCGTTTGTGCCAACGACCATTATGCTCTTGTAATGGATTATATTGAGATGTACTCTCATTAAATTGATTACTTTCAATTAAATATTATACATATGTTTAAAATAATGATAATTTTATATTATAAATGATTATTATGTTTTTACATTTTGATTTGTACAAAACTTGATAATTTATGAAACAAATTGTTTTCTTTTTTCTTTAACGTAAATTGTTTTTGAAATATGTGAATTTTTAATAAAATAATGTAAATTTTAAGGGTATTTAAAGGTATGTGATATATCAAAACTATCTTAATATTTATTAGATTTATGATTGATGGAAATAATTTGAATATAAATATAATAAAAATATATTGAAAACAGTTTCAATAATATAAAAAATTCTAAATCATATGTTCAAATTATTTCATGTGAAATACTAGTTTTAATCACTAATAAAAATTAATTTCAGATATTAATAAATATTGTATTGATTGTTTGATCTCTCTAAAAATTCTATGAATATTCAACAATATTTTGTGAATGTTTAATGTATATTTTAATGTCTAAATAAATTATAATATAATATTTATATATTTATAAATAGTTAAATTCATATTAAAAGAATATCCCTTAATTAAAAAGTGTGATAAAAAAATATAAACATAATTTTAATATGTTAAAAGTATCTCAACATTCATAATATAATTTAAAATTAAAAAGAAAATTAAAAAAAATAAAAATAAAAATAAAAAATGTTTAAAATTAAAAAATACACTAATAAAATTCAATTTATACTAATAATAAATAAACAAACACTTTAAAATTATATTGATTAATAATTAATAAAACACTAATCCTTTTTAGGTGTGTACAATCATAAAAAATCGTAGGAATCTGGAGTGACTTTGGTGGAGATGTATCTTTCAAATCTCGAGTGAGTGAAGGAAGTAGCTTCCAAGTACAACTCAGTTTATTGATATTAATATATTAAAATTTTTATAAACCATTCCCAAAAAATACAAAGTGAGAGGTCCATTAATTCAATATTTTATTCCACAAACATCGTTAAAAAGAATATGTACTTTCTTAACAGTGAGAGACTCATCTCCGAGGTATCTTGGTTATGCACATAATTTTGTTTATATCTTTGTAATTGATGTGTTTTCTTTGTTAATGTAGATTAGATATAAATTTAGATTTAGATTTATTAATAGATATATAGGGCTAATTTCTCTCTATATTTATAATATAGATATAATTAATTAATTATATAAAAAGAGACATTTAAATATTATAATTATGTTAAATTAATAAATAATTAAAAAATATTTTATTTATAAAAAAATTATGAATGAAGAATTGATTTAAAAATAAAACTTAACAAGATATTAATTTATAAATTTTAAAAAGTGAATGAGTATTTAAATTTTTATATTTTAATTTTCAAATGAGATGTTTATTTTAATTAATAATAGTCATTTTCATTTTTATAAAATTTAAATTAATTTATATATTTTATTAATTAATAAAATAACAAATCACTTAAAATATTTTTTAACGCTTAAAATATGTTCTTTATTTATTATAGAATTTTCTTTTTAAAATTTAATTTAACTTATATATTTATTAATTTAAAAATATAAATATAAATTATAAATAAAATTTCAACTTCAATTTTTATATATAATTTTTAAAATTTGATATTCTTATAAGATACATCCTCATTTTAATCAATGATTATTATTTTTGTAAAGTTAGTTAACTTCAACATTCATTAACTTAAATAAAAAAGGGATAAAATATATATGAATATTTGTACAAAAATGTCTTACTTCATGACACCACCCTTTTAAAGTTATATAAGAATATTTGTAAAAAAAATGTCTTACTTCATGGCACCACCCTTTTAAAGATCAAGTTAATTTTAAGTACTTTGAGTGTAAAAACTAAAAATGATAGATTATAAAGGAAAAATGATAGATTATAAAGGAAACTTGGATTTAGATTCTTTTATGAATTAATTGATTTTAATAGATTATAAAGAAAACTTAGACTTAGATTTTTTAATGAATTAATTGATTTTAATTTTAGGTAGTTCTAAAGAACAATTTTCATTCTATCTAAGAATAACAATTTAAGTTAATTTAAATATGAACATTAATTTAACAATAAAAACAATAAATTATAAAAAGATATTTAATTTTAAAAAAAAATCAAATTTTTATTTTATTCTGTTATTATCTTTCTTTTAAAATTTAAATTAATTTAAATAATGATTAATTTAAAATTAAAAAAAATAAATTATAGAAAAAAATTGAATTTAACTCTTTTATTTATGAATTGATTTTAATTTTTAGGAGTCTTAACTAATAATTATGGTCTTTTCAAAATATGACTCATAATGTAGTTTCCTTATTCTAACCAATAATATTAATTTTAAAATATATATATAAAACAATATCTAAATACTATTTATAATTTATTAATATATTTAAAATTTTATAACCCTAAAGATTTTATTTCACTACATTTTTAAAAACAATATTTACTTTCTTTAATACTATGAGACTCATTTCTATGTATCTTGCTTATGCGCATAAATTTGTTCATATATGAGTAATTGATGTGTTTTATTTATTAATGTAAATCAAGTATTTATTAATTGTTAAATTATATATTATATATTTTGTGTTTGTAGATTTTTTATTTAAATTAAATATTAATAATATATTTATTGATTTTTAATAAAAAAATTTTAATGGTTATTTTTATTTTGAAAATGTTTAGTGTGTTATTGGACAATTATAGAAGTGAGTTTTTGAGTCGTTTTTTCTTTTATTCTATGTAATTTTTATCTTAATTTTTAAACTGTTTGATGTAGATTTACATGCTAATAAAATTTTAATTTGAATAAATTATTAATAAATAAACAAGCCTAGTGTATTTCAATATTTAAAAAAATATCTAAAAAAAAGTATTAAGTATTTTTAAAAGTATTCATAATTATTAGAATATTTTTTTGATATTGTATATCATTGAAAGGTATGAAAAATATTAAGATAGTTGAACTATTTAAAATAAAAAGAAGAAATTTAGTTTTTTGGTAATTTAAATAAAGGTATTGAAAATTGAACGAATTTTTGGAACTTTAAATTAAACAAACGAAGTTATAAATTTGGTTTACTTACATTTCTAAATGATAATTTAATCATATAAAAAATCAAACTTAATAATTTGTATATTATTTTTCAATCATTACAAATTTTCTAAACTATTTATTATTATTATTAAATATTACAAATGTTAAATTAAGATAATTATTAACTATTACATAAGAATATGTACAAATGCACGGTACCATTTGTGTATGAGATATGTCACTTTATAGAAATAGGTTTCTATGTTGTGGGGAGGGCAAATGCTATCGTATGAAAACCTGGATGCCCTATTTTAAAAGCTGAACTCTTTGGTGGTTGGGGATGGAAGGAATTCTTTTCCGTAAATAGGGTAGAATTTTTTTAGAATTTTTTTTTAGAAATAAAATATATGTATATATATATTTATAATTTATTATAAAATAGAAATAATGAATCTTTCTAAAATTAAAAACTTAAAAATAAATATTATATTTTCATTTAATATAATCTCATTTTAATTATTTGTATAGAGATAAATATTTATAGATCATAATTATATAAATTTAATATGTAATTAAAAAAACTTATTTTATTTATAAAAAAATTGTGAATATAAAATTGATTTAAAAATATATATTGATTTATAGCCAATTAAGATATATTAATTTATAATTTTAACATGTAGATGAGTGTTTAAATTTTTATATTTTAATTGATTTTAATTTTTAATGAAATGTTTATTCTAATTAATTATAATCATTTTCAATTTTCTAAAATTTAAATTAATTTATATATTTATTAGTGGATAAAATAATAAATTATATAAAATATTTTAAGAGCTTTAAAAAGTGCTCTCATTTTATTATTACATCTTCTTTTAAAAATTAATTTATGTATTTATTAATTTAAAAGAAAAAATAAAAATTATAAATAAAACTTGAGCTTAAATTTAATATATATAATTTTTTATTTTGATTTATTTTTAAAATAGATTCTCATTTTAACAAAGGCTTCATGTACAAGTCTTTGTGGGAGCTTAAAATAGTATTAAAATTTGTTTTAAATATTAATCATAAAGTAAACATTTTTATCAAGCAAAACAATTTAAGTTGAATATATCTCAAACTCATATGGTTAAGGTATTAATAAAAATAGCCATGTGGTGGGAGTAAGACCCCTTAAAGAGTGTGGTCCAATAAAAGTCATAAATATTAGTTACCACCTTAATAATGATTCATTTCATCCAAGTATGCTTATGCTTTGTAGGTTTATGTTGATTGTTATTAACCACCTTAAATTATCAAATTCATACTATATATGATATCAATTTTCTTTTTTTGGTGCAATTACCATAAATCTACTGTAATAAATCAAAACCTCAATGTTTTAAACATTATATCGGAGCCACTTTGATACCCGACTCTATAGATATTTATTGTATTTGTTGAACAGTGTTTGCAGTAGATAAAACTAGACCTTGGGCCTCCCTAAAAGTGTAAAGTTGAAAAGAATAGAACAAATATGATGATTGTTACATCACAAAGAATGTTTTACAAAAGAAATAAAGAAATAATATTCTTATCCATAAATGAACAAAAATAGTTCAATGGGATTCGAGAATACATCCAATTACAATAGAGTTGTGGTAAGACTTTGGATTTAAGATTGCCCTGCAAACAAGAGAATAATTATTTTTAAAGAAGCAAAACATCATTATTTTTGTGGCAAATGGTAAGTGAAACTTTACATACCATAATAGCTATAATAAGTAGTCAAATTTTATAGAACTTCAAGGTATAATATGAGAAGTTTTACATAATAAAATACATGTTAAGGATATATTTGGCTAACAAACATACACATAATTTCAAACATAATATTTTAAGACGTATTTAAAATTTGAGGATGATTCTTTTTCAAAAAATGTATATTACACAATACATATTTCAAAATCTGTCTAAAGTTGTATTTGCTTTCATCAAACTTTATGGTGTTAAAAAATAAGTCATATTAGATTAAAAATAGCTTTCTAAAACAATTTCCATGAGAAAGTTATGCTCTATGCAATTGATGGTAAATAATCATTTAATGTCATAATATTTGACAAATTTTATTGTAGAGATAATAACTCATTTTTTTTTGTAAATTTAACCACCAATCTTTTTAAGAGAGTTACCCAAATTTGTTTCAAGAAGCATTAAAATTACTCTAATTTAGTTATTTTTTCATCTTATTTAATTAATTTGTCTGACATTCTCAACAACGGTGTTAACACTAAGATAATGTAGACTTAAAATGAAGTTGGAATTTATTTACAGTTATATATTAATATTCTTTAATTACATGTTTTTGTACTGCTATCATAAGATGCTTGATATTATATAGTTCCAGATATTTAATGTTTGAATTTATTTTTCTTTAGTATTTAAACCAAAGACTATATTGTTTTATGTAGTCCCAATCATCATTCATTGGACTCAAATGAAATGTGAATAAAGGGCTTATGTTGATATTGTACACTTCCAATGCTTTAAGATCTTAGTTCATTTTCCCATGATATTTGGATAAAAAGCATTTTCTTCTATGTAATATCAATTGTTAATTATTAGAGACTAGGAAATGTAAAGGCAAACCTCAAGAAGAAGGATTGAATAAGTAAAGAACAAAGAGCATAGTCATTAGTGACCCACACTTTATTAGAAAAATTATATTTATATGTTGTAAATATAACCTTGTAAAAATAATGATTTTTTATGCAAATATTTTTGAAGGTGTCAAGTAAGTAAATTTTAGTAATACATACAAAATCTAAAGTTTTATAAAATGAAAGATGAATAGTATTCTAAATCTTGCAATAAATAGTAATAAAAAGTGGAATTTGAAAGGATTGTAAAATATTATATTATATTAGTTAATATTTTTTAAATAATCAAAATAATATTATTTATACTATATCACAAACATTTACAATAAAATATTTATCTAGCTATTACTTGGAAAACATGAAGTATATAAACAAAAATACTGGATCACAATACAAATCAGTACATACATCACGTTGAAAATATAGACAATTTCATGGAGTTAACACAACACACACTTTTTTAATTATAGAATGGCATAGGGGGCACTATAATAAAAATAAACAAAAATTACAAGGGAATGCTTGTGCTGTTAAGCTTTGACCAGTAGCATCAAAAATTATGACCAGGGTCATCAGTTCTCTCAAGTTTTGTATAATATGAGAAACCCACTCCTAGAAGTACTTTTGAATCATGTTCAATCTCAAGAGAAAAATGTGCTAAAATGTGTCTGGATCACACTATTGTTGAGAATGTCAGACAAGGCCTAATTAGAGTTCATCCAGTGGGGAGTTTTGAACTGACTCAATGATGCTCCAAGGCCTAATGAGTGATCTAAAATCTTTCTGAATCTACCTTTTTCCATAATATGAAGTTCAAGGGGTCCAATGGTCTTAGCTTTTTAGAAAAAATATAGGCCACATCAATAAAATATTTTTCCATTGTTAAACAACATCTGTTCAGAACCTTTTCATCTATTTTTCTACTAAGCTTCCAAAATATAACGTAGTACCCTAACTCAATTGACATATCTACATAGCTTGTGAAGTCATCCAGCTCAATATTTTCTTTGGTCAAGAATTTGGTATCCTTCTCAACAACAATTTGTAAATCTTTCTCAGTTGTCTTGCCAATGTTGATTGTAAGAACAAGGTTCTTCCGGTATATATATAACAACTGTGGAGTAGAATTGTAAAATCTAGTTACTCTTACAACATCACCAAGACTACACTTGTAAAGCCCTGTATGCAGATAAAGGCAATAAAGGTTCTAGATTCTCCATATCACAAAAACTTTCAAACAATATAATTAGACGTCCATGTGTTTTGGTTAAATAAAACTAAAATTTCAAAGACATAGAAAAATGCAAAATGTAAACTGTAAATTACGTATTGGAAAATGATGAGGTAGAATACACCAATAAATGTTGTAAAAACAACCTCATAATCCTACCTGACTTTTACATCTGTCAGACCAATAAGTTTAAATTTTGTATAGTGGGCATTAGCTACATTTTGATTCAATTTCGAGTCTTCAAGATGCAGATGGAGTGGAATGAATTCAAAATATGCAATATTGGGTACAAGAGTGAAAATTGTATTCTCTGGTGGAGTTGTGGGATCTATTTTAGTAGCAATCGCACATTCAGAAGAAGCATAATCTCCACTCAATAGTGGTAGATTGGTTGCATAATCTCTCTCTCAATTTCCTTAAATAAGGCTCCATAGAACCTGTCATGATAGAATGAACATACTTAGCATTGGGCCAAAGCTACATAATAACTCCATACCAATTCTCCATGCTCTTACATTTTTTGTATAATGCATCTTCCAAATTTGTATTAGGTTTTAGTAATTTAGAAATGGATACCCTCATAGAAGGTTCTGTGATTCATTCACTAAGTTTTCCTTCCTTGATATCCACACAAAGTTCTTGCCAGAGTTATTCAAAGTTCCTGAAAGCATCTACTATATTGTATGAAAAAGTTGATTGCACGCATTGTACCTCATTTGAATAGAGTAGTCCGCATAGGAGATGGCCATACAAGGATTGTCAAGAATCATGACCAAATACAACCTCATCTAGACTGCTTGGAAAAACCTCCCTGTGCTTCTTTGAAATCTTATTAGCTTCACTATAGAAAACATTTGTAGTCACAGAGAAAGCTACAAAATCCCCTTTGGTATGAATTTATTTGCTACAATAAATAAATTCTAGGGATCTTCCCCTATGTGTGATTGGATATACCCTGAAATCCATAAATAACACTGTGAATTGCTTCAAACTACCAAAACAAGTAATATCGTTGTGAAATTAAATCACCATACTCATCTATTCATAGTTGTGAAATCATACCAAACACAGGAGAAGTGGAAGTGCCAATAGAACTAAAATATGCCAAAGATTCCCAAGCTTAAAATATTGAATTACTTAAAACTAAATAAAGAACCTATTGCCAACAATCTCAAAAAACTAGAAGTTATAATCTATGGAATTGATTTTTGTGGAACAAGAGGCATTTAAATCCTAAGTATCACAAGCCAAAAATACAAATAGTAAATACACTCGGGATGCACTTATAGATGTTGATAGAATAAAATGCCAACATATTTGAGGCCAAAAGAGGGGAAATTTTCTTCACAAACAATAAAATTTAGATATCTTGGCTAAAATTATCTCCAAGATAATTATTTATGGGACTGAACTCTTTTGATAAGGATTTTGATGGAAATCGACACTGTAGCCCTCTAGAAGAATCAGGGGAATCTCAAAGGATGCATGAACTTATTAGGATCTTCCACCTTAAAGTTTTAAATAAGTTGTTCTACTAACTAATAAAACTATCATTCACACCTTTACTACGCCTTTAACAATAGTCATAACATGTAATGATATTAATGCCCATAGTTAATAATTATTATAAAGGTATTTGTTGAGAGATTTTGCACCTGTCATGGGGTAATAAGTATTATAGTGATTTTTATGACATCATTAATTTGCACTTTAATAATATCATAGTCATTTCCACTAATCAAAACATTGTTACATACCATTTTTTATAATATTTGTTAACAAATGCACAAATAACTATTGAAAACTTTCAAATATTTCATTGCACAAATAAATAATGAATTTTGATAGGTGGAAAAAGTATAATTTAATGAAAAGTTAAATGAAGATGATTCCTTTAATTATCCCTTTGAAACTAAAAATGACTATTGTCTTTTTCAAAGTAAATCAACTTCAACATTTATGAGCTTAAAGTTAAAGCTGGCTTTTAAGTACTTTTAGTATAAAATAAAAAATGATAAATTAATAAAGGAAACTTGAGCTTAATTCTTTTATGTATAAATTTATTTTAGCTTTTGATTGGTATAAAGAACATATTTTCATTCTAATTAATAATGGCAATTTAAATTAATTTGAATATTTATTAATTTAAAAATATAAATTATAAAAAAATGTTTAATTTTATTTATTTTATTTTATTATAATATTGTCCTTCTCTTAAATTTTACATTAATTTAAATATTAATTAGTTTAAAAATAAAAAAAAAATATATAAAAGAAATTTAAATTTAATTTCTTTATTTATAAATTGATTTTAATCTTTAAAGATCATATTTTCATTCTAATCAATAATAACAATTTAAATTAATTTAAAAATGAAAATTATAAATTATAAAAAGATATTTAATTTTATTTGATTTTTAATTTTATTATAATATTATCCTCCTCTTAAAATTTAAATTAATTTAAATATTAATTATTATTATTTTAAAAAAATAAAATAAAAAAAAATTTAAACTTAATTTCTTTATTTATAAATTAATTAAAATCTTTAAAAATCTTAAGATAAATCCTCATTCTAACAAATGATTATGATTTTTTCAAGGTTTGAGTTAATTTAGAATCTCATTAATTTAAAGATAAAAGATAAGTTATATAATTTGTCTTAGTGTATCATTACATCGACTCGGGTACTTTTTAATTTAAACATAAACATAAAAAATCTCGAATTCTTTTATACGTGAAATAATTTTAATTATTGTCTTTTCAAAGTTTAAATAAAGTTTGAGATTTTAATACGAATAAATAAATCATATTTAAATTATATATAAATAATTTAATTATTTTTAAATAGTATTGTAATAAATATATACTATAGATTATTTGTCAATAGGTTATTAGTAAGTTTAGGTAAAAGATTGAGAAAGGAAAAAGTCTATTTGGATCTTTCCATTATTGGGATGGTTTAAATTAAATTTAGATGGTGTTTCTCAGAGAAATTTGAGGGCTTTCAGTACAAGTTGTATTTTTTGCGATTGTAGTGGTTTTTTAATCAAGATAATTTCTAGAACTTTTTTGAATGGTATAAATAATGAAGTTGAAGCTCAAGCTATATCCATTGAGATCGATCTTGCAATCCATTGTAAAATAGATAAACTTATTAATGAAGGTGACTCTCAGATCTTGATTTCTACCCTTAAGAAAAAGACAACCACCTCTTAGATTCTAGATAATATTTTATCCAGTGTATAGGCTAGTTTTGACAAATTTGCATCCCTGGATTGCAAGCACTGTTATAGACAAGCCAACTCAGTTGTGGATTTCCTTGACAATTGCAAGATTGACCAAAGAGAAGAAATGCAGATGGATAGTCTTAGATCTACTTGGAAAGACTTTCCCAATATAATTTTCATTAATATGGGTTTTAAAATAAAAATAAAAAAATAGATTCAAAACTATTTTTTTAGTCCATTATAATAATCAATAGATTTTGATTATTATTTATGGTGGTTTGATTTAATCATACCTATCCTCGCCACCTCCTTAGGGTTTTTGGTGGCATTATGTTTTCATGATGGCCTTACCCATGTCAAAAAGGGTGGTGGTTGATTGCATTTATGACAAGAGTTTGGATTTGATTTGATATCATCAGGTAGAAGTTTCTTATTTACACTTTGGTTGTCTTTTGGTTACCATGGACACTAGGTGTTTAGCCATGGAATGGATCTCAAGACATCTCATAGACATGGATCAAATGTGACTTGAGTCCCTTTAGGTTTGACCTATTTCAATTAGGTCTTATCTCTCCTTTAGGTCTCATGGAGACCTAATTCCATTAGGCCTACTTAGCACACGTTACCCTCTGATATTCCTAGAGCATATTCAAACACATCACATTATAGGGACACATCATATGCCACTCCAATAGACCATTTATAAGATTCTCTAGGATTAATAACACTTTTGATCTCAAACCACTACTTGGAGCACATCATTAGTACTGTTCATATAAGGCTTATGCATACCCAGAAAGTTTGTCTTGAATAACTGAAGCATAAACACAACTTTATTCAACAATTATGGAAACAAATCATATAATTAAAAACCTCATGACATTTGGATCATCACGAACTTCATAAGATGCTTCAACTCAGGGTATACATGCTCAAACTCTTCTATGCAAGAAGCTCACTCAGAACTACCAACTAGTCTCAAAACACAGTCATGAAAACATGAACTTATGATATCTGATAGAACATAATCAAGGACTTATAATGCATAACCATGATCTTATAACTTCCTCATATTCACTTTAAATAAAAATATCATAATCATTAATAACAACTATTGGTCTTGTAGACCAATTTATTGACCTTCTTTCTCATAGTCCTTACTCAACCAGACAAGTTATTTTGGCTTGAATGTTTCAACCTCTGACACTAAATTCCAAGCTTATAAAAATCATGGATATATCATTCAAGTCCCAAAAAACATCATTATGTGTATTAGATATATCAATTCATGACATAGAGTCTCAAACCCATCGATGCAACCTACGTACCTAAAACTGTCAGTTTGCCTTGAAGACCAGTCATGGTGATTTTGAATTTAAACACCTGCGTGGACAAATTAAAAATGTGATGCATGTGGATGATCATATATATTTATTAGATAATTATTAGATATATAGATAACATGGTCATATGGCAATATTGGTCTTGCAAACCAATCTCACAACCTCACACTTTTATTGTCTTATCTGCACTATACAGGTCAACTTATGAGCAACATTTTCATCATATCCACTAACCTCCAAAAATTTTATCCAATATGAACATGTATTAAAGGTCTTAAAAACATCTTCATGCACTTGGATTCATCCTTGATCCATGATAACACATCCCTAATTATCTTCTCATTTATGCCTAGTTTTCTCATTGTTTGCACCATTAGGCCTATTAGTGATAGGTCAAATTGTATGACCAGTTTAACACACTTGAGGGATAAAAAATGCTCAAAAATCACTATGTACATAAGATACAATTCTCAAGCTTCAACCTTCATCCAATTATAAAATTTGACTCAGTTAACTCTGCCTACTACAATAAATCCCTGAGAAACAAGGTCTTTCTTATAGGGTCCACTCACTCTCTTGATAAACCAATCACACTTGGAGGTGCCTAGGAAGTTGAATACAACCTTTAATCACTTAACTATTCATAAAAAACCATTTTGATCACTTTAGAATAAGATATTTCTCATTGGGTCACTATTAGGGTTCTTTGAGGGTTTAAACCATCTTTCAGTCTTAACGACCATTCATAAATATTAGCCCCTCATTCTAGAAACTAATGCTTGGAAATTTGAACTAAGACCCTTCCTAATCTACCATGAATTTATCAGGTTCTCATGTAGAGGTTACACATGCCAATGAACACTTGAAAGTTCATCTTGGGTTAAGAACCCTTTATTCTATGCACTTGAGAAACCTCAAAACCACTTTTCATGCCTTTTGTTGTAATATTTGACCTTAGACTTGGTCAACACACTTGGAACAACATGACATACCTATGAAAACACTCACTTTTCCATACATGCCTTATAAATATGACTTCATACCTTATTAGTCCATGCTTTCTCTCTTTGCTTTCTAGGCTTTGATTTACAAGTCATATTATGCCTTAAGACTAACCTTAAAGTTTATTTCCATGTGCTCTCCACTTTACTTACATGCTAACACAACATCTCACATGCTCAAAACATATCAAACATACTTCATTTGCCTTGACAATACCTCATGACATCTCATTAGGTTAGGAAAGGTTTAGAACTAATCTAGTTACATATTCGAGATTAAGGCATTACCCATGTAGGCTTACCTTGAAACTTTCCTAAGTGCTCCAAAAACTCATATACATGCTCAAGCAACCTTATACAACCTCTTCTTTGAAGCTTCAACAAAACATCTTTAGGGATTTGTCAAAACATCTTCTGAGCTACATAGGTGGATCTTTGGAGCTGCCTAAAATATCTTAAGAGCTTCAACAAAACATCTTCATATCTCAACGGAGCATCTT
This sequence comes from Torreya grandis, assembly GCA_037957365.1. NCBI lineage: Eukaryota > Viridiplantae > Streptophyta > Pinopsida > Cupressales > Taxaceae > Torreya > Torreya grandis. The sequence goes on along the minus strand of JARHVA010002107.1, from coordinate 480,290 downwards.
CAGAGTTGCTTATGAGATCTTCAGATCTTGACTAAGGAAATTTGTATCTCACTATTTTCTATGTTGATTCTTCATATCAGGCATACAAGGTCATACCCCACACACCATATATTTTAACATCAATGACATCAACCTTGACATCAAATGATATCAACCTTGACATCACTGACAACACTCTCAACAATATGTTCTCCATTCCCCAATAGGGGTGTATGTGTGTCAAGGCAATTCTTTGAGTTACCACTACTCCATTGAGGGGCTCAAAACCACTCATGCTAATTATATCACATACAAATCCCTCCATCATTGTTATCATCCTCTCTTATGAATATGAATACCTTGATGATATCTCTTATGCTTCTATATCCCTTCTCTCTCTTTCTATCTTCCCTAAATCTATATCACCAATTACCTATTCCTGTTCTACCTATGGAATTTTTGAACATTTCTTATTGTTCCTTTGGTACTAAAATAACCCTTTGTCACCACTCATATGAAAATCCTATAAAAATCCCCAAATTATCCAAGATATGGATTGGATACCCTTTTAATGTCCCCAAATGGGACAATTTAACAAAATTGGGGTTTGCAACAAATCCTTATGCAAATCTAAAATTAATTCTAAAAAATATTGAATACAAACCAACAACTCTAACTACTTTAAATGCACCACAAAACTAAAAATGAAAACTTCAAAATAACAAATAAATACCTTATGATTTTAGCCACCAATGGCTCTCACCACTAGGAAGGAAGAAGCTGAAAAAGAGGGTTTTAACCTTCAAACCCTAGTGCCACACAAACTAAATGGTGATGTCCTTTTCCACACTCCAAACCCTACTCAAACCCTCAAACATTGTAGACAAAAATTATGCCAAATTATATCAATCATATCATCAATTAATTATCATGTATTAGGGCTCCAAAGTGATCAAACTCTAGTCAAACCAAGTCACCAATACTCAAAATATCACTATATTAATTATATCAGAATTTAGACCTTGTTTCACCCTCCAAGCAATGCCAAAATCACTGTAAATAATTATCAAAAAATCATAAATAATTATATCATTATTTTTCCAACATTTAGGGCCTAAAATCACCCTACAAACCCTACAAAAATCACTCCAAGTGAATCGCCCAAATGCATAATTTATTTACAAATAAAATCAGAATTATGATATTTGGTTTGGTTAAATGGCCTTAAAATAGGTTGCCAACAAATATGATAATTACCAAAAAATTACAATAATAATATTAATAATTATTATTGTTAAATAATGTACCAATTGACTAATCAAATGCCTCAATTAAGATCCTAATTTCAGGTGCCCAAGTTAGAATAAACCAAAAATACTTAATCAAACTCTAGGAGAGAGTTTTATATGTAGCACATATCTCCAAGAGGGGTTTTCAACCTCCAAATTCAAGTCACCACCCTAGAAATTGCCTCTCATGCAATCAAAAAACCTCTAGAAGTAATTCACCAACCTCCCAACCTAAAATTCACCTATTGAAGCACAATTTGTAGCCCTTGATGTAGAGCTACTCGCAATGAGGATGTGAAAGGTTTCATCTCCACACTTTGAAGCACTTTAAGGTTTTCATATTCAAGATACTATGTCCAATATTTACATACTTAAGCAATAGGTTCAATATCATAAAATTCATAACCTTCAAATGGAGTCCACACTTTTCTTTAATAGCCAATGCCCTAAAAGGAATGCCCAAGTAAAGGAGGGAAAATCTCTTTTTAAAATATATAAAAACATCCTTATAATTTATTTTTTATCCCATGGGTTCCCATGACCCTCAACAAGGCCCCAACTTGAGTGAAATTAGGATAAAAATTACTTTTCATAACTCAAGTGCAAATTAGAATTCATAATGTACCTTTTTTATTAATTGCTCTTTAAGTGGACCCCCAACATTCCCCTTCTTATTTTCCATTAGCCTTTTGGGAACAACTAAGACTCTAAGTGGCTCATGTCAAAAAGGGGGATATGATAAACCTATACTAAAAAATCAATCACATAGTCATCTAGGGTGAAATCGTAGTAAACAAACAAGGCCACAGTGCAACCCTATCCTTCTAGTGTAGCATTATACTAGCAAATAATTCACCCTACATAAATCCTTTAGTAAATCTAAAATCATAAAATAGCCTACACAATCCAAAAACACTCGATTTTAAACTAAGTACAAGTATTACATTGCACTTTACTATTTGTAGTTTATTCCAAATATTGTATTTCACTGTGTTTTACTCTATTTTAGTTTCAATAGTTTTAATCTATTTTTTTATTCATTTCAATTCAAAATAGAATGAATATTATGGTGAACCTACAATTTTATTTTAATAACAATGCTTACTTGATTTTTTTGTGGTTTGGGGTTTTAGTTGAATTTCTAATTTCACAAAATCTCAAATTCTTGTTTCCTTACACAAAAATATTTCAATTTTTCTGTTCACTTTATTTTCTCTTGCTTGTTTTTTGTGTTCTAGAAATGTGTTTTGGTATTTTTAAAATTACTTATTGTTTATTTTTACAAGTTATGCGATGATATCTTTTACTGATACCATGGTGTGAGGGGTACTTACCCAACGCTCATAGCCATTGTACAACATTAAACATGAATTTTAGTTTACATATACCTCGTAGTAGATTAGAAATGCCTAAGATCCCTTGTTTGTATCAAAAGAAGCCTATTTTAGTTATTTTATTTTTCATGCACATATGAGGATCATATCACCTAGAGAAGTTACTCTTAGCATACCCTTAAAAATGGGTTAGTAGGCTACAGGCATGGTTTTACCTCTGTAGTTAGCGCTATGAAACATTAAGCTGACACTAATTAGTGAATGATCAGGTATATTTTAGAACCCACACAGTCATTCAAACCCTTGCCTAGATCACCCTTATACCTTTAATTTTCTTGTATTGTATCCTTAATGGCATCAATGGGTGAATCTTTCTTTCATATGATGCATAGGATTATAAAATTCATTGTCACAACTTGTATTAACTTTCAACATGTTATTCATTATTTTTTCACATGGATTCAATATCAAATTAATAGATAATATATATTAAATAGGGTTCAATCTCAATATCTTCCTATTACAAATGCTTGCACTACTATATCATGTCTTCTTCTCTAATATCTTTTATCAAATCTGAAATGACTTGGGAACAAGAGGAAACATATGTTATGCATTGTTTTAAATATGCAACTTCAAAGGATCTTCCATTGCTTACTCCACATCCACTTGAAGGGTTCATCATGGCTCTCATTTCAAAATGTAATACTAACAATCTAGTCAAGCTATTGAAAAAAATTATGCAATATCTTCGTGAACATCCATAAAAGGTTTAATTGTTCTTATAAGTTTCTAGAGATGAATAAAATAAAGGGTCCCAAGATAGTCTTTCTAATATTTCTACTTCTACTATTGCATTAATTCCTATTTCTACACCTCTAGTTACTTATATAACATCATCTCTTGGTTTGGTAACACATCATTTGTTTTCCAAAATGTGTATATGCCTATGCCTACTTATGCTACTTATACTCCCCAAATTATATCTACAAATACTACTCTTGAACATACATTTTTTACCTAAAATCTAAAATGTCTCAACTTGATAAAACCATTTCTCATGCTAGCCCTTCCATGGATTCATGTTATTTTATACATAATCCTTTATCACCAAAAATTTCATATTATCCATTGCCAATTAGATTCGTGGCTCCTAAGCTTCCTCTATATGAAGACAAAAGTGATCCTAAACAACATTTATGTGTATTTTATGTAGCTTGTATAAAATATGCAGATAATGATAAATTATTGACAAAGCTCTTTTTAAAAAATCTCAAAAAATATCCTCTTATATGGTTTTATGATATTCATCTTCAATAATTAAAGGCTTTCAATCCTTTGTAAAATTATTTTTTAACACACTTTTCTATAAATATTATTAAAAAGTTACCATATGCTCAAATTGTAAAGTTCAAACAAGGGTATAATGAACAAGCCGTTAATATGTTATAAGATACAATGCTATGCTAAAAGAAATGACAAATCAAATGGATGATAATAAGCTCCAAGATAATTTCATTAAGAGTTTTATATCTCCACTTCAAGAATTAATTATGTTTGATAAGTTCAAATCTTTTGATAAATTATGCCATACAATCAAAGACCATGACGTCAAATTGATTACTTTTAATAAGCTTAGGTATATTTAACATGATCTTTCTACTTCGAATGTCAAGTTTCAAAGTAAGCCAAATTATAAGAGCAAACCAAATGAAAGTAATATTGAAGCTAATATTATAGGTAATGATATCTCATAATCAATATAAAATATTCATTTACACGCTTCAACAAGGAGGAAATTGCTACACCCTTAACATATGGCATGCATAGGAACATGTGTGGTTGACTTGTAGCTAACATATGTCTTATATTATCTTGTTGCATCTCTCTATGTTCTTAATAAGGTCATCATATATAATAACCATGACTATGTAGAGTATATATAGGAGGTAGTTGTTATTGTTTGATCATCATATTAGGAATTTAACTCTTATTACATTAATGTGGAGGTCTCTCCCTGCGAAGTGGCTCAATTATTTTTATCAAGCATTCTATTCTTCTATTAGTTATTGTCATGGATCTACAAGTTTTGTGTCAAAGTGAGTCACACTTTAGGATCGATAAGTAGATAGTATGAAATGAATGAAGGTGAAACTGTATCAAGTAGTGAAACCATGAACACATGAGAGGAAGAAACTTCCCAATGTGTAAAAGCATTCAATATAATAACATTCCAAGTTAATTATCCTAAAGTACCTAGGAAGGTACAATATATATTTGGAAGATAGACATGTCCTTATATCCTCATGAATGTGGGATTATCTTCCCCAATGACCTTTATTAAATCTAATCAAGCTAATTAGATCATGTAGGTAAAACCACATAGTGGGAACAAACCTACATCAACACCCCGCTTAAACATAGCTTAGGTGGGTAGAAGAATTGGGTCCTAAAAAATAGGCTTGATAAGGTACACAAGTACATAGCAATAGAGAACTAATAATTACCCATAGAAGAAGATGATGTTGTCTATAATAGAGATTAAAAAATGACCAAAGTCAATGATGTGATGGTCTACCTAAAGACCGAAGAAGCTCCATCTACATTGAATAATGTTCCATCCCTTTATCAGAGGAAGAACATGATAGGTGTACTTAGAGTCTACCCATTATATAATGGAAGATAAATACAATAGTACAAATATCTTTGAGTATGGTCCAAAACTAAAGTGTGGCATAGGTCTAGAAATATCAAGCACAAGAACTAAATGTAATGTCACTAAAGCAGACCTGTCCAAATAAGGGCATGGAAAATTTACTAAAAGAATTTCCACATGAAGTGTGGAGCATGGCTCATCAACTAAATAATGAGGATCCATAGGAAGAGATGAGTTTTTGATGCTCTTGATAAGTACACCAACATTGTTAATGAAGATGAGAAGATCCTTTGAAGAAAAAATCTATGATGGATTTGGAAGAACAACATTGTGTAGTGAAACTGATGTAGATTCTACAAAAGGACAACTAAGATCTTGAAAAAACTCATCCACTAATAGTGGCTCGATATAAGGAAAAGAATTGTGCATTTGAAATGACTCATCACAAGAAATATGAGTAAGAGGAACTAGTAAAATAATCTCTAAAGAGACAATAGTAAGAAGAAGAAAAGTGATTAAAATATCAATAGGATCTCTGAAAAGATCTGAAGAATGCTCTAAATAGTAGAGGGACACTTTGTGTTCTCCACACGGTGGTGTATATCCCATGAAACTTGTATCAATAAGTGACCATAGACACAGTCACAAGAGTTGGCCTAATATTTATATTGACAAGGGTTAATGGGGATAGGAATTTATCCATATAGAAATGGAATAAGGTCCTATTTTATGAGCAAGCATTCCATGTACATTTACCATGAAGCATAGTTGGTCTTTCCAAGAATAACCACTAATTTAGTCATATAAAATATTAAATTTAGTAGCTTGAGTGTGGCTTGTGACACCCAATCCATAGGTCCCTCTTGCATGCTCTCATGACCCTTCTAGGCACCTTTTCACTAATTCTTAGTCATTCATACGCTTTTGAGACCTCATTTTAGCTTAGCCAGGACCCTTTTTCCATGCTTATTCCATCCCCTCAGGTCCTAAGCCTATAGGATAAGAGCATTGGAGGTGGATAATAGTGTTAGACCCTAGGGTATCTCCTTTCTAGTGCTCTTGTCCAATCACATTTTGAGCTCAGGTGACCATTTTTATCTAATTCTTCTTAATCATTATGTCAGCCTAACATGATTGCATTTAAATCATGACTAATATGTCTCTATAAAATCCCATTCAAAGTTCATTTAGAAAGGGTTGGTAATTATTTTCAAAAGCGAGCAAGAATATAAGCAATAATACTAAGGCAATCTTCCCTATTCTCTACATACATTCAACCAATACAATTACAAGCTCATTCAAACCCTTACACCAGTCCCTAGCCACCTCAATCACACCTAGTTTAGCATTTTTGCATCTGCATAACACTAATGCACAAAGCACATTAAATGGGAGAACTACATATGGCTTGATCCCTCTTCAGAGTATTGGTATGTAGACAACATGCCCACACAAGGGGTGTGGATACATAATCAGTGCATCTTACACACACTAACCCCCCCTCTCTCAAGTTTAATTTAATCATATTGAAGATTAAATTATCTCTACAAGGATCTTCATCGACAGTCAAGACTTGAAATTTCATAGGCAGGCTGATATAGGGACAGTGGACAAAACCTAGAAAACTCAAATATTTATGACAAGTTTGGAAAAGAGTGACATGACCTAGATTATAGCACCAGAACCTAAAGTGTCCTATTTTCTATGCTTCTATTCTTTCACTGAATGAAAGCTAGATCCTAATTTGTGACAGTGTCCCAATCCTGCATAGATAACACCATCTTCTATCTCAACCATCTCAGTCTATTTTTAGCTAAGTCTAATTTTCTCTTTATTTATTAATATTCTTAGAAAGGTTAAAAACACAATCAAATTATACAAATCAGTAGCTTATTATTGCAATATTATTTATTTATTTTATTAAATCAGACCTTTAACTAAATTAAGAATAATACTCTAATATTTTCAAAATAGTTAAATCATTTGGTGAACCTGACTTACGTCATTTGTGCATAAAAACCCTAAAAACCCTAAGGTAAATTTTTTTGTTGATTTTTATAATATTTTTTTGATTTTTTACTTGCCTATTTAAATTATAAATTCAACAATTTAAATTTTAAAATTCTATAGTAATTTTAAAAAATTAATTTTCTTCCAAACGTTAGTTACATACACTAGGTCCCTTTAAATCAAGAATTTTTCAATAATTTTTTTATTTTTTACCTACATATTTAAATAAAAAATTCATGTTAAATTTTAAAATTCCTTAGTAATTTTTTTAAAAATATCATTTTTCAAAACCCTAGTTGCATATACTAGGTCCCTTTGTTTGACTGAGGTATTACTTTACATCTACAATCAGATTTCACATAATAGCAATAATAGATCTCACTTGTTTACACATATTTCTTGCATTTATTGCAAATAATAAAGAGATCATACTCGGTCCTATCATGTACATGACTGATGAAGTTTACCATATGTTAGTACAAAGCTTCATTCTTTGCATTGCATGATTACTTTTCATAATATGAGATGATATTAAGAAAGTTATTGTTAAACATAGTAAGATCCCTCTCATTCAAATAAATGTTTACTTGTCTTTAATAAAAAGTTTCATTACTTACTTTCTATCTCTCATATGGAAAAAATTTCAAGTTTATCTTGCTAAACATATTATAAATATCATAGCACATGTCAAAGTTTTTTATGTATTTTTGCACCATTTCATGCTCTATATCCCTTGATATGTATCTCTCATATGGAAAAAATTTCAAGTTTATCTTGCTAAACATATTAGAAATATCATAGCACATGTCAAAATTCTTTATGCATTAATGCACAAATTCATGCTCTCTCTCACTTGCTTGATATCTCTCATGTGGAATGCTCTTTATAAACATATTTTTATACAAATTATAACTCCAATTACATACATTTCATTCCACATACATGGTTTCTACCTAGATGCATATAAAATCCTTACATACTTAGAGGATCCATTACATAAGCTAACAACTAGCTGTCAAGTTTCAATGTCATATCTTATGCACATGAAAGAATTTCCTTCTCCTCTTCTCCCCCAAGAGGGTGATAGTTACTTTCTCTCTAACTAGGTCCATGTTGTCACCCCTTTAAATGGTGAGGTAGTCTATACTATTGTTCCTAATACATACATTTATCCTATAGCTTCTTCAAACTTTCTTCAACATATGTGCTTACATGTTCAATTGAAAACAACTAAGGTTTACACTTGTGAGACTCTAAGGGATCAAATCACCGATATGAACAAGTCAATTTTAGAATTACTAACACATAATTAGCTATTACATGAAAATATCACGACATTGGGAAATCAAATTATAATACAAAATCCTCAAAGGAACCCTAGTGTCCATCATGTATATGCACCTTCACATAAATCAATTGATTGCAAGCAATGTTACATATCAAAACAAGGAATCACAACAAAGTAACTCTACAACTAGTGATTCCAAAATCATTCAAGGATCAAATAAGAGTTCAAGTGAGGTACTAAGAGAAATGATTAAATCTAAGTTGATCAAACTACCTATTCTATATCCAATGAGAAGATCTAGATAATATTATGCATATCATAGAATGCATGGGCATCACACAGATTCATGTTTATAATTAAATAAACATATACAATAGATTGAGAAACCTATACAAGGCAAATCAGTCAAGCAATCCATAGTGACACAAGAACACATTCACAAAAGGTCAAATTTAGAAATAGTAAAAAAGTGGTTACCAAAGCTTAACTCAGAACAACAAAAGGATCAAAAAGAAAAATTAGTGTGAAAAATAGGACCATAAGCATAGGTAAAGCATGAAAAAGATGAAAATATACATCTATAAAATGAGGCTCAACTTTCAAAGTAGTATGGGTTTGGTCAAAACTATCTACAATAGTTTAATTTTGAAGGTCAAAGGTTAGACAAACATGCTCAAGGAATCACTACTCCTATTCTAGTAGTTGATAATGTTTGTCACCAAGGTTTCAGATTTATTGAACATCATAAGGCAAATCATTCATAGACATAATTTATCAAAGGAAAAGATCTAGATATAATAAAATTCAACACTAGCATTCTATTGGTTCAAAATTAAGATGATAATGATGAGTGGAGCAATATAGGTTATTATGATTTTTAAGATACCAACAATGAATCTGAATATTTAGAATCATATTTGTAGCCATTCCTTCATGCTTCACAATCATGCATGATTATTTTGTTCGATACATGACACCATGATAGGTATTCTCCCATGAGACTTATCAATTAGTATTGTCTCTTCTCAATCATGTACATAACTTCTTTTCAATTACTTGTACATAGTCTCCTTATGATTGATTATGCATAGATTACATGTTCAAAAATACAAAAACATTAAAATATATCAAAAATCCAAAAACATTCAAATATGTCAAAATGCAAAAATAATATAACACTTTAAAAATGAAAACATTCAAATAATTCAAAAACATTTCCATTATATGCATTATCCATACTTTACATTTCTACTACCATACTAGATGCACATTTGCTATTCTATGCCATTGTTTGTTGATTTATCTACATTACCATGCTTCACTTGATCTTCTTTGAGTGTGCGTAGTGACATCTAGATCCTTGATTGCTTCACTCTACCCATTGGGGGAGCATACTACTTCTACATTTGATACATACATCTATATATCTACCCATTGAGGGTATTTTATACATGACTACACCATTCAGGTTATGTCATTCCTATACCACACACTCCAAGTATCATGTTTATGTACATTAATTACTAGATTACATAGATTACTCTATTGACATTCACTAATATATATAACTTATGTATTTCTTGGCATATACCTAGTCTTGTACTCCATGTCTTGCATACTTTCACTTCTTGATTTGATTAGTTAGATACGATTGTATTTCTAGTATATTACATGATTTCCTTTCTTAATTTGCGTAACTAGATGTGTTTGCATTTATTAGTTCCTATTTTATCTCCTGTATGTGTCTTAGGACATTTTCCAATGTCCTTTGCATCTATTCTTGTGTGTGCCTTAGGACATTTGCCAATGTCCTTTGCTTGTACTCTTCTATGTTCCTATGGCCCTTGTGCTAACCTTGCTTGTTCCAATTATATGTGTATGTGGAATTTAAACATGCCTTGTATGCTTGATTTCTAGTTTGAATGACATGTGCACATGCCCCTTTTTTCTTTGCCCCTTGGACACTCTTGTATGCTTCTTACTTCTTGCCTTGTGTGCTTGTTGATTGTTTGCTTCTCACTATTTGCAATACCATGATCCACATCATGCATTCTCTTAATATTTTGGATGCCATGATGGACATCATGCTCCATCCATCCATGAAAAATAACAACTAACATTTCCAATTTCAATTCAATACATTGCACATGCTATTACATTGTTATATCTATTTAGGCATACCCTTATTTGATCTAACAATCTCCAATATAAACCATGTTATATCTTGAGATATCTTATCAATTATCATTTGATATATCATGTATTTTGTATCATAACACACTTGCATGGATATTTATTCTAAGGGAAGTCATTGTAGGGTCTTCATTCTCACCCTTAGAAGAGGGGGTAACAAACAGGGGTTTTGTCATAGAGATCAGAGCTCCTTTTAGTCAAAAAATTAGTTTTTAGAACACTAAAAATAGCAATCAAAGGTTAAACCAGGTAGAACAAACTAGAAAAATAGTGATGATTCCATAATAGTCTGTAGTTTTAACAAAGGACAATAGTGCTAGACATGGAAAATAGTACCAGACATCAGGGTGTCCTATTTTTAGTGCTCCTATCCAAACAAAAAAAAACCCAAAATTTACATAAATATGCAGAAAGGTAAGCTTAGCTATAGTTTTACACATATAGACCAATTCAAATTCAATATTTTTAGTACATTTTTTCTCAGAGAATCCAGATATAGGGGGGAATCATATGTGACATGATGGATCTTGCTTCCATTTTTAGATTTAGCAGTTGGTATAACTTCTAGATCAAAATCCATGTTTCAAATGTTAGTGATTGGGGTTAATGTGCATGACACATTAGTCTTCTTTTCTTTCCAAGTTTAGTATATTATCCAAGCATTCTCTGTAGTTACATGCCTTATTCCATCTACAAGTGGTTAGCATCATTTTAGAGTGGATTTCATACAAGCCTAACCTCCACATTTTTGAGTGGCTTCCACATAAGCCTATTACCAAGTTTCAAAGTGGCTTTCATACAAAGCCTAATCTCCACCTTTTTTCAAGTTGGCCAAGATTGGCCTAGTTTTCAGTACACATTCAACTATCCATGCCACATTATCATATTACAGAGCATTCATGGTCTTCAAAACCCATCTCATATGACACACATTTATACCGGTATTAGTTTATAGCTTCACTTCATGGGGTAATGATGGAGCCAAAGGTCTAGCTAGAATTTGTATTATTAAGCCACCTACTCAAAAAGATTGGACACATAGTCCAAACATTGATTAGCACATGCATGATCACATAGCTTGACTTAGTGGGCGACAATGGTGCTAAAGGGCCAAAATTTACATTCTTGATCCATTCTGAGGGAATTAAGCACTCAACTCCATTCAATATATTACTTATGGTACAACACATACCCAACATATTTAGCACATCCAACATCACTTAACATCATAATAGGTTTTATATTGGTTCACATACCCGATGAGGTGTATTCATTCCTTTCTCTTCCTCTCTATCTTACCCAGCTTTTATAAGTTCTTATTTTAGATATAGCATATCTATTAAGAATTGATCTACTCTTAGTTTTCTTTTACAGATTTACACTTCATGACATGATCTCTCTACACACACCCAACATCACACAGTTTCATGGGTTTCACCCTTGTAGGTAAGTTCAAGTACGCTTTAAAATTTTCCTTTATCCTAGTATTTCACTTTATAGCATCACTAGAATAAAGGGGGGGCAAATGTAGTCATATAAAATGATAAATTTGGTAGCTTGAGTGTGGCTTGTGACACTCAATCCATAGGTCCCTCTTGCATGCTCTCATTACCCTTTTAGGTACCTTTTCATTGATTCTCAATCATTCATAGGATTTTAAGACCTCATTCTAGCTTAGCCAAGACCCTTTTTCCATGCATATTTCATCCCTCTAGGTCTCAAGCCTATAGGACAAGAGTGTTAGGGGTGGACTATAGCACTGGACCCTAGGGTGTCCCCTTTTCAGTACTCTTGTCCAATCACATTTTGAGCCCATGTGACCATTTTCCCCTGATTCCTCTTCTTCATTATGTCGACCTAGCACTATTGCATTTAATCCATGACCAATAGATCTCTATAAAATCCCATTCAAAGTTCATTTAGAAAGGGTTGGAAATTATTTTCAAAATCACGTAAGAATACAAGAAAGACCACTAAGGCAATCTTCCCTATTCTCTGCATACAACCAGCCAATACAACTACAATCTTATTCAAACCCTTACACCAGTCCCTAACCACCTCAAGCACACCCAATTTAACATTTTTTGCATCTGTATAACACTATTGCACAAATCATATCAAGTGGGAGAACTACATATGGCTTGATCTCTCTTCAGAGTATTGGTATGTAGGTAGCGTGCCCATACAAGGAGTGTTTATACATATTTAATGCATCTTACACACACTAACCCCCTCTCTCTCAAGTTTCATTTAAGCATATTAAAGATCTAGGTTAAATATTAAATCATCTTTATAAAGAGCTTTGTCGATAGACAAGACTTGAAATTTCACAGGCAGACTAATATAGGGACAGTGGACAAAACCCAAAAAACTTAGATCTCTATGACTAGTTTGGATAATAGTGGTAGGACCTAGACTATAACACTAGACCCTGAAGTGTCTTGTTTTTGGCACTCCTATCCTTTCATCAAATGAAAGCTAGATCCTAATTTATGATAGTGTCCTAGTCCTACACAACTAATACTAGCTTCTGTCTCAACCATCTTAGTCTCTTTATAGCTAAGTCTAATTTTCTCTCTATTTATAACTATTTTTAGAAAGGTTAAAAACATAGTCAAATTATACAAATTAGTAGCTTAATTATTATAATATTATTTACTGATTTTATTAACTTAGACCTTTAACTAAATTAGGAATAATACTCCAATATTCCCAAAATGATTAAATCAACTAGAGTAGAATAAATTATCCTCATTGATATCTCCCAATTAGAGATAGGGGAGTTGACATGACCATAAGTAATCATGCATGATCAATGTGATGGATATTAAACTAAGTAAAAAATATGACTAAATGAGTAATCAATGCAGGAATCAGTGAGAAATAGTACACGCTCTGAGTAAGGATGTCAGGCACAACCGATAATGCATCTATAGTGAGCAATTAGTGCATAAATAACACAATAAAAAAATGAGTGTTCAAATAAAAATAAGGAAATGTAACCCCCTTTAAATCTATAGAGGTTAAATTTTACAAGGCATGATAATATCACCAATGCATAGATCTTAGAAAAACTTTTACTTTCATAAAATGGCACCTGAAAAGGACTTTTAGGCTAAATATTATGTGAGTTTGAAGTTCTTGCTCATAAAGAAATCTCCACTATGCATAAATTTTGGGTGTGCATAAGTCTGGATGAAATTTGTGAGGAAAATTAAAACCCCATTGGGTTGGTTATGACCAAGGGCTAAACACCCATGTGATCAGGGGCTAAGAGCTAGGATAGGTGCTCCTCTTGATGGTAGAGTCCACAAATTATTAAATTAGGGAATGGAACCGACAATGTGTTAATTTGAGTTGTGCCAAACATAGGTGGTAGAGTTAGAGGCATGCATGAGTAGGATAAATAACCTATATTTGGTCTAATTAAGAGGCAGATGTTAAGGGTTACCTAATTGGGGGCTAAACCTAATGGCTATCCATGCATGGGCTAGAGTTTAAGGGGTGCAAAAACAAGTGGAAAAAATTGATGCTTGTCTGAGTAGAGGTCAAAAATTGAGGTGTGTCAAAGCATAGGGAATAATCCATAGTCAATCAAAGTAGGGAGTATACCCTGAGACATGCATAGGCAAGGGGTAGAACAAAATAATTGTTTGAGTAAGGGTAAAATTTGTCACCTACCCAAGTAAGGGAAAATGTATGCCAATTTAAAAATGTCCATCAATAGATAAAAACTTGACAACATCTACTTAGAGTGATTGGAAGGGTGTAAATTTACATCGAGGGGTAGAAACTTGCCAAAGTGCATACAGGGGGTAGAAACTCCATCGAAGATCAAAAAACCCTTAGATTTGCATATTTGGTATGGCTTCCACAAAAAATAGTAAGGACCCACCTCTTTTTTTAACAAACCTAGAAAAACTAAGAAAAGGTTTCCCCTCAAAGTGACTAGATGTATAGTTTTGAGTGGATCCCAAGAAAATACCTTCAAACCCTCCAAAAATGGCCAAAATTGCCTGTCATAAAACTAGGTCATGTATATAGTTGAATTTAGGGTTTTGACACCTTTTGAGATCAATGGCATAAGTTTTTTTCTATGAAAAGCTAGTAGTAAAGAGATAACTATCAAAAAATTCCTTTTGTTTATTCTTTTTCTAAATTTGGATCATCAAAGACCCCAAAAGAAGAGCATAATCGGAGATATGATGAATCTATAATATACAAGGTCAAGGAATACCAGATATATGGTATGCAAGCTAAAGGCTCAAGATTTCATAATAAGAGATATGACATTTAGCAAATAGAAAAGTTTTGATGCCATGTCAGAGTGGGCTACACTTGAAGATCGATAGTTGGATAAGATCGAAGCGAAGAAGGTGAAACTAGATGCAATAATGAAATCATGAACATGTGAGAGGAAGAAACTTCACAATGTGCAAAAGCATTTAATGCAATAACATTCTAGGATAATTAACTAAAATTAAATAAGAAGGTACATTATATAGGTAGAAGATAGATATGTCCTCATGAATGTGGGATTATCTTTCCCAATGACCTTTATTAAATGTAAGCAGGCTAACTAGACCATGTAGGTAAAACCACATAGTGGAAAAAATCCTACACCAACATTTTTCTCTTATTTTTATGATATAATATTCTATTGTGCAAACATCTAAGTAGTTCCATTATAAGTCGTATCAGATCTTCGATTTGGGCAAGTTTTTACGTTGATGGTTTTTTAGATTTGCTGTTGTGGGTCTTCTTTGAGAAGAAAGATTAAAAAAAATAACTTACGATCATTGAAGAATTTAATTTTTTTGTCACTGTAGTATTATTTGACATGATTTTTTGAAAAAAATAGTAAAAAAATTTTAATTTTTCTGACCCTTGTGTAAATTAATAGTCATTGGATTAGTCTTAGTGAGATAATAACAACTATATAATATTATGGTACACTTTTCATGCCAAAAATTTTCACCCTTATGTACATTAGCAGTCATTGGATTTATCTTGGTGAGATGATCACAATGGTATAATCTAGAGATACACTTTTTTTGAGGCTGAAACCCTCCATCCTAGGGTTTATGCATAGATAGTCCTAACACTCACAAACATGGGAAAGGTAAATAAACTCCACAAATTCCTACAAAGGATGATGTGGAGTTTGACACTTTTGATCTATTTGTTTCTGAGGTGGTTCACCAACTTTAGTCAGATTTACAAAGCATGAAGTAGAAAGATGATCTTGATGTAGTCAAAGGGGTCATCATTGCGGTACGAGGGGACCTAAATGTTTTCAAGGATAAATCAATACTTATAATTATGAAATTATCTAATTTATAGCTCAATCTTCATAAAATAATCCTCCACGACTCCCATTCGATTCTCCCCATTCAAATAATCACACCTACAATCCTAGTCTGAAGCAGTTATTTCCAAAAGTGGACTTGTGCAAGTTTGATGGTAAAGATCCACTTACTTGGATTAATCAAATAAAAAATTTATTTAATCTACATTAGGCTCCATGTGTGCAAAATGTGGTCATGGCTTCTTTATATCTAGAACCTGAGCAGTTCATTTGGTATAGATGGTTGTGTGTTTAAAAAAATAAGGGCCTTTGGGTTACTTAGTCTATATTTTTTGAGGAGATATAACTCCATTATCACAATAATGTTTCAAAAAACTACTTCAGTTAGCTAGCCAAACTGCGTCAAATAGGGACTATGAAGGATTGTATTCATCAATTTCATAATCTCTTCTTATGTGTGGATGACATCACTAAGGCAAATTTTACTGGCATGTTCTTGGGTGGCCTCATAGGTAGCATTCAAAAGGAGGTTCACATGTTTAGTCCCAATTCAGTATTTGAATCCATACCAATGGTACACATGGTAGAGGAAAACTATATGGTCAAAAGAAGACCTTTCACTAATGTCTGGGAATGTAATTTCCCAGTCCCATCCTTTCCTTAACCTATAAGATTAACCCCTTAGTAAATTGAAGAGAAGTGTAAAAAAGGGTTATGTTTTGGATGTGATAGCAAATGGATGAAAGGACATAGATGTGATGAAAATAAGTTTTTTTACATAGAAGGTGTTAATGAAGAAGATGATGAGGCCTCAAGTGCAGGTTTGGAAGAACCTAAGGATGAATCTAAATATTCTCAACCTACTGTTTCCTATCATGCACTTTCAAGTATTAGTAATCCTCAAACTCTTAAGGTGGTGGGTTTCCTCAAGAAATAGAAGGTGACTATGTTGATTGACTCTTGGAGTACACACAACTTTATCAATAGTAAGTTGGTCACTTATTTGTGTATGTAATGAATTAGGATGGATATATGCAACTTTGTCCGGTAATGGTTGATCACTATATTAGTTTGAAGGAAGATGCTAAATGCCAAACTTGTTGGTGATTTAAAAGTTGTCCAACAAAATTGCCCTTGTTTCCAATCACACTTGCCACCCAAATCGTTGCTTGCAAATAATTTTTTCTAGTGTAGTTAGTTTTAAATTCATGTATAATTAATTAATAAAATTATTATAATATTTATATAATTATTTTATTAATAATATATTTATTCTCTATAAATATTATACTAGGTATAATATATATAAATTACTATTATAGTAATATACTATAATATAATATTATTATACTATTATATTATATATATATTATTTAGAGAGATAGTGTTTCCATTGTCCATAAAGTAAAATAAGAAGATTTATGATTAAACTGTATAACCAATGTTTTGATTACTTCCATGGACCATCTTCTTATTTTTATATTATTATTATTATTTAATAATAATATATATTATATAAATATAATATAGTATTATAATTAATGATATAACCTTATATTATTAAGAAAAAAAGATGGCTCAAAATTGTTTAGTAATCTCTATTTGGATGTAAATTTCATCTCAACAGTCAATCACAAAAAATGAAAGGGTTGATAAAACGTTTAAAAAAAATGACGGATGGCTATAGTAAATTTTTAAAGTCACCTTAAGTATTCATTTTATGTGACCTTTAACTGAATGTTGTCAACATCATGAAGAACTAAAAGCTTGAGGTTTAATTTGATCAGTCATATTTTGACATTCTTCAAACAAGTAGGGAAAATGTTTATCTTAGCACTACATTTAACATGATCTAGTAATGCCCAAGACTATACATATGTCAGTATGTGAATTGACAAGAAAAACATAAAGGAAATAGGAAGGTGTTGGTCATACACATGACCAACATCCAAAAAAATGTTAGAATAATCTTTCATATGAGCTTCAAAATGAAAATCCTTCTAGCAGAATTAATGAGAAATTAAAAAGTTTAGATTTGGCAATGATATGATATGTACATGAAAAATATATGGGTGGGGAATCGACATGGTAAGCTTGAAGAAGACATTGACTTTCAAGATTTTATGTTCAAAATCATACTTAAATGTGATATTTAGTAATCTGAATTCACATACTAGTTTCTATCTTACTATAGAACTTCCTAAAACCAAATTAGGATGAAAAGATATATGGGTTTAAACTAATATTGTTATATAGAGAGCCCATAACATTTAACCGTATGCCTTATAATATATGCTTGACAATAATCAGACCCAATTAATTAATTCCAAAACTAAAGAAAGGAGTTGGAAAGCAAGATTTAGAGATATAACTTGAATATCACATGATCTAGTGACTCGTAAAGAGATAGTGAAAATACAAATCAAGATGTGAGGCAAACTTGACTCAAAAAATTCATGCCGAATAAAGAATCTTGTCTGAACCGTATGGCATCTCTAGGGAAAACATTAGACAAGTCTAATATTTTTTGATGACTTTGTTTTCATAGATTTGGTATTCAAAAACTTCACTCAGAATCTTGAAGCTTCGCTTTGATCACTACAGAGTATAAATTCTTCTTTTTTCCCAAATTTTGAAGCAATATCTCAAAACCACAAGGAAAATAAAATGTGTTTTTGTTATAATTGAAGATAGTCAAGCTACCTTGATATTTTCAATGCCCCTCAATAATAACAATATCGAAAATAACACACCTCAATAATTATAATAATTTAATCAAACAACCTATGGCCTTGCAATATCTCTAACATAAACTTGAATGCTTCAATGAATACTCTAATAAATACTTGATTTTTACTAAAATGCTTGTAGTTTATTTAATAACTACCTATAATTAATGAATTATATTTGAATTTATTTAGATTCTTAGATAAATATCATGCTTATGTAATTATGGATATTTTTGATTATAATTAGGACTCCAATGAAACCTAAATTGACCTAGAATGGTAAAAAAGAAATAAAAGTAGGAATAAGGGATGAAAATACTAACCCAAAAGAAGCTACTCAAATTAGTGCCTAGAGTATATGGATGTTATAAATAAGCGCTAGGAATGTATAGACACTTGAAATGAAAAATATTCAATTCAACGAAAAAAGAGAAATTAAAAACAAAATTGAAGGGAACTAATATACCAAAAACACTTATGTCAATAATCACCAAATACACAAACATACTAAAATCGTATAATTTAATAACAAATAAATGCATAAGAAGGGTTAACGAGAATTTAAAAAGTTTGGTTTTGGTATTGACATGATTTGTACGTGAAAAATATATGGGTGGAGAATTGCCTTAAAAAGATAGGCTTGAAGAAATACGTATTAACTTATAAGGTTTAGAATGCACATTAAGTTTATGTTTGCTACCATGTTTAATAATATGAAATTTGTAAAGTGGATTTGTACATTGTATTCACAATTTTATCGTACGACAGTTATGTTAGGTTAAAGGAAGTTGCTCCCTGTTAAACTTATTAATAATTTAAAAATTATCTAAGAAACTACCCTTCTCTGTTAATCACACTTATCACCCGTACCTATTGATAATTTTTCTCGTATAATCGACGTTAAATTCAAATATATTTTATTAATATATATTATTATATATTATACTATAATATATATCTCAATCATATTAATATATATATAAAAGAGTAAATTTTAAGAATTTTGTTAATCTCAATCATCAATCATATAAAATTAACGGGTCAATGAGACTTTTACAATATAAACAATGGATAGTGATATGTCGAGTGTACACGTGATCGACATCTAAAAAGAATATTAAACAAATATTTGGTATAAGCTTCCCAATAATTAATGTGAAATTAAAAGAGTTTAGTGGAGAATGTAGGCATGAAGATGATGCATTGACTTTTCGCTTTAAATGGTGTCGTGCCGAGATCGTCTTTTCGCTTAAGTCACCTTGGGTATTTATTATTATATTGTTTTGCATCTTACAATGGGAATTGGTAGTGGTGGTTTTAATGTCTATAAATAGATATTTAATGATGATTTTTTAAAATTGGAAAGTGCATTTTATTATATAAAAACTTTACAAAATAAAATACAGTTAGTTATACAAAAAAAAATGAGTGGAAAAGTCACATCTCAAAAACATATCAGGTGCAACTAGAAGGCCATACCAGCGAGAAAAAGTGCATTAAGTTGGTGATTATCTGTATGAGGATCTTTGTGAAGTTGGATGCAAGCTCTTTAGGTAAGAGGTTTATATGATCTTGTGTAATTGTGGATCTTTCTAAACCTCTCATTCATTTTGTTAAAATTTACTTAATTCAAGGTTCGTGGACTCAATTTCTTAACTTCAAAGTTCTTCCTTTCATTATTTTTGTTGCAACCTCTTTGGTCATCAAGTTGTTGGGTGCCCTACAAAGTTTTGAGGTTTCTCTTCATCTCTTTCTCAGTTGGTTTAGAAAAATAAAGATGGGGTTCTTGATCAGGGTATTACTTGGAGCAATCATGACAAGTTCTTTCATCCCTTGTTCCTTTATTATTTCTCCAGCACGGGGGGTTCTTCCCCTTCAGGAGGAGTTGTTGCAGGTTGCTTTAGAGCAGGGGGTGCCATCAATCCCCCCTCACCCTGTTAAGGGCACTCCCACCCCTTCTAAAGCAAGTAGTTGATATGATTAGATGTCGTCAAAGATGGTGAAAGATGGCGTTCAATGGACTATAGAAGATCTTATTTCTCCATGAGGAAAGAGATTATCTACCATTTGTGGTTAAATATTCTTGGTTTTTTGGGATCTGTTGATCACTAGGTGGATTGATATTGTAACCTGGTTCCTCTCCTGATACATAGGTGCTTGTAGTCTTGTTATATGGTTTCTTTTTGTGTTTCTTTGTTGTCTATTTTATTGTGAGCTTGCTATGGGGCGGTTGTATTCGTAGTGATATATGTGGTGGTGTTAGTTGTTAGGGAGATATAGGCCTCTTGTTTGTGTTATATATTGGTTCATAGCTCTAGTCAAAAGCATTCCATTAATTCATAGCTCTGATTCAAAAGCGTTTACCAATAATTAAAAAAATATATGATGATTTTAAATTTGACTTCTATTTTATCATAATAAGGTAATTTTAATCTTAAAATTGATATCTATTTACTCGTTTAAAAGTTTTTGTTTTTTTGTTTTGAGAAATCAATTGAAAAATCTTAATATCTTGGATACAAAGTAGAGTTTGGAGCATGTTTTTATCTTCTTAGAAATATTTTTTCAATTCTAACACATTGGTGCAACTAGATTGATGATATTTATCACCATTTAGTGGGAATTTTTCAAATAAAGGAATGGAGATATTGATCAACACGATATACATTAAATGATAGACAACCTACAATGGTATCCAAGGGTGGTGGTGGGTTGCAATCTCTATGAGTATATAATAATTAACAAATGATCTTAATGTTGATGTCCATTTGATCACCATTAGATAGTTTATTATAATATTTATATAATTATTTTATTAATAATATATTTATTCTATATAGATATTATACTAAATATAATATAATTATAATATTATATTATATTAATATAATATATATTATCATTCAAAGAGATAGTGTTTCTACAGTCTATGAAGTAAAATAAGAAGATTTATGGTTAAACTGTATAAGAGATTTTTCAATCAATGTTTCAATCATGCCCCATAAACCATCTTCTTATTTTTTATATTATTATTATATAATAATAATTTAATAAATTATATTAATATAGTATAGTATTATAATTAATGATATAATATTAGATTAATAGGACAAAAAAGGAGATGGCTTAGCCATTAATCACAAAAAAGGAAATGGTCGATGAAATGTTTAAAAAAATGATGGATACCTATAGTAACTTTTAAAAGTCACCTTAAGAATTCATTTTATGTGACCTTTCATTGCATTTTGACAACGTTATGAAGGACTAAAAGCTTAAAGTTTAATTTGATTGGTCATACTTTGACATTCTTCAAACATGAGGGGAAATGTTTATCTCAGCACTACATTTAACGTTGCATAACACACTATGTGTGTGAGTATGTGAATCGACAAGAAAAACTTAAAGATAATAGAGAGATGTTCATCATACATTTGACAAACATCCAATTTTTTTTAAAATAATATTTCATATGAGCTTCACAATGAAAATGCTTATAGTGGAATTAATGAGAAATTATGAAGTTTGGATTTGGTAATGATATGATATGTACATGGAAAATATATGGGTGGGGAATTGACAGGGTAGGCTTGAAGAAGACATATTAATTTTCAAGCTTTTAGATTCAAATTCATGTTTAAATTTCATATTTAGTAATTTGAATTCACGTACGAGTTCCTATCCTAAATGGGGTTCTTAAAACCAAATTAGGGTAAAGAGATATATGGGTTTAAACTAATATTGTTATACAAAGAACCCATATCATTTAAGTGTATGCCTTATAATATATGCAAGACAATAATCAAACATAATTAATTAATTTTAAAACTAGAGAAAGGAGTTGACAAGTAAGATTTAGAGATATATCTTGAATATCGTAAGATCTAATGATAGTTGTAAATATTTGATAGTGAAAATACGAATCTAGATGTGAGGCAAACTTGACCCAAAAATTTCATGCCGAATAAAGAATCTTGTCTAGACTATATGGATTCTTTGGGAAAAATATTAGATATGTCTAATATTTTTTGATGACTTTATTTTCCTATATTTGGTATTCAAAAACTTCACCGAGAATCATGCGCCTTCACTTTGATCACTTACAAAGCATAATTCTTCTTTTTTCTTGAATTGTGAAGCAATACCTTAAAACAACAAGGAAAATAAAATGTGTTTTAGGGTTTTTGTTATATTTGAGGATAGTCAAGCTACCTTGATATTTTCAATGCCCCTCAACCATAATAATATCAAAAATAACACACCTCAATAATTGTAATAATTCAAGCAAGCAACCCATTGTCCTGCAATATCTCTAACATAAACTTGAATGCTTCAATGAATACTCTAATAAATGCTTTCTCTTTTATAGAATGCTTGTAGTTTCTTAATAACTACCTATAAGTAATGAATTATCTTTGAATTTACTTAGATTCCTAGATAAATAACATGCTTATGTATTTATGGATAATTTTGATTAAAATTAGGATTCTAATGGATCCCAAATTGACCTCAAATGGTCAAAAAGAAATAAAAGTAAGAATAAGGGATGAAAATACTTAAGCCAAAAAAGAATATGGATGTTATAAATAAGCACTAGGAATGTATGGACACTTTGAATGAAATATGTCCAATCAAACAAAAAAGGAGAAAATAAATATAAAATTGAAGGAGGGTTAATATACAAATAACACTTAATTTAAGTCAATAATCACTAAATACACTAGCATACTAAAATCGTACAATTTTATAACTAATAAATGCATAAGAATGATTAATGAGAAATTTAAAAGTTTGATTTTGGCAATGACATGATTTGTACATGAAAAATATATGGGCGTAGAATTGACATAAAAGGGTAAACTTGAAGAAAGACATATTGACTTATAAGGTTTATCATGCATATTAAATTTCTATTTGATACCATGTCTATTAGTACAGAATTTACAAAGTGGATTTATAAATTATGTTCACAATTTTATCATACGACCAATGTGTTAGGTTGAAGTAAGTTTTTAACTATTAAACTTATCAATAATTTAAAAGTCGATTAAGATATTGATCTTGTCTATTGGTTACATGTGTCACCCATGATTACTGGTAATTTTTTTCATATAGTCAACGTTAAATTCAAATATATATTTATTAATACTATAATTTATTAATATATGATATTATATATTATTATATAATAATGATTTATTAATATATTATATATATTATTTTAATATGATATAATATATATAAATATAAAGTGAGATAATATTTAATGGCTAAATAGTGAGGATGGTGCAAGAGAGAGAGAAAGCACGATTGCACGATCAAGAGTGAGCAACTGAGTTTTAGTTGGGGCAAGAGCATTAATTGAAGGGAAAGTCAGGCTTGGTAGATGCAAAAGGTGGGGATAATCATGTAAAAAGGATAAAAATAGAGTATTAGAAGAATAAATTGGTGAGGAGAAGGAATGATGGACTGAAGCAGAGAAATCAGGCAAGTTAGGGGATCAATAGAAAGGAAAACTTATCATGATTAAGCCTCAAGTCCCTAAAAAGTATATAGGGGAGGTGGTTGGATGGAAGATAGTGGGAACTGGGGCTAATGTAGTTCCTATTATAGGAATCCATCAATTTAGGGCTTCTATTTCTAGAGATAGTGAAGAGGAAACCCCTAAAATTATCCCAGAGTGATTGGTGTATGGAGTGAACACTGGAGAAGCAGTGGTTTTAGAATGTAAATCAAATTTTTTTGTGAAGAAGGTACATCTTTTAACGTATTGTTCCCTTATTTTCAAATGTGCAGGAGAATGGCTAGTGATTGGGTTAAAAGGAATTGTGGGTGCAAGATAACTGGGGCTCTAGCTTAAAGGTAAGTTTTTTTCCCAAGGGTTTCTTTGAGGTTTTGATTAATTCTTTGGAGGAAAAGGAGAAAATCTTGGGAAACCATTTCTAGTCCCTAAATGGAGTGAGGATGTGGTTTCTAGAATAAAGTGCTAATTTTTATCCTTTGGTGGCCCAAAAAGGGAGTTATCCAATTTGGATTCATTTTTATGATTTGCCTCTAGATTATTAGAGCAAGGAGTGTTTGGCGGTGAAGGGGGGTTTGGTAGGAAACCTGATCATAGTGGATGAGAGGTATGTAGATGGAGGATGGGAGGCATATGTGAGGGTTAGAATTTGTTTGGATCTATATAAATTAATCCTAGAAAGCATCTTGATTAAATCAGAAGGATGGGAATGGAAGTAGAGAATTGATGTGGAAAGAATCTCGTTTAGATGTTACAAATGCCACCACCCATGGTATATTCATAAATTTTATAATGGGTAGGAGATTCCCTCAAACTAAATCCCTAATAGTGCAACCTAGGTGGAGACCCAAATTTAATCAGGGCGGTTCTGAGATAGGAGCATTGGAAAGGGTTATCCTTTTAGAGCTAGTGGGTGGGAAAGGGAAATAAATGAAGAATAAGTTTTTGAAGATTAGAGAAACAAAGGTACTTCTTGAAAAGATTAGCTATAGGGAGGAAATCTCTCTAGATTTGATGTTGAAGAGATATGATTTTATTGAATAAGAATCTGAATCTATTATGTCTTTTCTAAATGAAGCTCACTAGCATTTGATAGGAAAGACCCAGATGGAAAAAGAGGGAGTGGTGGATGCAGATAGATGATTGATGGTAAAAATCCAATTAGAATAAAAAGGAGAAGAGGAAGATTTAGAATGGGGAATTAATTATAGAGAAGTGTTGATAATCTCTCAAATTCAGTGTTCTCTAGATTAGCCAAATTGGGGACCATAGAAGAAAAAGGGATGAAAATCTAAAATGGATATAGTGGTAGGAGAAATTTTGGGAGGTAAACAAGGAACACTGGAGTTGTCTATTGATGTTGCAAGTTAGGGGGTAGAAATCCCATCACGAAGGATATGAAGGTTTTCTCATGGAATGTTAGGGGCTTGAATGCCCCTAATAAGAGGTGCTTGGTTAAGCATCTCCTTAATGTGGAGAAGTTGGACATCATGCTTCTTCAAGAAACTAAATTGAGTTTAGTAGAATCTTCAACATTGATGACTTCAAGTTGGTTATGCTATTAGGGTTAATTTGTGGAGGTATTAGGGGATTTTGGTGGCTTTGTGGTGTTATGGTATCCTTTATTAACTAGGGTAGAAGTTGTGGAGGTTGGGAGTAATTAGTAGTTATGTAGAATATCAAGTTTCAGTTCAAATATTCAATTTTTATTAATATCTATGGATCCCAAGGGGTGATATTGAAGAATCAGTGATGGTTAGATTTATTTGATGTTTTGAGTAAGTTTTATGATTATAAATTAGTTTTGGGGAGAATTTAATGCAGTTATAAATTTCAAAGAGAAAATGGGTGGATCAAAGTTTGGTCAGCAAACAATGCAGGTTTTGATGGGTTTGTTATTAATAATGACCTTAAGGAGGTGGATCTTAAAACATGTTGGTTTACCTATAATAATAGGATAATAGGTATTGATAATATTGCTAAGTGTATGAATAGATTTTTAGTGAATTCAAATTGGCTTAAGTGAAAATGGAAGGTGGATAATTGGGTGTTGTCCTATTCTGGTTTGGATCATCTATCAATAGCTTTTAAAGTAGAATGTGATAAACCCTTGAGAGGTGTCATTTTAATTTTGAATTAATGTGGTTAAGATATTTATCCATTTTACCTTTAATTAAGTAGTGGTGGTGAATGTGTTCTTTGCCCCCAGGCTCTCTGATGTATCAAATGTGTAAGAGGCTTCAATATATTAAGGGTGGGCTTAAAAAGTGGAATGAAGAGCATTTCAAGAACACTTTTTAGGAAAAGGTGAGGGTTGCATCAAATTTTCACACTCTTAATGAGTAAGTTTATTTGGTTGGAATGGATGCTCAAGCTTATGTTATGGAAAAAATGTTGATGAGGGATTATGAAGAGTTGTTTCAGTGTGATGAGATTTATTGGAAACAAAAATATAGAGATAATTGGCTAAGAGAAGGCGATAGGAACTCAACTTTTTTTCACCTCTTAATTCAAGCCAAAAGGAATAATATGTGTATAGCTTGTATTAAGATAGGGAAGGGGGATTTGTTGGAATCACCAGGGAAGATAAGGGAAGAGGCTGTAGCCTTTTTTAGGAGTTTCTAAATGGTGAAGATAGATTGAATTTGGAGGCACAAAGATATCTTTTGGATTTGGTGCCTCGTTTGGTTTTAGATGAAATGAATACTAAACTGATGGCCCCATTTTTGTGAGAAGAAATTACAATGGTAGTGTTTTCGATGGAAAATTATAAATAACCTGGTTTGGATGGATTTATAGCTATATTTATTCAATTATTTTGGGAGGTGGTGGGAGAGGATGTCTGGAAGATGGTGGAAGAATCCAGGATGAGAAGGAAGGTAGCCCTAAATTTGAATGTGAATTTATTTTCATTATTTTTGAAATGGGAATATCATGTTTATTTTAATGATTATAGGCTGGTTTCCTTGTGTAATACAATATATAACATCATTTATAAAGCTATGGCTAGCAGACTTAAGCCCCTATTAGATATTTTGATTTCTAAAGAACAAGTGGGATTTATCCTGGGTAGGAATATCCACAAAGGTATTATTGTGGCAAATTAGATTTTTCATTCTCTATCTCATAATCACTAAAAAGGGATGTTGGTTAAATTATATATCAACAAAGCCTATGATAAGGTGAATTGTGCTTTCTAATGAGTATTCTAAGTAATTTTGGTTTTAAGAAAGAATGGTGTGAATGGGATTTCAGTTGTATTGCTAGGCCTAAGTATCTAGTTTTGATTAATTATAGTCTAGAAGGTTTATTCAAAGTTTCATGTGGCTTGTGACAGGGAGATACCCTTTCCCCTTTATATTCATTTTGATGGTAGAGGTGCTGGTTAGAGAAATTAGTTGGGCTAAATTAGTTGAGAGGCTATAGGGTATCAAAGTAGTGGATAATGTGGAAATTCTATCTCATCATCAATTTGCAGATGACACCTTCCTCTTTGGGTAGGCATCGATTGAATAAGTTGAAGAATAAAAGTACATTTTGAAATGTTATGAAGAGGCCTTTGGGTAGTTGGTAAATAAAGGTAAATTAGAAATTTACTTTATAAATTATACTCAGTTGGTTCAAATAAATCTAGCTAGGATTTTGAGTTTTAGGATTGGTAAGATCCTTAGCAAATATTTGGGGGTTCCTCTCTTTGCTGGTGCAAGAAAAGTAGGTTTATGGAATGATTTAGATCATAAATTCAAAGTTAGGTTATCCTCTTTCAAAGGAAAATGGATATCCTTAGCGGGTCACATTACCTTGGTTAAGGCAGTTTTAAGTGCACTTCCTACCTATTGCTTTTCTATTTTGCACCCTCCTTTCCAAGTGATTAAGTCTCTAAATAAGATAATGAAGGATTTTTTGTGTCAAGGGATGTGATAAGGTAAAAATATTATATTGATAAAATGGGAGAATGTGTGTAAGAGGAAATAAAGGGGTGGAGTAAGAATTAAGGAACTTCAGCTACATAATTTAACTCTAGGAGCAAAATTGGTCTAGTTGATGAATTCTAATTTTGATAGTCTTTGTTGTAAATTATTTTGGGATAAGTATTTGGGTTCTAAATATATGGAGATTATGGTTTTAGTGGATAATACATTTAGAGGATCTTATGTGTGGAATTTTTTACTTAAATGTAGGCCGGTAATTTCCCAACATGTTTCTTGGATGGTAAATTATTGCCAAAAAGTAGATTTTTGGCTAGATTTTTAGAATGGACACAGATCCCTGATAGAAAGCTTTGAAGGATCAGATATGATAGAATTCCTAAAACACCTTTAGGGTAATAAAGTGTTAGATTATTTGAAAAATCAAAGATGAATGGTTAGGCCCAACAACACTTGTAAAAGTTTGGTCAATCTTCCCTTTCCATAGGAATAGGGAAGGGCTCTAGAGGCTTGTCTTTTGAAGAGGAAAAATTTCATTAATGATATGGAGGATAAAATTAATTGGATTGAAGTAAAATAAATAATATATTCAATAAAAATCAAATATATTTGGTGGAGGCTTAAGATGAGTCTTTGGCATGGGTGTGTTTCTTGTGTCAGGGTAAATGATGTTTGCAAAAAGCTAAGGCTTTTGCTTGGTTGGTAGTTCATAATCATATCCTGAATTAAGATAATTTAAATAAAATGGGAGTTATAGGTCCTTTAAGGTCTTGTATGTGTAAATAAAAAGATGAATCAATGAATCATATATTATTTGTGCCCCTTTATAGTCTAGTGTTGGGGATGGCTTTGCAGTAAGTTTAACTCAGCTTGGGCCAGGCCTTCTTCGTTAAGGATGGATTTTTCATTTTGGCCAATTGGTGCTGTGAAGAATTTTTTGTATAGTATATGTATATTCAATCTAGCTATTTTGATCTAGACAATTTGGAAAGAGTGTAATGCCCATATTTTTGAGGATAAAGAGAGGCCCTTACATACAATGTTGCGTGAAATGAAACTTTCTATTTCAGAAGTGGCCTCTTCCTAGCTAAAGTAAAAACAAGGGATTCTATCCCAATGGGACATGAAGATGTGTAATAAATATAAATTTATCGTTCCCCCTCCCATTAAAGGGTCAATAATAGTTGAGTCTAACAAGATTACTAGAGCTATGATAGTCTTGAAGCCTCTGAGACTGGGTTGATTTAAGTTAAATTTTGATGGAACTTATCAAGGCAATCCAAGGGCTTCATGAGTAGGCTATGTGATTAAAGTATATGGGGTCTCTTTAATATGAGCATCTTATTTCAATCTTTTAGATGAGAATAGTAATGAAGTGGAAGTGCAAGTAGTGGCAACAAGGATAGAGATAGCTCTTGAGTGTGGAGTGGAGTGTTTAGAAATTGAGGGTGATTATCTCGTAGTTAGTTAGGATATATCTATTCAAAAGGATAAATCCTACCATTTGGACAATATTTTGTTGTAGGCTTGGGTGAATTTGGGTCAATTTCAAAGTTGGTCTTGTGCCTATTGCTTTCAAAAAAGTAATAAGGTGACATATTTTTTGGTGAATGTAGGGATTGATCAAAGGGAGGAACAATGGGTAGATAAGTGAAAAGATACATGGAATGATTAATTTGGGATATAAGTGGTGGATATGTGATTAAAAATCACTTTTTGGCTTGTGGGAGAGGGTGGTGGCTTAACCAATGATGGATACTTTAATTTTTAGGCATGGGAAATCATGAGATATCATGCCTAGGAGTGCATAATCCTTGGGAGATGGATTGAATGGTAATATTTACCATATGTTTATGTGTCTTGAAGTTAGATGAAAGAGATTTTGAGCTTTTAATCATGGAGTTGAAGCTTTTGGAAACCCTAGTGTGGTTGCTTTGCTTTGGAGGTGGTGAGTCTAGAGAAATGAGATTCATAGAAAAAATATCTAGGACGTGGCTACAAAATTTCTTTTGAAATATAAAGAGGGAAATAATATAGGCCATATAAAATATTTTTGGGTTAGAATTGATGGAAGAAATTAGGAGGGTAAAGGTGAATTTGGCCTTGGCCGTTTTGTTTGCTAGAAATTTATCAATGGTATTTTTTGATAAAGAATAGGTAAAAGAACTGGTTTATTTTTTATTTGGCCAAATAATAGGGTAAATTTTTTTCCAAATATAGATAAGGTACATGAAGTATCATATGTTAAGCTCTCCTTTTCTGGGAAGGATGGTTTAGGATATATCCTGTTGTTGATGTTTAGGGCCTTGGAGGAGATGTTTGCTTCTCTAATAAAATTTGTAGAAGTGGATTCTCTATGTTATAGTGAATAGATATAGGGGGATGATAAGGGAATGGTCCTTACTAATCTGAAATAATTTATATCTCTTCTACCTTTGATGACAAAATGGTGAGTAGTGCATAGGTCACCAAAAAAGTGACACGGGGTAAAAATTTTGATTTGAAGGTTTGCTTAAGGAAGGTTCCTAGAACCACCTTGGTTGGAGAATACGGGGAAATGTTTCAATAATTGGGGGATCATAGTAAGTGGAATAAATTTGGGAGGTCTCCATCGTCTTGGGTTTTAGGTGGTTCCGTATTATTGGCAGGGAATAAGTCATAGGCGTCATCTTATCCGTAGATGGTGGAAATTAAAGGAATAAAGCTACTAGATAAGGATCTATCTCAACATGACAACGAAGTTTAGGGTGTCAACTGGGGTGGTGAATATATTATTCTTTTATATTAAAATTTGGTTTGTAGTGCTATGTACTATTTTTTATATTTAAGGTAGTTAATAGGTTAAGCTAGTTTTCTCTACTTCTGTATACACTATCCTTTGATGTAAAGTTTAAATATTTTTAAATACTTAAAGGTAGTTTATTTTGTATGGATTGTGATGGTAATATTCCTTGGCATTTTTTCCATTAAGTTATACCTATATAGTTTTCTTATTATTGTTTTAATTAGGAAGGGGGACCCATAAACCCTGAAATCTATCTATATATATTATCAATTGTAATATTAAACTATATTAATATAATGTATAATAATATTATATATTATTATATAATAATAATAAGATTATATAATATATAATATTATTATACATATTATATTATTATTATTATAATATAATAATAACATTATTATTATAATATAATAATATTATTATATAATATATAATATTATTATACATATTATATTATTATTATAATATAATATATAATATTATTATACATTATATTAATATATTTTAATATTACAATTGATAATATTTTATTATTATAGCGAGATGAAAAAGAATATGGCTCTAAATTATCAAGAAATTTTTATTTGTATGTAAATTTCATCTCAATCATCAATCATAGAAAGTCAATGGGTTGATGAGACTTTTATAATAAAAATGGTGGATAATGATAGAAACTTTTAAAAGTCACCTTAAGCATTTAGTTGAATTTTGTCAACATTTCAAAGAATTAAAATCTTAAGATTTAATTTGATCGATCATAATTTGATGTTCTTCACACAGGAAAAGGAAATACTTATCTCAACCTTACATTTAAGGTGATTAGGGAATGTGTAACATTATACACATGTCAGTACATGAATTTTAAAGAAAAACTTTAAGAAAACATAGAGTATCTATCTTGAGTATATGTGTGACTAACATCAAAAAGAATATTAAATGAATATTTAGTATGAGCTTCATAATAAAAATGCCTCCAACTTAATTAATGAGAAATTAAAATTTTTGGTTTCTATAATAACATGAAAAATGTATGGGTGGAGAATTGCCTTAAAAATGGTAGGTGTGAAGAATATGTATTGACTTTTAGCTTCAGAATGTACTTTAGATGGTGCCAAGATCATTTTATATGTGAACTACTTTTAATCTTTGGGGTGTATGCATGAAGTTGGGGGGCCAAAAAGTAGACACAATTCTACTTTTTCCCCTATAACTATTCCTCATACCTAGTTATTAGAACTGCATACATAGTTCTTGAAGTTAGCCATGGTGGTTACCAAGGTTAAATCACATACACGTAAAAATTGTGTACATGGTATTTACACAATAAAACCAAAAAAAAAGTGAAAGATAAATCATTTGGTATTTAACACAATAGAAACTACAAGTAAAAAAAATAAGACCAAACTCACATTTTAGAGTAGTAAGTTTGAACAAGCAAGATTTCACATTTTGGAGCCACCCACCCTTTGATTCAACAATGCCATGCTAAAGTAGAGGCAAGCCAACATGTTTTAGTGAAATTAGATTCTATTTTTTTAAATTTTGTTGTATTTTTCTTGAAATTATTTTTATTTTTATGTTTTTTAGTGCATACATCTTCACATGTAGTGGCTAATGTGCCAGCACTTGACCCCCCAAAACCTCTTATCCCTCCTAAACCTCTAATCCTTCCTCACATGCAAAACCCTCCTAACCCTCCTCCGCCCAAAACCACTCCTATCCCTCTTATAGTTCCTCAATCCCCTAAAGTAGTCAAGAGGATTTATCAAGCCACATAGTAAAAAATAAGCTCAAACTTGAGAATATGGTTAGGTCATTAAGGGACCCACATTCAAATAATCCCCACCAAATTTCCCTGGCAAACACACTACATATATTAGTAGATCAAGTTGGTTAACTAACAGGTCAAATTAATAGGTGGGATGACTATAAAAACAAATGTAGGACACACTATTCTAATAAACTATCGATAGTCATTGTGAAAGATAAACACATAACCAAAGCCCAAATTTGTGCCCTATTCATTGATGGGAATATTGGTGTGCCACTTGATGTGATGGCCCAATAAATTCCAATCCATTAGTGCACTCATGATTTGATCAAACAATTTTTTTGAGATCAATAGTGGATGGTATTTGATCACCCACCTTACAAAAATAATGAGGTCCCACTCTAATTTTAAGAAAATTGTATTATGACTTTGTGTTGAATGAAATCTCAAATTATTTTGATTTTTTAGAGTTCTAGGGTAGGGGAAAGGGCTTTGCATAGGATAGGCCATGGGAACACCATGCACCTAATCAACTAGTGAGAGAACATGTTGATAAACCCCGTCCTCCTAAGACACTACCCTTTACAGTCAAGGATATTGTAGAGATTGATACCTTGCATGCATTTAGGTGCTTATTGACACCCTCATCCAACATATGAGTTAGGTTTCTTATACTCCTCTTAGGGAGAGTGGAGGTGGTAAGGATTCATCTAGAGTTACTACCCTATGAGCTCACTTATACAAATCATGTGGCACTGCATGCATTGAACCTAAAGAGGATGAGGAGGATCTCATGCAATCCACTCATGGTGGGTTTTCCATAGGCCTAGATGTTATCAATATTTCTATGTTTTAGCCATCTACATTTCATCCGATCACCTTGCCTAACAATTCTTAGGTATGTTTAATAGTTTAATTATTACAAAAAAATGTTAGACTTTAAATTTAAAATATCTGTATAATTTAAAAGGTAAATTGATGTATATGAACTATTTTTATGTTACAACAGGTTTATAGAGTCCAAATGAGCACATGTGTTTCTCAGAGTGAGCCTATAATTTATAATTATATGGAGGTAATTTATAAAAATTAGTTAATGTTATAGTTCATTGTACATATATGTTATGTGTGTGTGTGTGTGTATTTTAAATTGACTGATAATGATATTTTGTATGTTTAGTTAATGAACACAAAAGACACTCTACCATATATTAGAAAGGGAATAAATGTAGGTGTGTTTGATGCCATTTCATTTGCATAACAACTCTTTGAGGTACATGGTCCAATTATATATTATATAAACTTTAATTGTCAATATGGATGTGTGTTTTGTAATTATCCTCTATACTTGTGCAAATAGTTGATACATAAAATAATTATCTATGTAAACTCCTCTAGTGATTTATTCTAGTCCTATCAAAATGATTAACAGGGGTGACATGGTACAATTAGACAATTCAATTTGGAATTTTTCATATTATATTTCAATGATTTAGTTTATGAGATAATTTTTAATTTTTATTTTGTATGTATATATATGTTTTTAGGGACCTACACCTTCTATCTTCAGGAGTAGGTGATTGACTCATAGTAGTGGTCCACTTCACACTCTTGTTCACCAATGTGAACCTATCATCGACCATGTTGAGTGCTAGTCTCAAATTAACCATGATTACTAGTTTGTAATTAGTGCAACTATGAATAATCTTTGTATGATTTGAAAAATTTAATGTGTTAATTTTGTAAGAATATTGTTACAATGTGAAAAATTTATAAAAATATTTGCATGTGAATATTTGGAGATACAGGTGAGTTTGGATCCAAAGAGGACTCATAGTCAATGCACTCATAGACCTTCAGTTGTGAGCAAGGCATCCAGGGGAGAGGCTTCAACAATCAAGACAAAAAAAATGATGCATTTTTATGATTATGATATTTTATGCCTATATGGCTTAATGTATAGTTGTTTGGCATCTTGTATATGCCTATATGGAATTAACCTCAGATATTATATTATGTTCACATTTTGTATGCCATTATAAATTTTATGGATATAATATATATACATATATTGTTCAACATTTCACTTTTTAAACTATTGTAGAAAAGTTAGTTGTCAATTCATTTAATCTGTTAGACACTAACCTGGTTGTCCAAGTTAGTTCTAGGCTTGTTACAACTAGATGCATACATAGACTAATCTTTTGGCACTCAAATTTTTTTACTTGACTACGCCATCATCAATTCACATAAGGTGCAAGCCTTATGCACTCACTTGAAGCAAAATAGAGAAAGAATCAGGGCCCACATTAGGCTAGTTGTGCCATGGTGCAACTCATTCTTCATAAGACTATCATTTACAATAATGGTGTTGTCAAGTTCATTTGTGTAAGACATCATCGATGGATTATGATGGTGTGTAGGCATAAAGCCTATATGGGGTTGGTTCTATAGTTTCATGGGTGTAAACCTCTAGTTACCTTAGCTTAACATCATTTAGGTGCTTGGAAGGTTTAATAGATTACTTTAGATTTAAGGGTCATGCTTAAGCTCATGCTTTAGGAACATGTATCATCACTTGGCATGAGGTCTTTCCTACACTTAGAGTATTTCTATATAGTGTGCTGATATCAACATAAATTATTGACATGCCATGAACACCCTAAATTAAAGCTTGAAACCAACATTCTTAACAGTTAGATTAAATCCATAACACTAAAATCATAAAATTCATTGCATATTTAATAATCAAATCTAAGATATTAAACCTAGGAACATAATGTATTACTTCAATTAGTCTTCATATAGTTAGTGCTCTAAATACAAAGTACAATTCATATCATGAAAATAGAGTAAAAGCTTATCTAAACTACTAATAACCCAATGGCTCATAGGTGAACTTGGGAGATACAATTGGATTCTCAAAGGTATCCAGGATAAAGCTTATTCAAATGGTGATCTTGAAATGATATCCAAAGAAAATTATGTAGATATTTACTACTTTTATTTGTATCCCTTACATATTGGTTTGAGCTTGGCTTTAAATAACTTAGAAGTATCTTTGTGCTAGGGGACAAGGTGCATATCATGTATTGAGCTAGAGCCTTGGTTGATCATTCCACCAGCTCTATCACCTTATGCCTTTGTTATATGGATGCCATGTATTGTTTTCATAAGAAGATGCCCTTAAAAATAATGTACCAAATACCTACCCACCAGTTGGTGCTAAGTCAGTAATGATTCCTCCAACTGGTATAAAGATGGCAAAATAACAATCATGATAAGTGATTACCTCGCATTATGGTGTATGCTAAGTTGGCATGGATTTATACTTAGTCAAAAATATGCCCAACATTACCCCATATAAAAATTCTATTTCAACCTCAAACTAGTCTTTCAATGCTCTTGGTGCATAAAACTTCGATGTGCTCTCATTTAGTTCAACATTGAAGTCCTCAAAGCCCTTAATGGTGATCTTGAGTTCTTCAATGGCACTATCTATCTTTGTAGAGGTATCACTAAAAACGAACACAAATATCTTCTCCAATTCCTTCTAGATGGCCTTAAGGTTTGCCTTAGCTTTTATAACTCCTCCATCCAAGATTTCTCCTTATTCATAGGGCTTAGTTTGTAAGACACATAAGATTACTTCTAGGATTTATTCCTTGTATTTTATTTGAGTGCTCAAGACATTGACCTTTCCTATTATTTAGATGTGCTCTAATTTTTTCAAAGTTTATACTTGTGCCATCGACTTCTCCTTTTCCCCCTTTTCCTTTTTGAGGCATGCATCTATGACTAATGCCTAGTTGGAGAAGATGTAGAAGATGGCATCAACAACATTTGTGACCTCTTAAAGTTATGCGAAGAGATCTTCCATGTCTTTGATCTTTGTAACCAGCTCTTGCTTTATCAAATTTAATGGGTCCTCTTCTTCTAGCACTAACTCTACCCTCAAACTTGGAAGCATCTTCTCCAATAGCATGCACACCTTGTCAATGTAATGTACCTATATAGAGGTATAAGAGTAGAATAGTGAATAGTAGTAAATAGTAATAATAATCCCACATGTATAGAACGATAGAGTGGAATAGATTAGAATAGTATAAATAAGAGGACCTACCCATTTTAAGATCATATAAGAAGAACATTTATAATAGAATAGTTTTAATTGGCCTTCACAGTTGATAGTGAAGGGTTGAGAAGTCTGCTAAGATGAAATCAGCCTCCAAGTAGGAGATTGTTATGTTGTGGAGCCTATTTCTAAATTACAATGTATTTCAAATACTATACATTTCAATTGTACTATAAATTTTTTATGTATTCTCGTTGAAGGTTTGAGGGTAGTAGCCCCCCATAAAATTGTTTGGACCCCCTTAATGGGGAACCATTTTGGGTAGACTTGGCCCATGGTTTTGGTACCCATTATTTTGTAAAACTATTATATTTATGTATTATGTATAGATGGATATTAATTAGGTAATACATCAGAGAACAAGGGTTTGAGAAATAAGAATAGAGTGTGTGAATTTAGGAGAATTTGTAGAGTGCAACTCCAAACAATATTTGTGCTTTGTAATTGTGAAAAGATATATTTGAGAGTGGATTGTAATAAAATATGAGCAAGTGTTTCTTGGTAGATTTAGCCCACACTGAGTGAAACACATTAAATTTGGTCTTCTTGTTGTGCATATTTTATTTCTATTCTTTATGCATCTCTATTATTATTACGATCTATAAAATTATTCTACATCAATTTCTAATTTATTCCTAACAACTGGTATCAAAGCTTCAGGTTGTATTTGCTAAAGTGTTAAATCATAGGAAGGGTTATTAATTTAAGTGGGAGCTATGGATGATGATCACAGATCAAAGTTTGAAAATTTTAATGAATATAACTTGGTCTATGAAAGATGTAGATGGAGGATGATCTCTATCATAAGGACCTCTATGTTCCACTGAGAGGAAAAGTAAACCAACTAGTGAGTATGACACATGAAGCTTGGGAGTTGATTGATAGGAAAGTGCCTAGGGCCATCAGGTTATGCCTTGCATCTTCAATCATGTTTAATATATCACAGGAGAAGACCATGGAAGGTCTCATGAATGCATTAGGGAAGTTATATGAGAAACCCTCTACTTTTAACAAAATATTTTTAATGAAAAAGTTATTTAAGATGAAGATGTCTAAAATTGTTCATTTAATGATCATATGAATGAATTTAATATGGTTGTGAGTATGTTTAACTATGAAAAAATTGATTTTGATAATGAAGTTATGGATTTAATTATTTTTTGTTCCTTACCAGAGAGTTGGAATCATCTGGTAATGGCTGAGAGCAACTTGGTGTCTAATAATGCTAGATTGAAGTTTGAGGATGTCATAAAAGTAATCCTTAGTGAGGAAATATGATGAAAAATATCTAGGGAGACTTCTACTTTAGGTGATGCTTTTGTGGTGGAGAGTAGGAGATAAAATTTTAGAGGAAAAGGAAAGCATGGAAAGTCAAATGGTCTTGGAAGGTTAAAATCAAAGAGTAGGATGTTATGTTGACATTGTGAAAAGACTGGGCATGTAAAGAAGGATTTTTGGTCTCTTTAGAATAAGAAAAAATATTAGGAAGACACCAAGGAGGTGAATGTGGAAACAAGTAATTTTTGTCAAAATATATCAATTCTCTCCATTGATAATATTGTTGAGTCTTAGGTTTTAGATTTAGGGGCTTATTTTCATGCTACACTATATAGGCATTATTTTATTGATTATGTTCAAGGCAATTTCGAACATGTTTATCTTAGTGATAATGATCCTTAAAACATAGTATGAAAAGGAAGTGTTCAGATTAAGATGCAAAATGGGAATACTTGGCTACTAAAGGATGTCAGACATGTACTTAAATTGAGATAGAATTTGATATCCATAGGACAACTAGGTAGTGAAGGTTGTATGGTGATATTTATAGAAATTTTTTTGAAGGTGACCAAGGGTGCTATTGTGGTAACAAGAGGTAAGAAGATTGGTACGATGTATTTATCAAGTAGTGATGACTATTGTAATTTAGTTACTACAAATGTAGATGTAACTTTATGGCACAGTAGGCTCAGTCACATGAGCCAAAAGGGCATGCACATTTTGAAGGATTGGTTGCTCAGATTGAAAGGGTCTAATTTAGATTTTTGTGAAGATTGTGTGTTTGGAAAATATAAAAGGTTAAAGTTTCTTAAGGGTGGACCTATGAGGAAGGAGAATAAGTTAGAGCTAGTTCATTTAGATGTATGGGGGCTAGGTCAGGTATCTTTTATTGGTGGGCCATCTTATTATGTCACTTTTATTGATGATGTAACTAGGAAAGTTTGGGTGTATGGAATTCGGAGAAAATATAATGTATTTTATACATTTAAAATATGGAAAGACTTGGTTGAGAATGAAACATGTCTCAAGTTAAAATGATTCAGGTCAGATAATGGTGGGGAATATTATATAAATGAATTTTTTGATTACTATTCAAAGAATGAAATTTGTAGACAAAAGATAGTTCCAAGAACTCCAAAACAAAATGGAGTATCCAAAAGGATGAATAGGACTATCATAGAATGTGACAGGAGTATGAGGTTGCATGTAGGATTGCCTCTTCAATTTTAGGCAGAAGCAATAAACATGACTACATATATGATAAATAGAGGACTTTCATCTTCTTTGGATGGAGGCATACTTGAGGAAGCTTGGTTGGTAAGAATTTTGATTATTCACTTATTAAAATATTTGTCTATGAATCATTCATTCATATTGATAAATATGATAGGACTGAGCCAGAGGCTAAATCTAAAAAATGCACTTTTATTGGTTATGGTGAGGATGACTTGGTTTTTGGATTTAGAGTCTTAAGGACAAGAAAATATTTCAGTCTAGGGATGCTATCTTTAATAAAAAATTCATGTATAAACAATAGTTTTAGGATCAAAAAGAGGATTCTATAAAAGAGTACATAGTATTGGAGGACATTGTAGATGATAAAGTGTCCAAAGAACTAGTTCAGGAATCTACTCAACAAGAACCCCAAACTCCTATGGTGAGAAGGTCTTCTAGGGTAAGAAGGAAACCTAAACATTGTTCTCAATGTCTGAATTATTTATTACTCATTGAAAATGAGAGCCAGAGGCTTTGAAGAAGCAATGCAGGTAGATGTCAGGAAGAGGTAGGAACAAGCAATGGATGAGGAACATCAGTCTCTCAGGAAAAATTAGACTTGAGATTTGGTAAACCCACCTGAAGGTAAGAGAGCATTGTAAAACAAGTGGGTATAAATAATTAAAGAGGCTGATGGAGGCAAGAAAAGGTCCGAGTCTCGGTTAGTGGTAAAGGGTTTTGCATAGAAGAAGGAAATTGATTTCGATGAGATTTTTTCCCTAGTGGTAAAGTTGACTTCTATTAGGATTATTCTTAGGATAGTGACAATAGAAGAATTACACTTAGAGCAACTAGATGTGAAGACTGCATTCCTTCACTAATTTAGAGGAGGACTTATATATGAAACAACCATAGGGATATGAGGTCATACAAAATAAGAACATGGTGTACAAACTAAAGAAGAGCTTGTATGGCCTGAAACAAGCTCCATAATAGTGGTACAAAATGTTTGATAGTTTCATGATGGAGCAGGGATAATCAAATTGTCATTCAGACCATTACATATATATCATGAAGTTTGATGATGGTGATTGCATTATCTTATTTTTGTATGTGGATGACATGTTGGTTGCAGGTAAGAACATGTATGAAATAAAGGTACTCAAGGAACAACTTAGTAATTCCTTTGCTATGAAAGATTTGGGAGCAACCAAAAAAATCCTTGGTATGAGAATTAATTGGGATAAGAAGGAATGAAAGCTAAACTTATCCGAAAAATAGTACATTAAAAAGGTCTTAAAGAGGTTTAGTATGCAATATGCTAAACTAGTTGGGAGTCATTTGGTAGGGCATTTCAAGTTATCAAAGGAGCAGTGTCCCAAGATAGAGGAGGAGAGAATAAAAATGTCACATGTACCTTACTCATTAGTAGTTGACAGCTTGATGTATGCCATGATGTGCACTAGGCCATATATTGCCCATGTAGTGGGAGTAGTAAGTAGGTACATGAGTGATCTAGGTAGAGAACATTGGAAGGCAATAAAGTGGATCCTTTAGTATTTAGGAGGGACCATGGTGATAATTTTAAGGTATAGTAGATTAGACACCACTTTGTGTAGTATGTAGATTCAAACATGGTTGGAGATTTAGACATTAGGAGGAGTACAAAAGGATATGTATTTATTATAGGTGACATAGTGGTGAGATAAATTTCATGACTACAGAAACTTGTGGCTTTATCAATGACAAAGGCTGAGTAAATTGCTGCCACAGAGGCAAGCAAATAAATGATTTAATTACAACAGTTTCTTGAAGAGTAGGGGAATAAGCAAGAGGAAGGGAAGCTATATAGTGATAGTCAGAGTGCTATACATCTAGCAAAGAACTTTGATTTCCACTCTAGGACAAAGCATATATAGTTGAGGTATAATTTCATTAAGATAGCTTTGGAAGAAGAGAAGTTGAAGCTAGAAAAGATTCATACCAATTAGAATCCTACAGGTATGATGACCAAGGTGGTCACAAAGAAGAAACTGAGTATATGTTTAATTTTGATTGGCCTTCATAGTTGATAATGAAGGGTTGAGAAGCTTACTCAGAGGAAATTAGTCTCCAAGTGAGATATTATTATGTTGTGGAGACTATTTCTAAATTACAATGTATTTCAACTACTATACATTTAAAATGTGCTATACACTCTTTATGTATTCTCACCGATGGTTTGGGGGTGGTAGCCCCCATAAATTTTTTTTGGACCTCATTAATGGGGAACTATTTTGGGTTAACTCAACCCATAGTTTTGGTACCCATTGTTTTATAAAACCAATATTTTGATGTATTATGTATA
This sequence comes from Torreya grandis, assembly GCA_037957365.1. Classification (NCBI taxonomy): domain Eukaryota; kingdom Viridiplantae; phylum Streptophyta; class Pinopsida; order Cupressales; family Taxaceae; genus Torreya; species Torreya grandis. The sequence continues at coordinate 438,520 of JARHVA010002107.1, read as the reverse complement.
GATGGATATTAATTAGGCAATACATCATGTGAAAAAGGGTTTGAGGAGGAAGAACAGAGTGTGTGAATTTAGGTGCAAATTTAGGAGAGTTTATAGAGTGTAAATCTAAATAATATTTGTGCATTGCTATTATGAGAAGATAGATTTGAGAGTGGATTTCACTCTTGTGGCTTGTAATAAAATCTAAACAAGTGTTTCTTGGTGTATGTAGCCTACATTGAGTGAACCATGTTAAATCTAGTTTTCTAGTTGTGCATTTTTTATTTATATTCTTTATACATATCTGTTCATATCTATTATTATTTTGATTCTGTAAAATTATTTTGCATCAATTTATGATTTATTGCTAACATTTGGGGGCTTCATGGAGAAAATATAAGAAGTGTATATTTACATATTTGTCCTAAACAACCCGACTGTTCATCTTCAAACTGCTCTCAAAAGGTAGCTAATTGAGCCAAACTATTTTTGGGTTTTGTGAATCTTAATTCCAGATTTCCTAAATAGTTTGAATTTTTAATTTTAGTTTAGTATTTTGAAAGTTATCATAGTTTTAGTGACTACATTTATTTTAAAAAAATGACTATTCTTTTGCATACTACTCTCACACATTAACGAATTAAATCAAAATGTTTTTGGGTTTTATGCACCCCTATCTTCGCTTTCTATAACATTTTCATGTTTTAAATTTTATTGAGTGTTGTAGAAGTTATCAAAATTTTAGTAACTATCTCTATTGTAAAAAAATAAATAAAAAAATAGGCCACTGGAAGTCTTTGTGTAAGGATGAATTTTCAATTGAATTTGACATCTAATTAATTGTAATCATGGGCCTTCATAGTTTATCTATAGCATTGATGCACCTTTATCAAACTATCATAGTTAGAGAATATCTGATAGAGTTTGACAAACTCTTCAATCCACTTTATGACCTATCTAATGATTTCTATCAAAGATGCTTCATCAATGGGCTTTAAGATGGGATTAAAATAGAGGTTATAATGTTCCAACCTCAATCTATGATAAAAGCATGGGGCTTAAATTTGCTTGTAGATGACCACATCTACTATTATTATGGTGAGACACCTTTATTTTTGCATTCTTGCACAACACCACCTTTTCAGGCCATCAACAAACCATACAATGATCCCCTTTTAGATGCACCTTAGTAGGTTCCAAATGATCCCATTCAAGAAGTCACCATGCTCGAGCAGGCCCCTAATGAGCCTAAGCTGACAATCATATATCCCAAGCAAGGAATCAAGTCTTCAAATCCCTTAGAGAAAAATGCTAAGGGGGATGGAATGTTGTCTCACCAAGAAACATATTTTGTGCACCCTTGCTCTAACTTTGAGGTGATGATTTTCAATATTTAACTTTTAGTGATTGACTCTAATGTCCATTGATCTTTATGTACTTCACTCTCATGTTGTAGTGTTTGAGTTTAAATTATTATTGTATATGCTCACATCCCAGTCTTGGAAGAAGAAATGGAATCCTAAATGAATGCATGGTCAGACCTCCATTTGGTCAACATCTTATTTTATTAAGTAATTCTTATCATGTTTTGAAGGCAAAACATTTTTAAGGGGGATGGAAGGTAATTTACCTAGATAGAGGTATAATAGTATAATAGTGAATAGTAATAATAATTCCACATGCATAGAATGGTAGAGTGGGATAGATTAAAATAGTATAAATCAGAGGGCATACACCATTTTAAGATGATCAAAGAAGAAGAATTGTAGTTGAGCTTGTTAGAAGGAGGTATCCCCCTCGAAGTGTCAAGCGATTTAGAATGATTCCTTTTTTAAAAAGAATATAGTTTTAATATATTCAATATTTTTATGATTTTCTATATTTTAGCATAAAATTTCTTATTGGTCAACCTATAAAAATTTTAGAGTGTAAATGCCATCCAATAGGGATGGCTCAGCTTCCTCTACACACTCGTCTAGTTGTTGTAACTTGAACTTCCTGGTCTTTACTTCTTCCTCTTCTTCCAACATGATCTTATTCCACTTTAAAGCTATAACATCATTGATGATGTTCTTCCATGATAATTTGGAGGCCATGCAGATGAGTGCATTGGTCAACTTGATTAAGTTCATTATGTGGGGGTTTATGAGAAGGAAATCGTGCCCTTCTTCTAGTTCCTCTGTACCCAATATGGCATTCTGTAGCACCTCAAAATGAGGATAATCCATATATCTATCAAAAGTGAACGACAAATGTTGGCACATCCTTTTTATGGTAGCTTTAAGGGGTATGTACTCAAACATATAGTAATCTTTTTTAGTTCACCCCTTCTACACCTTTTCTCTTAGGCTTGGCATGATGCCTTCTTCCTCAATGATGGCCAATTCCATTTATTCTCCTCCTTTTCATCAATTCTATCACTCTCTTTAGTATTTCCCTATGAGGTTCCTCTTTTTTTAGTAGGGGTTCTTCCTCAGACTTATCCCCTTGGTCCATTTCTTCTTCTTCCTTGGTGCTAGCTTCACCCTCTTATTTCTACTGGGTTTCTTCAATGCTCTCTATTTGTTCTTTCAAGGTGGAAATATCACCTTCCTTTCCTCCAAGCACCACTTCACTACTTAGGCATGCCTGTGGTGTAAAATTTTATGTTGTGATGGTGGGGGTGCTAGGCACCTTTGCTGCTCTCTCCTGCATTGGTTTCATGCTTGTGGCAACCTTTTTCTCTTCCTTTTCTTTCTTTGACCTTTACTCCTAGGCCTTTTTTCTTTACCTCCCTCTTCTTTGCTAGTGCTAAGGCCTTTTATTCTTCAAATTTAATTTATTTGGCCTTAACTCTATCAATATGCTCCTGTGTCATGCTAGATACCATCATGGCATCTCTTCTTTTTTCTATCACTAACACCATCTCTATTTTTACCTCATTATGGACCATTTTCTTCCACAATATTATCACTTCCTCAATTTTTGGAGGCTATGTGGAGGGCTCTTTTGATGAGGAATTTGGAAGCTTTCTTGCCTCTCTAAGCATGGTGGTAGTGCCACCTTAGAGGGACTCCTAAACTTCTTTGGTGCTGGGCTCTTCTTTTACTGCTTCTTCCTAGACAATGTATACTTTCATGCCTACTTATTCATCTTCCATATCTTCACATGCCTCTTGTGATTTGAATTCCTCACACACCTCTTATGCCTCCATCTCTACCAAGGTTATTGTGGGCATTAAAACTAGCCTCTTGGATTTTTTTTCTTCTCCCTTTTCTTGGGTGAAGCAATTCCTGGTGTGAAGGTCATGCACTTCTTCTTTGGTATAGAGGGAGTGACTTCATCATTAAAAGCAATCTTAAATTTGATTTGATCCTACATATCCTCAAGTGTCTCCCTCTTTTTAATATTGGGAGACTTTTTCTATGCTATTAGTACTAGATTCCCTTCATCGATGCTTCAGAGGAGGAGGTCACTATCCTTCTTGACACTAGCACCCTTCTTTCTCAACTTCATATCATAATATATCATGTGGGTGTGCTTGAGGATGACTTAATTTTGGAGGGGATGGATGTCAGTATGATCTAAGTCATCCTCCTCATCCTTGGTGGCTTTCCCTCATGGGTGCACATATTGGTGTTGTAACTTGCTTCTTTTCAAATCTATAACTTTAATTAGGATGTCTAGTTACTATGCATTATAGATTCTCCTTAGTGCATCCCTAAAGTACTTGGTAAAAAACATGTATGGGAGATTCATATAGTTGGATTAGTTTCCATTTGTGAGCACCAAGTGTACTACACATAAGTGTTTCATAATAGTGAATGTTTCCATTCCAAACATGTTCTGAGGGAGCTCCTTGAGGATGCACCAATCCTCCCCAAATGCTTTGATATATTGGGCACACCACCCCATCACTTGAGTCTTATAATTTTGGGATAAGATGGGAGAGGAGTAGGTGATTTTTGGTACTTTATTGTTATGGAGTCTTTGTACATCAAGAAGATCCAAAGGTTATCTTAATCACCATTAAGCACACTGATCTCCTCCATCACAATTAGAATTAACATCAACCCCCACTAGAAGGCCTCTCTCACTATATGACACTCAACCATGTTATTCACCATTTGTTCTAAAATGAATTTTTCTATATTAAAATTTACCCCTTACACCATATGATAGGTGATGCATAAGTAGGTCTTGGTAATGTTTGTTCACCGACTATTGGGGTAAAGTTTTGAACTCACAAGTTATGCATCTAACCTCATTCTAGGGTATATGATGTCTTTGATTAGGAATGAAAACCCTCCCTTGTAGTACCTAAGGAGTTTCAAAACCCTTTCAACTTTAACATCATCCATCATCATCTAGTGGATGTCTGTACTGGAGTCTAAGAGCCCAGTGATTTAGCCAATAAGGCTTATTGATAAATTCATGCACCTCCCCATAAAGTAGAAGTAATCCCTATGGATATATGAGAGGAGGAACTACATGAGTTCTTATAGCTTCCAAAAATATGGTAACTCATAGAGTTGAGTTGTGCTGGTGGTTGCAAGTTTGTCTCGAATGGAGACATCAAATAATGTCATGCCTACTTCAGTCTTGACCCCTGTATAAACCACCCAATCTTGCACTAGATCTTACAAATTTCTTGTGGTGGTGTGGTTGTATTCCTTTAGTTAGTAGGTGTGCATGAAAGATGCCCAACTCTCTCTTACTAATACCTTTGTATCAAATTGCATTTCTTGGTAGGATATCTTTATAAGTGCCTCCAGATCAACCTTGGCAATGTTAACTCCTACTCACTATAGTTTATTCTTTGTCATGGCTAATTTTTCTATCATCCATGCTCATTTAGTGTCCTTATATGCCTGGTGTGGGTTAAACTCATGCATTATTTTTCTATCCTAAACCGGTTGGTGTTGAATCATGGTCTATTTACTTTTTTGAAGCCTATAATTTTTGTTTGTGCTTCTCATAGTTGTGAGATCTATGATTATGACTTTAGATCTTGAGTTTCACTTGTCATTAATGGTGGGATTGATTTCACTCAATTTTTTTGCTACCTAGTTCTTACACAATTTGTGCCCCATACTTCTTTATACCAGTCTCAAAGGGAACATAATTTATCTCTCTATTCAATCATTCACTTTTGGCATTTGTGGGTACTTAAGGTCTCACTATAGTAGCATTTTTTTACTTCAGCTCTGGTTTGCTAGTTTGGCTTTGGTTCACTACTCTATGTTTTAGTTAAAAGTAACTTGAGGTTTGTAACCTAAAATAGTTGGTCTTTCATTGATTTATACCCCTAACTCAACTACCTTATTAATTTTAGGTGAGTAATGGCATGACAATGCTTAGATTTCTTGGAATTTATTGAAACCTATGAAATCCATGAAAATAATCTACCACATATGCATTTAGTGTAGATCTTTGTGCCTCTATCATCACCTCAATAAATTATCCTAATGGTATTTTTGGTGAAGTGACGTGTAGTTCAAATGGTCACTTCCTACCTCACTTTGGGTGGATGCCAACTTGTCCTAATGATCTTTCTCCTGTTCTTTGTTTACTTTGCATGACCTTATCCTTCCTTATGGAAACCTAGATGAAGCACCTCGCATGCATGAAATTTAGCTTCCATGTTTCCATCTTTTTTTCTTATTGTGTTTTCATTTCAAGCACACTTTATTAACTTGGTTAACTTCTATGCTCTTTCATCTCTTTTCCCTGGCCTATCATACCTCATACAAATCCCTTATGCTGGCCCTCTAACACTTCACTCTCTATTTTTGATCTCTTGTGCTTGATCATAGTGTGCATCTTCTTTCTACCTCTTATGCATTTACATCTTATGAACATCTCTTTGTTAATTGGTACTCATATTTTCAAAGTCTGGCAAGTTATAAACATCTAAAAACATAGGTGTCTAGCCTTAGTCACTTTAGAAAGCATTTATGCTAGACTCACTCGATTGGAGTTATGTATAAAAGTGCTAAAATAGCTATTTTATGGGCCTAAAAGTGCCACTTATTCACTCTATAAGAAAAACAATCATAAAATACAAGGAGATGTTTAGCTTGCATCAAATGTCATTTGAGTTAGCACAACACAACCAACTTATAATCAAGAAGTTTGTGTCTGATGGCACAATCATCATCTTATTACCTACATAGCTTCAATCTATTACCATTGAAATCTCTATGGATCATTTCACCTGATAATGTGCATAGTTTGCATGTACTAGATTCCAACATGTTATGGATAACATATGGATTTATCCACTTAATTTGTAGATTTATTTGGTGCTTGAGCTACTTAGTGTCATAGAGTAAGACCAATACTCCTTTAGTTAGTATCTTGTGCTTAATATGCTTTTCATGCCATAAATTTTGGCATGCCTTCTCTATTTGCTAACTCCACTTTGCTTGGGTGTGTACTTTATACAAGTACTCTAAGTCCTCTACCCTCACACTCAATGATCCTTGGTCATCCAAATGACCAATACATGAAATGTGCAATGATGAAACCATGAATTCCATCTATAGATTTGCCTTTGTGCCAAATACCATTTAAAATGGTGTAACCTTATTCAAGCCCTTGTAGGCTATGTGGTATGCCCATAATACTGATGATACTCGATCATCCTAGTCTTGGTGACTAACAATACATATCTTGATGAGGAAATTTTCCACTATCTTATTTAATTCCTCAAAAGTGCCATTCACTTATGGATGATGAGGGGTGGTCTTATGGTGCACCACCATGTAATTTTTTAGTAGGATCTACATAGTTTCATTGATGAAGTGTGTGCCTCTATCACTATTAAAACTAAGTGGGCACCCATAGTGACTTATAATGTAGTTTATGGTTGGCACTAACTCAACCCACTTGGTGAAATAATCAGTGTTTGCTAGAATATATCTTACACCTATGCACCTTACTGTAGGAGTAATTGGCCCAAAAAAAATCAATGGCCCATTTCTCAAATGGTGCTTGGGAAATAATGGGGATGAGGGGAATCTCATCTTGGTGGTTGGGTTTTCCTATGCATTGGCATATGCCACATGCTTTGGAATAATCTGTTGCATCTTGAAATAGACTTGGCCACCACAACTCTGATTACAATACCTTGCATGTTGTTGCATCTCTAGTGCAAGGGCCTCCTACTATTCCATTGTGTGCCTCACATAACATGGAGTCCCTTTTATGTTATAAGACACATCGATGCATGACTTCATCTTGACCTAGTTTGTATAGTTCCTCACTGATAAGCTAAATAGGGTTAGTGCAAACTATGAGTTGTTTATTTTCTTTAGTTGCTATTGTCTGCAACATAAATATAGATGTTAAAAAAGTGGATATCTCCTCCAAGTCCTTAGGGGTGAACTAGACTCTATAGAGTTATGAATCTAACATGTCATCCTTAATAAGAACTATTACATCACTGAAGTTGATGCAAGATAAATGGACTGGGCTTGAGCTCTATTTTTTAGGTTTGATAATAATTGAGAATTGAAATTCTTGAAATAGAACTCTCCATATAAATTCACTCATGGAGAATGGGATTATTCACAAGGTACTTAAGCGCTTTGTGGTCCATGAAGAAGATGAATAGTGTCACTAATAAGTATTGCCTAAATTTTTGTAGGGCATAAACCATAGCCAATGCTTTACACTTAATTGTATAGTTCTACTGTACTTAGGTCAATGTTGTGCTTTCAAAGGAGATGGGGTGATCCATTTTACCATGACCAAGTTGCACAAAAATGATACCAATTGCAGATCCAAATACATTGACATAGATGTGGAATGGGGTCATCCAGTCAAGAAATTTTTGAATAGTTACACTAGCCAACTTGAGTTTTAGAGTTTTAAAGGCATCATCTCTTGCTGCATCCTAATAGAATGGGCTATCCTTGTGCAAGATCTCCTCTAGTAGTGTTGAATTTTTTTTATAGATCCTTATGAACTTTATATAATATACACAATGGTTAAGAAAGGTGCAAACATCTCTCTATGTAGAAAGAGTCTAGAGTTGAATCATTATTTCAATCTTCACAATATTGATGAGTAGACCATCCTTGTAGATGATGTGCCCAAGCAAGGTGTCAAAATGTGTCATAAAGATGCACTTATTGAGGTTTAAGGATATTTTTAACTATCAAAACCTCTAAAAAATGAGGCACAAGTTGTTATAATGGCCTTTCATGAGCCCATATATAGTCCAATCATCAAGGTACACCTAGATGAAATTATGAATAAAATTCTTAAATGAGGTGATGACCACTCTGGAGAATATGGATGGTGTATTATTAATCTCAAAGGGAATCATGTTATAGGAAAAAAAACCCCATTCTATCACAAAGGTTGTTTTAGGTTTGTTCTCCTCTTCAATTTAGACTTGATGGTATTTTGAGAAACCATCAGTGAAAGTATAGATTTCATAACCTATGATGTCATCTAAGACTTTGTTAGTGAATGGAGTCAGGAAGGGGTCAGTGACATAGGTGGTATTTAATAGTCAGTAATAAACAAAAATGTAGATGTGATTATCCTTATTAATGATAATAACCATGGGGATCACCTATTCTAACTCTTGCATTGGGTAGATCTCTGCTATGACGAGCATACCATCAATCTCTATTTTGACCTTGGCACAAAAATTGGGGTTCATTCTATAGGGTCACTTTTTGATAGGTTATGTGCCATCCACTAGATTTATGCTGATCATTCCAAGGGATGGGTGGGTGCCCTTCATGTCTCAATAATTTCATAGGAATAAATCTTGAAACTCTTTCAAGAGATCCATAATTTATGCTAGATCTGTGTCGGACCAATATGCACCCAAAGTGGACACCTTTGGTTCTTCTTCTAAGATGATGTTTACTTGGGTGGTTTTGAGTGGTTCATGGTAAGATTCCTTTATCTCTTGATGTGTGTCCTTTACCTACCTAATCCCTTTAGTTGTTTTGATGTGGAGATGATTAGGGCCTTCATTGTTAGGGGTTTTATCATCCAATAAGTGCATGAGCTTCCTCTTTCCTATCATGGACATCTAATTACATGCTTTATAGATATCCATATCTTCATTACTTAATTCACTATTGAGTTCCTATTCCTCAAATAAATTTTGGAGTGCTAATCCTTTCTCCCCAAACATATATTTTAGGCACTCCTCTAATATTATAGTGTCCTTAAATACTACCCTTCAAATTAATTATAGTGACTCAATCAATTCTAGGTTATGTGAGGAAAAGGAGAAGGTGTGCACAAAATTATCCTTCAAGACATCCCAACTGGTTGTTTGACAATGCATTTTGTTGAATATATACCAATCTCGAACCCATGTCTTCAAGGTTCTGTAGAAGGTGTACACCCACAGGTTCCTTAGGGTGTTTGCACCATAGTCAATCCATGTTTCTTCACACAATCATAGGTGTGCTATTAGGTATAAATAGTCAAAGTATGGAGAAATGTCCAAGTTATCATTACTTTTTATAAATCTAGTTTAGATGGATACTTTTACATCTTTCCAAGTTATCAAGCTAGGCCTCTACACTGCCCACCAATGAGAAATAATGCTTCTCAAAGTATACACAAGTACACCCATCCTATCTACCTCCTTGGGGATGCACAAATTAGGGTCATAGACATATTTTTCCATAGGATTTCTTCCCTTGTATCTTAGGAGAATGTTAATTTTACCTTTGCTTAAGTGAAACACTCTCTTCCCCTTCTTTTTGTTACAAGAGACACATCTCTTTGAAGTGTGATCAATCTAGACCCATCCAATCCTTATAATTTTTAGTGCCTTCATGCTCACTAAGTGGTATATCTGACTAGTCATCTCATAAACTTCTTCGACCCATCAATTATAAGAAACATTGGTGGTGTGTGAGACTGACTATCTATCCTTCTAAGAGAGAACTCCTTGGTCATTAGGTTAAGAGTCTTGACACCTTGCACCATGATGTTGTATATATGGTTGATCTGATCCTCTAGATCAACACTTTATATATAGGGGGTCCTTGGTCACCTAAGAGGGGGATCACTACCCTTTCCTTATCATTTTCAAAGGTCATATATAACTTATTGAAGTGCATATTAACATTATTCATGTAGCACCATGAACTTCTCAATAGTGCTAGATAATTATCTTATTCAGCCAACTAGATTACCTCAAAGTCAGCATAAAAATTGATGCCCATGATATCTATAATGATGATTCTTAGATTATTGATTGGTTGCATCTTAGATTTGTTGGGCATGAAAATTACATGAGGGGAAGGTCTCGAGTCTAGCCTACCCATCTTCTCCCATGCATTCTTTGTCAAGATATTGACCTCGATGCATGTGTTAATAAGAAACTCTCATATAGACCATCCATCAATGGTGACATTCACCAAGAGTTCTTGATCATAATCCACATTATAGGTATGTCTAAATTCTCATGACCTCTCCATGCATGCTGTAACAACTTCAACTAGCTTCTACCCTGCATGCTCTAAAAGCAAGTTTTTCAATTGGGGAAACATCCCTTTTGCTTATAAGAGGCATAAGATCTGTGTTAGCTCTTATACCTTAACCTATTGACCATATTACTTTTTTCAAGAGGTGCTAGCTTGCACCTCTAGGTCTCATGCTAGTTGGAGCTCTCCTTGTAGGTTCTTGAATCATACTCATAACCTACTACAATATATATTTATGGCACATAAGGTCTGGGTAAGACATAAATCTAGGTTTAGGACATGTTATGCACTAAGTGTAACTTGTTTTACCATATTTTAGGTGTAACTATGGTATTGGTGCAATTGGAAAATGAGTGGTGAGTCTACTATGAATAGTTGCCTGCACTTTGATTGGTTTTGTGTGGGTTAGTTATGCCTTTGGAGTTCAAATATATGATTTAAGCTTTCACCTAATCATTCCTATGCCCTTGTCTACACTAGGGCTACCTTAAGTCAGTTTTTGTATAAGTCAAGGTATTCCTTGACCTTATATGTTCTTTGACAATAGCCACACATTAGATGTGTAGGGTAGTCATGTTAATAGTGCTTGATTAAACCACACTTGTAACATGATTGTAGTGGAAATATTCCTCCATTATTTCCTCAACCTCACCCTTTGGTGCCTCTTTGCATTCTATAGCCCACATTCTATTGGCCATAACCTTTATTTCCTTGATTAGATTACCCCTTGATTGCTGTAGTGGCTTGTCATTTGCCTCTTTCCAAGTTATCACGCATCTCATCAATCACTTGGTAGTTAGATATGGTATGAGTGTAAGCATCACAAAATCAACAATAAATGGTTGTGTTAACTTAACTGGTGTTGTTTCACTATTTTTTTAATTTTCTTTAGATTAGAGGAAGAAACTTAAAATAAGGGTGAGGTAGAAGAACCTAGATGTGATTTGCTCTACATAATCTAGATGGTTGTAAATAATTTTCTTTGACTTAGGAGGATGACCTAGAAATAATAAAGAAACTATAAAATGGTTAATTACATAGGTAGGTGGGTGGATTACCTAGTGTGAGCTAGCTCCAAGAAGTATATTACTTCTTTGGAGGTTGTCAATCTACCTTTTACACAAGTTAATGTTATGAAAATACTAATAATAAAGGTTGCATAACTTAAATAAAAGTTCTTAATCAAAATAAATAAATAATTTTCAAAATAAATGCATGTTTTAACAAAATAACATTAAAAAGAAATGTTAAATTGTTAATATGTGGTTTAGGTATGGTTAGGTTGTTGTTACTGAGTCTGTGTAGTGATAAAGGTTAAGAAATAGGGTTTTTAGTTGAGGTGAATAGGTATTTTAGCTAGATATTTTGGTGAAATAAGATTACATAGTGACTGTAACCAGTCAAGGTATCACCTTTGATTGTCATGACTGATTGTTGTCAATTGACAAGTGACTTTTGATGATTGAAGGTGACCAATGATGGTCACTGTGGGTTTTGATAGGTTAGGTTTGGGTGTAGAAAGGATAATGGGTAAGTTTTAGAAGGGCCCTATAGGTTGTTTGAGGTTGGTTTTTGGTCATGAGGGAAGAGGTAAGGTCTTAGAGGTATCACAATAAAAATTTGATACTCAGAATGGTTAGTAGGTGTGGTGGAAGAGGTAATGTCTAGAGTTGTAGAACTCCAACACAAGGAAATGTATGCTAGAAATAGGTATAGGTACTAAACTAATTGAAATTAAATTATTTAACTTAGAATGAGTGTAAGATACTTATATTTATTTATCTTGGTGGCTTGGATAATTTTGAAGGTGAAAGCAAGATACTTGAGAGCCTGGAGCTGAATGGGTAGAGTGACAGTACTCAAATCCTTTGTGTGGAAATGTTGAATTGACTTCTAAGTCTCTATTTGGTTCTAGTTCAACTCTGATTCTATAAAAGTCTTTAATTATAATATGAATGATCATGTTCCATCCTCTATGATTCAAACCCCTAAGCATGGGTCTTGGGCTAGTGTTATATAATCGTTGCTAGTCCTAGTCAACCACCACTGGTCAAGGGTTGACCATCGACGGTTGGGAAAAAAGGTCAAAATAGCTAAAATTATCCATTTGTAGTAATGATTTGTGGTTAAGGCATTGGGAAATGGTTTGAGGGTATTTAAAGGGGCATGTGGATGCATGAGGAATAAGTCTAGATAGTTAGGGCATTAAATGCTAGGGTAGAAATGGTCTCTATGTTAGGTGTCAATAAGTTTGACATGGGTTTGGGTAGGTGAGTTAGAAATAGAAATTAACTAATTTATTTAAATAATTAAATTAGATAAAGGGGTAAATGGGTGTGTTAAAGGGGTAATATAATCAAAGAGGGGTCAAGGGATGGTTTAAAGGGTAATGTGACACCTAGAACCATAGTGTATAGTTTTCTAGTGTCTACATTTTGCCCCTTTTTTGTGTAGTTTATGTTAGTAAGTTGAAAAACAAAAAATGGATGGTTGGTATAAGGTTGGATGCCCTAAATATGGTAGGAGGTGTTCCCCCTAAAATCAAAAATTAATGAGGTAAAATAGAATTGGGTGTGGGTTTTATGAGTTGGATAGGTGGGTGATAATGTTGGTTTGGTTGGTTGGGCATTAAGCGCAAACGGGCACACAAAATGTGACTAAGTGAGATATCATAGATCATGTATAACATAAGTTGACATAGTTGGTAAAATAGGGTTGGCACTCGAAGGATAAGTGATAGGGTAACCAGACCATAGTGTTAGGCATAACTGATATGGGTTATTCCTATAAACTGAAGTCTTCTAGGCTAGGTGTCTAGATTTGTAAGAGTCAAAAAGTTGGGTGAGTTTATGAATATATAATAGGTCTTAGGTGTTAGGACTATAAATGGGTCATGCTCTAAGGCACCTAAATGGTTCGTTTGTAAAATTAGTGCATAGATGCAAGGTTATCATGTATGGCAAGGTAGTCGGTGCGGTTAAAATGACCAAGGTAAGGGTGGTCATAAAAAGTGCAAAAGGTAGGCCAATAATGACCAATGTTGAGGTTATTTAGTTGGTTGATTAGTTGGAGAATAAGGTGCTCTCCAATAGGTGCATGGTAGGTGGAGAATAGGGTGATCTCAAATAGGTGCATGGTTTTAGTAGAGAATAAGGTGATCTCTAATAGGTATATGGTTTTGGTGGGGTGGTTACTTAAATATGAAATTGGTTAGTTGGGTGGTGCTCAAAATGATTGGCCGATTTGATGGACCACTTAGGTAAAAGGGGGATCTATTTTCTAGTGAAAAGGGTGCAAGTTGGGTAGGTGGGGATTTTAATGACTCAAAATGAAAAGACACACACCCTTTGAACAAGTGGTCATAAAAGTAGAAAAAGGAGGCTAAACACTCCAACTTTCAAAGAACATAATGGTAATATGGGTGGGCTTATGAACATAAACCCCTATCATGCTTTACATTATTGTTAGTTATCTTTTAAAAAAAGGTCGCTTGATCACATAGTGTTACATAAACTCAAAATCCATTGATTTGTAGAGGGGGTAAAAGGGGAGATGGATGAAATAGGTGAATGGATAGTAGTGTAACCTTCTTGTGAGGACAACTTGCCCCTTCTGTAGGTGACCTAGGAACCATTATATAGAAGTATATGCTCTAAGTTTGGTGTAGACTGATCGATGTGGGAAGTCTATGATTAGTGTGTGAAAGTGGATTGAAGATTTTTGGGATTGCTTTGTTTTGAATTTTAACATTTTAATTGGAGTATTTTTATGTTTTTATGATGGGTTTCAGAAGCTGTTCAATGCAAGAAGCTTCTAAGTGATTGCTTGCTTGACAAAACTTTGACTTAGCCCTTCAAGGGAGTGGTCTAAGCTTTGGATTTGTTTATTTTGATAGCTATCCTTTGAGGGACAAGTCTACATTATTAAGCAATTTTTGATAGTTTTGGGTAGCTGTCTTTAAGAGAATAGTCTGCATGCTGTATTTTTAGGTATGACCCAAGTGATATGTTGGTATCCCAAAATTAATGTTATGTTTATTTAGAAATGGAATAATCTATATATGCCTAAGGCTTTCATTTATGGAGGCAAAAAAATAACATAAGAAGGTTAATGATGGGAGAAAGAGGTTTAAGTGATAAGAACCATGGAGATTCATCATATAAGGGAAAAATAGTATTTATGAGAATCATGTCATGAGTAGATCCATGGTACCCATGTTTAGGATTAGGATAAGGTTGTGATGGATAATCACATGATCATGTTTTAATTATTTGTCTTTAAAATAAGAAAATGAAGGTGGATGAAAAAAAGGGATGAGCTTAAGTTAGACATAAGAGGACTAAGAAGTTTAACATAAGAATGAATGCAAATTCAAAGCATTAAGGGGTTCATCTTTAGATATGCCATAGATCCACATTTACATGTAAATGGTTTGAGCCAATTAGGAATAAAGAGGTCTCCCAGTTAATATCTGACACTTGATTAGATGTGGAAAAGATTCTAGGTTGACAAAAGTAAGAGGCAAGGTTAGTTAGGCAATGGCATTGAGGCTTGATTGTCTGAAATGGTGCTAGGTTAGTTTGATAGGTTGAAAAAAAGGGTGAAAATGTAAGGCTTTGGACTAGGCCTTAGTTATGATAGTGATTGAAGGTGGTCAGGGGTCAACTAGTGATGATTCACTAGAGACCAGTGTCATTCGAGCTTTAAGGGTAGAAGATGTCTAAAGGCATGGTTCAAAGTTGAATATTTTACTTAGGTTAATTCTTTATTGGTTAAGCTTAAGGCTAGATTAAGGTGGGTTTGGTGCTAGGCTAGGCTAGGTTAGGTTGAGGTATAAGTGCCAAGGGTTGGTTTTGGTCTTAGGTTGGTGTTAAGATAGGCAAAGTGAGGTTAGGAAAATGACAAATGGTCAAAGCCTTTTCGAGGGAGAGTTCCCCTAGTTACTTTTTCCATGTATGGTTAAGGTGGGAAAAAGGATCCTAGGTAAGGATATTGGTTAATAAAGAGGGTTTAAAGGGGATGAAGATGATTTCATTTGCTTCCCAAGGGGTGTTATTTGTTAGTTGGAGTTTAAGCTATAGGTGTTAGTTCAGGCGAGATTTCCTCTATGATGCTAAGGCAAGGGAAATGCTATTATGTCAAATTTGGGTGTTAGTAATGATGTTGATAATACCATCCTAGAATAAAGATATGTTGGACAAGAGTGGCTGGTATTCCTAATGAGGGAGTTTAGGTATGGTGTGGGTAGCTTGGATAAAAGGGTCATTGAGACTTTTATTCAAGAGATCTCAAAAGAAGGGTTGATTTTGGTTTGGGTTGATAGATGAGTTGGCTATGGTTGGGTTAAAAGGTGGGTTGATTTTGGTTGATT
Organism: Torreya grandis; assembly: GCA_037957365.1. NCBI lineage: Eukaryota > Viridiplantae > Streptophyta > Pinopsida > Cupressales > Taxaceae > Torreya > Torreya grandis. Next base: position 422,719 of record JARHVA010002107.1, on the reverse strand, counting down.
TATTTGGTTTAGATGTTGGTTTGATTAGTTAAGGGAGGTAGGATGAGTGCTTGATTTGGTTTGTTGGTTGTGGTTGCTTGTTTATTTGGTGTAGTAAGGTGAAAAGGATTTGAACCTATTCCAAAGGGAATAAACAAAGACAATATCATTAGGTAGATGAAAAAAATTAGATTATAGAATAATTGGATTGATTTGGTTGTAGTTGAGGTTTGGTTGGCTTGAGGTGAGGTGTTTTAAGCTTGGGTTGGCTCCGCTAAAACGGTAGGTGGAAGAGGTAGGTTTGTTTGAGGTTGATCCACTAAAAAGGGAAGTGGAAGAGGCAAGGGTATTTATTTAATTATATTTTAGAAGGAAATTTGAGAAGGTCCCACTTGGTCATCAAGTGGTTGGGTTAAGGTTGATTCTTCCTTAGTGATGATGAAAAAAGGAAGTTAGGAAGGTTTCACTTGGTCAAAAAATGGATTGGTTGGGGTTTTGATTATGGTTTCCTTAGTTATAGGTTAATTAAGGATAAAATATAAATCATCGACCTCATTGTTTTGATGGTTTTGATTATTGATTTTCACAATAATGGGTATAGGAAGAGGTTTAATGATTGATTACTTGAAGACATTTAAGGCTAGGTTGGGGGGAACATGGAGAATATCCTTTGGAACCTCATTTTTATCGATAAGGTTTTGGAAAAACATATTAAAAGACCCACATCTATCTACCACATGCCCATTTGTGTGATTATAAACACAAAACTCATTCTTTATAAACCAAATTAGTTTTGAAATAGAACAATTGATGGGTTTGATAATAAAAGCCTCCAAGCATTTATCAAGGATTGAGGCATATGATTTCCCTAGAAAGATTGAGGTATTAATTGGTTAGTATGATGAAATTGGTTAGTTTGACATGGTTGATGAATTTGATAGGTTGGTTAGGTTTGATGAAATTGGTTGGTTTGATAGGCTGGGTAAGGTTGATAAAGTGGGTTGATAGTTGTTGGTTGGATGATTAAGGGGATAGACCAAGTCTTGGTTTCAAGATAAAGAGGGTTTCATAAAAGATGTTTAGGTAATTGATATGATGGTTTGGGTGGGTAATCAAAATTTTGATAAGGTTGAGGTAGTTAATATAATGGTTAAGATAGGTAGTCAAAGGATTGGTGAGGTTGAGATAGTTGTAGCTAAGGTGGGTTATGACTATGGTCAAATAAGTGTTGAAAAGTTGTTAGTTGGTTATGATGATGATAAAATGTTTGTTGAGAGGTTGTTGGTTAGTTGTAGTTGAGATTTGATTGATTTTAGGAAAATTTGGGTTAATTTTAAGTGAGGTTAGGTTGGTTATAGGTAAGGTTAGGTTGATTTTAGGTGAGGTCGGGTTGCTTGTAGGAGAGGTTGAGTTGATCATAGGTGAGGTTGGGTTGATCATAGGTGAGGTTTGGTTGGTTATAGGTGAGTTTGGGTTGGCTATAGGTGAGGCTGGGTTAGTTATAGGTGAGGTTGGGAGCACAAGTGATTTGTGATGCAAGTTAAAACCTTAAGGCAAGAGGGTTATATTCTAGGAGTCTGACAAAGTTAGGATCTCCAGGAAAAAATATAAGAGGGCTCCCCATTTAACAAGGAAATGGAGATGAGGTGGATGAAGGAAATATGTTAAAAGGTCTCCAAAGGGAGTTATATTTCTCACAACTCAAGCAAAAGGAAGACAAGAAAAAATCAAAGAAGATAAAACATACACGAAAGCACGTTAAATTCTAAGGTTATTTTTGTCTCACTAAAATTAGCTATTTTCACTAATGATTGGATGTTAAGGCATTAGGAAATGATTTGAGGATATTCAAAAGGGAATAAGGATGCATTAGGAATAATTCTAGGTGGTAAGGTAATCAAATTCTAGGGTAGAAATGGTCTCTAGGCTGTGTCGATAGGTTAGCCATGGGTTTGGGTAGGTGAGGTGGAAATAGGAATTAATTGATTTATTTAAATAATTAAATTAGATAAAGGGGTAAATGGGTGAAAGGGTGTGTTAAAGGAATAATATAATCAAATAGGGGACGAGGGGTGGTTTAAAGGGTAATGTGACACCTAGAACCATAGTGTACGATTTTCTAGTGTCTATATTTTGCCCCTTTTTGTTGTGCAATTTGTGTTAGCATGCTATAAAATAAAAATGGATGGTTGGATGCCCCAAGTATAAGAGGAGGTATTCTCCTCAAACTAGGAATTGATGAGGTAAAATATAATTAGGTGTAGGTTTAATGATTTGGATAGGTGGGTGATAAGGTTGGTTTGGCTGGTTGGGCATTAAGTATGAATAGATACATAAAATGTGACTAAGTGTGATATAATAGATCATGCATATAAAAAGTTGACATAGTTGATAAATTAGGGTTGGCACTAGAAGGACAAGTGATAGGGTAATTAGGCTATAACATTAGGCATAACTGATATGGGTCACTCCTATAAATTCAAGTCTTCTACGCTAGGTATCCAAATTCATAGGGGTCCAAAAGTTAGGTGAGCCTATGAAAATAGAATAGGACATAGGTGTCAAAACCTTAAATGGCCATGCTCTAAGGCACCTAAATGGTCAGTATGCAAAAGTAGCACATGGCTTTAAGGTTGTCAATTATGGCAAGGTAGTTAGTTTGGTCAAAATGACCAAGACAAGGGTGGTTGCAAAAAGTACAAAACATAGGCCAAAAATGACCAAGGTTAAGGTTATTTAGTTGGTTTGAGAATAAGGTTCTCTTTGATAGGTGTATGGTTTGTGGAGACTAAAATTCTCTCCAATAGGTGCATGGTTTTGGTGAAGAATAATGTGCTTTCTAAATAGGTGCATGGTTTGGGTGGGGTTGTTGCTTAAATATGAAATTGGTTGGTTGGGTGGTGCTCAAATTGGTTCCCTAATTTGATGGACCACTTAGTTAGGTAAAAGGGGGACCCATTTTTTGGTGAAAAGGGTGCAAGTTGGGTAGGTGGGGCTTTTAATGAATCAAAAGGGAAAGACACACACCCTTGGAATAAGTGATCATGAAAACAAAAGAAAGAGGCTAAATGCTCCAACTGATAAATACCATAATGGTAAGATATGTGGGATTATGAGCATAAACCCCTATCATGATTTGAATTATTATTAGTTCATTGGTTAAAGAGGTAGCTTGATCATGTAGTGTCATATAAGCTCAAAATCCCTTGATTTTTAGAAGGGGTAAAATTAGAGATGGATGAAATAGGTGAATGGATGGTAGTGTAACCTTCTTGTGGGGATGACTTACCCCTTCTATAAGTGACCTAGGAACCATTATAAAGAAGTCCATACTCTAAGTTTGGTGTAGACTAATCGATGTAGGAAGTCTATGAATGGTGTGTGAAAATGGATTGAAGCTTTCTTGGGATTGATTTATTTTGACTTTTTACATTTGACTTGGAGTATTTTGGTGCTTTTGTGATGTGTTCTAGAAGATTATTGATATGATAAAATTCCAAGTGTTTGTTTTCTTGATAAAAGTTTGACTTAGCCATCCTTTAAAGGAGTGGTCTAAGTTTTGGATTTGTTTATTTTGATATCTATCCTTCAAGGGAGAAGTCAACCTTATTAAGAAAATTTTGATTATTTTGGGAAATTTTCTTTTAAGGGAGTAGTCTGCATGCTATATTTTTAGATATGACCCAAGTGATATGTTGGTATCCCAAATTTAATACTATGCTTGTTTAGACATGAACTAGTCTATATAGGCCTAAGGATTTCCTTTATGAAGGAAGAACCATAACATAATAAGGTTAATGATGGGAGAAAGAGGTTTAAGTGACAATGACCATGAGGATTAATCTTATAAGGGATGAAAAGTGTCCATGAGAATTTTTTCATCAGTAAAGCCATGGTATCCATGTTTAGGATTAGGCTAAGGTTGTGATGGATAGTCACATGATCATATTTTAATTGGTTGTCCTTAAAATAAGGAAATAAAGGTAGATGAAAACAAGGGATGAGTGTAAGTTAGACACAAGCTAAATAAGAAGTTTAACAAAAGAATGAATGTGAATATAAAGAATTAAGGGGTTCAAGTTTAGATATGCCCTATATCCACATTTACATGTAAATGGTTTGAGCTAATCAGGAATAAAGGGTTCCCTTAGTTACTTTACAACACTTTATTAGATGTAAAAATGATTCTAGGTTGATAGAGGTAAGAGGTAAGGTTGGTTAGGCAATGGCATTGAGGCTTGTTTGGCTGCAATGGTGTTGGGTTGGTTTGCTAGGTTAAAAAATGGGTGAAAAGGTAAGGCTTTAGACTAGGCTTCAGTTATGATAGTGATTGATGATGGTTAGGGGTTGATCGGTGATGGTTTACCAGAGATTGGTGTCAATAAAGGTTTAATTGTAGAATAGGTTTAAAGGCATGGTTCAAAGTTGAATATTTTTCTTAGGTTAGCTCTTTATTGGTTAAGCTCAAGGTTGGCTTAAGATGGGTTTGTTACTAGGTTAGGCTAGGCTAGGTTATGGTATAAGTGCCAAGGGTTGGTTTAGGTCTTAGGTTGGTGTTAATATAGGAAAAGTGAGGTTGGGAAAATGACAAATGGTTAAAGCCTTTTAGAGGGAGAGTTCCCCTAGTTGCTTTTTCCATGTATAGTTAAGGTGGGAAAAGGTTCTCAAGTTAGGATGTTGGTTAATAAAGAGGCTTTAAGGGGGATAAAGATGACTTTATTTACCTCCCAAGGGTTGTTCGCTATTAGTTATTAGTTGTATTTCAAGTTGTAGATGGTGGTTCAAGAAGGATTTCTTCTATGATGCTAAGGTGAGGGAAATGCTATTAGGTTATATTTGGGTAGGTTTGTGGTCTAATATGATATTGGTAATAAATTCTTGGAATAAAGATAGGTTGGACAAGAGTGTTAAATGATCCCAATGAGGGAGATTAAGTATGGTGTGGGTAGCTTGGATAAAAAGGGAGCTGAGACTTTTATTCAAGAGATCTCAAATAAAGGGTTGATTTTGGTTTGGTTGGGTTAAAAGGTGTGTTAGTTTTGGCTAATTGATTTGGTTTAGAGGATGGTTTGATTATTTAAGGGAGGTAGGATGAGTGTTTGATTTGTTAGTTGGGTTTTATTGTTTATTTGGTGAGGTAAGGTGACAAAGATTTGACCCTATTCTAAAAGGGATCGAACCAAAAACAATGTCATTAAGTAGATTAAAACAAGTAGATTGTAGAATAATTGGATTGATTTGGTCATAGTTGAGGTTGGGTTAGCTTGAGGTGAGGTGTTTTTAGATTAGGTTGGATCCACTAAAAGGGTAGGTGGAAAAGGTAGGTTGGTTTGAGGTTGATCTACTAAAAGGGGATTTGGAAGATGCAAGGGTATTTCCTTAATTGTGGTTTGGAAAGAAAGTTGAGAAGGTCCCACTTATTCAACAAGTGGTTGGGTTAAGGTTTATTCTTCCTTAGTGATGATGACAAAAGGAAGTTGGGAAGGTTGTACTTTGTCAACAAGTAGATTGGTTGGGGTTTTGATTATGGTTTCCTTAGTTATAAGTTCATTAAAGATCAAATCTAGGGCATGGACCTCATTATTTTGATGGTTTTGATTATTTATTTCAATAATAATGGGTATAGGAAGAGGTTTAATGATTGATTTCTTGAAGACATTCAAGGCTAGGTTGGGGGAACACAGAGAATATCCTTTGGAACCTCCTTTTGATTGATAAGATTTTGGACAAACATCTTAAAAGACCCACATATATCTACCACATGCCTGTTTATGTGATACACACAAAATTGGTTCTTTATAAACCAAATCAGTCTTGGAAGAGAATGATTGATGGGTTTGATTTGAGGAAGTCTGATGATAGAAGCCTTTAAGAGTTTTTTAAAGATTGAGTCATATGATTCCCCCAACAAGGTGTACTACTAGGGAAGAGGGTGCACCAAGGTCTCTTGTGGTGGTAGGCTAATTGGATGGTGTGATGAAGTTGGTTGGTTTGACATGGTTGATGAATTTGATAGGTTGGGTAGGTTTGATAGGTTGGGTAAGGTTGATAAGGTGGGTTGATAGTTTTTGGTTGGATGATTAAGGGGATAGACCAAGTCTTGGTTTCAAGATAAATAGGGTTGTCACAAAGGAGGATTAGGTAATTGATAAGATGGTTAGGGTGGGTAATCAAAAGTTTGATAAGGTTTAGGTAGTTGAAATGATGGTTGAGATAGGTAGTCAAAGTATTGGTGAGGTTGAGATATTTGTAGTTGAGGTAGGTTATGATAATGGTCTAATAAGTGTTAAAAATTTGTTGGTTGGTTATGATGACGATAAAATGGTTATTGAGAGGTTGTTGGTTGGTTATAGTTGAGATTTAATTGATTGTAAGCAAAGTTGGGTTGATTATAGGTGAGATTGGGTTGGTTATAGGTAAGGTTAGGTTGATTATAGGTGAGGTTGGGTTGGTAATAGGTGAGGTTGGGTTGGTAATAGGTGAGGTTGGGTTGGTTATAGGTGAGGTTGGGTTGATCATAGGTGAGGCTGGTTTGGTTATAGGTGAGGTTGGGTTAGTTATAGGTGAGGTTGGGAGCACAAGTGGCTTGTGATGTAAGGTAAAACCTTAAGGAAAGAGGGTTATATTATAGGAGTCTGACAAAGTTAGGATCTCTAGGAGAAAATATAGGAGGGCTCCCCATTGAACAAGGCAGTGGAGATGAGGTGGATGAAGGAAAGATGGTAGAAGGTTTCCAAGGGGAGTTAGATTTCTCATAACTCAAGTAAAGAGAAGACAAGAAAAAATCAAGGAAGATAAAACACACACTAAAGCACGTTAAATCCTAAGGTTCATTGTGTCTCACTTTTGTATTATGCCTTAAGTTAGAATGTGTGACTCAACATGGTTTTGTAGAGCGGGTACTAGAAAAGAAGTCTATGGTTATTTTTAGGTAGTTTAGGATCTCAAAATTGTCTGTATTAGAATAAATACATGGCTTGATATTGGGGCCTACCCCCTCACTTCACACACCATAGTGATAAGGGTGTTGGGTGCTTAGCTAAGATATACCAATTGCTGGAGATTATACTCAATTAGAGAGCTAAGTTTTGGTTTCTCCTCTTGTTGATGAAATCTAAGTAAGATATCCAAGGGTGAAGGTTTACCACTAGGAGATGAAACCCTAGTCAGGACTTATGTCAAGTGTTTGATATTTGATTTGGTGTAAGTGGTTTGGTCTGTGTGAAAAGAAATGAGGCTATGGTTAATTTACTTGATTAATTAAGCTATGTGAGCTAACTATGAAATCAAATAATGTATGAAAGGTTAATTTTATACCAAAAATAATTGTGCTTTCATTTGAATACACATAAAACAAGAAGAAAAAACACCTAAATGCAAACTATGAAATCAATAAAATAATCAAGGGTACCACCGAGCATGCCAAGTTGTTTCACTATTTTTTAATTTATTTTATTTAAAAGAGAGGAAAGCACTTAAAAGAAGGGTGAGGTAGAAGAACCTAGATATGGTTTTCACTCCATAATCCAAATGGTTATAGATACTCCTCTTTGGCTTGGGAGGATGACCTAGAGATAAGAAAGCAATTAGAAAATGGTTGATTAGTTAGTTAGGTGGGTGGATTTCCTAATGTGAGCTAGATCCAAGTAGTACATGACTTCCTTAGAGGCTATCTATCCACCTTTTAGACAAGTTAATGTTATGAAAATGCTGATAAGAAAGGTTACATAACATAAATGAAAGTACTTAATCAAAATAAATAAATAAATTTCAAAAGAAATGCATGTTTTAACAAAATAACATTAAAATAAATGATAAACTATTAATATGTGGTTTAGGTATGGTCAAGTTATTGTTCCTGAGTCTTATAGTGACATAGGTTAAGAAATAGGGTTTTTGGTTGAGGTGAATAGGTGTTTTTATCTTAATATTTTGGGTGAAATAAGATTACACAATGATCATTACCAGTCAAGGTATGACCATTTGTGGTCAAGATTGATTGTCGCCAATAGACATGTGATTGCTAATGGTTGAAGATAACTACTAGTGATCACTGTGGGTTTTGACAGGTTGGCTTTGGGTGAAGAAAGGAATGTGGGTAAGTTGTAGAAGTGTCATGTAGGTTGTTTGAGGTTAGTTATTGGTTTTGAGGGTAGAGGTAAGGTCTTAAAGGTATCACAACATGTATTTGATACTGAGAATGGTTAGGGATGGTTAGTAGGTGTGGTGGAAGAGGCAATGTCTAGATTTGTAGAATTCCAACACAAGGAAAGGTATGATTGAAATAGGTACATGTAATAAAATTATTGAAACTAAATTAATTAAATTATAATAAGTGTAATATACTTATCTTTGTGTAGCTTGGTGGCCTAGAGAAGTCTGAAGGTGAAAGCAAGTTACTTGAGGGCCTAAAGCTAAATGGGCAAAGTGATAGTATTTAAATCCTTTCTATGGAGATGTTGAAGTACCTTCTAAGTCTCTATTTAGTTTTAGTTTGGCTCTAGTTCATTATGAGTCTTTAATTTTGATCTGAATGATCCCATTCTATCCTTTATGATTTAACCCCCTGATCATGGGTCATGGGCTAGTGTTATGTAACCATAGATGTTCCTAGTTAATCATCGCCAGTAGAGGGTTGATTACTGTTGGTTAAGGAGAAGAGGTCAAAATGGCTAAAATTAGCCATTTACACTAATGATTGGTGGTTCAGGAATTGGGAAATGGTCCAAGGGTATTTAAAGGGGCATGAAGATGAATGAGGAATAAGTTTAGGTGGTAAGGCATTAAGTGCCAGGATAGAAATGGTCTCTAGGCTAGGTGTCGGTAGGTTAGCCATGGGTTTGGGTAGGTGAGGTGAAAATAGGAATTAACTAATTTACTTAAATAATTAAATTAGATAAATGGGTAAATGGGTGAAAGGGTGTGTTAAAGGGATAATATAAACAAAGAGGGGCCAAGGGGTGGTTTAAAGGGGTAATGCGGCACCTAGAACTGTAGTGTATGGTTTTCTAGTGTTTACATTATGCCCCTTTTTATTGTGCAATTTGTGTCAGCAAGTTGCAAAATAAAACTTGATGGTTGGTAAAAGGTTGGATTCCCCAAGTATAGGATGAGGTGTTCCCCTTAAAACTAGGAATAGATGATGTGAAATAGAATTGGGTATAGGTTTGATGAGTTGGATAGGTGGGTGATAAGGTTGGTTTGGTTAGTTGAGAATTAAGCACAAATAAGTGCACAAAATTTGACTAAGTGTGATATCATAGATCATGAATAGACTAAGTTTACATAGTTGAGGTATTTGGTAAAACAAGGTTGGAACTAGAAGGATAAGTGATAGGGTAACTAGGCCATAGCATTAGGCATAGCTGATATGGGTTACTCTTATAAACTCAAGTCTTCAAAGCCAGGTGTCTTGATTCATAAGGATCCAAAAGTTAGGTGATCTTGTGAGAACACAATAGGTTGTAGGTGTTAGGACTACAAATGGGTCATTATCTAAGGCACCTAAATGGTCGATGCACAAATGTAGTGCATGGCTGCAAGGTTATCAAATATCGCAAGGTAGTCAGTATGATCAAAATGACCAAGGAAAGGTGGTTTCAAAAAGTGCAAAAGGTAGGCCAAAAATGACCAATGTTGATTTTATTTAGTTGGTTAGCTGGTTGGAGAATAAGGTGATCTCTATTAGGTGTATGGTTGGTGAAGAATAAGGTACTTTACAATAGGTGCATGGTTTTGGTAGATAATAAAGTGATATCTAATAGGTGCATGGTTTTGGTGGGGTGGTTGCTTAAATATGAAATTGGTTGGTTGGGTGGTGCTCAAATTGTTTTCCTGATTTGATGGACCACTTGGTTGGGTAAAAGGGGGACCCATTTTTTGGTGAAAAGGGTGTAAGCTGGGTAGGTAGGGCTTTCAATGACTCAAAAGGGAAATACACACACCATTTAAATAAGTGGTCATGAAAGTATAATAAGGAGGATAAATGCTCCAACTAAAAAAGACCACAATGGAAAGATGGGTGGGCTTATGAACATAAACCCCTATCATGCTTTGCATTATTATTAGTTCATTGGTTAAAAGAGGTAGTTTGATCACCTAGTTTCATATAAGCTCAAAATCCCTTGATTTGTAGAGGGGGTAAAAGGGGAGATGGATGAAATAGGTGAATGGATGGTAGTGTAAAATTTTTGTGGGGATGGCTTTCCACTTCTATAGGTGATCTAGGAACCATTGTAGATAGGTTCACGCTCTAAGTTTGGTGTAGACTGATCGATGTGGGAAGTATCCGAATGGCATGTGAAAACATATTGAAGCTTTCTTGGATTGATTTGTTTTGACATTTGACATTTGACTTGGAGTATTTTGATGCTTTTGTGATAGGTTTGGGAAGCTGATCAATACAATAAACTTCCAAGTGACTACTTGCTTGATAAAAGTTTGACTTAGCCATCTTTTAAGGGAGTGATCTAAGCTTTGGATTTATTTTTTTTGATAGCTGTATTTTGAGGGAGTAATCTACCTTATTAAGCAATTTTTGATAGTTTTGGGTCACTATATTTCAAAGGAGAAATCTACATGCTATATTTTTAGATATGACCCAAGTGATATGTTAGTATCCCAAATTTAATGCTATGCTTGTTTAGACATGGACTAGTATTTATAGACCTAAGGCTTTACTTTATGGAGGCAAAAACATAACACAAAAAGGTTAATGATGGGAGAAAGAGGTTTAAGTGAAACAAACCATGGGGATTCATCTTATAAGGGATGAAAAGTGTCCATGAGAATCATGTTATGAGTAGTGCTGTGGTGCCCATGTTTAGGATTAGGCTAAGGTTGTGACATATAATCACATGATCCTATTTTAATCAATTTTTCTTAAAATATAGAAAAGAAGGTGGATGAAATCAAGGGATGAGCTTAAGTTAGACATAAGATGACTAAGAATTTAAAAAAAGAATAGATGTGAATGCAACGCATTGAGGGTTTCAAATTCATATATGCCCTAGATCCATATTTACATGTAAATGGTTTGAGCAAATCAGGAATGAAGAGGTCCCCTAGTTACTTTTTAACACCTGATTAGATGTGGAAAAGATTCTAGGTTAACCAAAATAAGATTTAAGGTTGGTTAGGTAATGGCATTGAGGCTTGATTGGATGCAATAGTGATGGGTTGGTTTGATAGGTTGAAAAAAAGGTGAAAAGGTAAGGATTTGGACTTGGCCTCGATTATGATAGTGACCAATGATGGTCAGGGGATGATCGAGGATGGTTCACGAGAAATTGATGTCGATCAAGGTTTAAGGGTATAAGAGGTTTAAAGGCATAGTTTGAAGTTGAATATTTTACTTAGGTTAGTTCTTTATTGGTTAACTCAAGGTTGGCTTAAGGTGGGTTTGGTGCTAGGTTAGGTTATGCTAGTTTGAGGTATAAGTTCTAAGGGTTGGTTTTGGTCTTAGGTTTGTGTTAATCTAGGTAAAGTTAGGTTGGGAAAATGACAAATGGTAAAAAACTTTTAGAGGGAGAGTTCCCCTAGTTACTTTTTTCATGTATGATTAATGTGGGAAAAAGGATCCTAGGTAAGGATATTGGTTAATAAAGAGGGTTTAAGGGGGATGAAGATGACTTCATTTGCCTCCCAAGGGTTGTTATTTATTAGTTTAAGTTTATGTTATAGGTGGTGGTTCAAGTGAGATTTAGTATATGATTCTAAGGCAAGGGAAATGTTGTTGGGTTGGATTTGGGGTATAGTAATAATGTTGGTAACACCATCCTAGAATAAAGATAGGTTGGACAAGAGTGTCTAATTTTCCCAATGAGGGAGTTTAGGTATGTTGTGGGTAGCTTGGATAAAAGGTGAGCTTAGGATTTTATTCAAGAGATATTGAATTAAGGGTTGATTTTGGTTTGGGTTGATATATGAGTTGGTTATGGTTGGGTTAAAGGGTGGGTTGATTTGGGTTGATTGATTTGGTTTAGAGGATGGTTTGATTGGTTGACAAAGGTAGGATGAGTGTTTGATTTGGTTTGTTGGTTGGGTTTGCTTGTTTGTTTGGTTTGTTTTGTGAGGTAAGGTGATAGACATTTGACCCTATTCTAAAGGAAATCAAACCAAAGACAATGTCATTAGGTAGATGAAAATAAGTAGATTATAAAATAATTATATTTATTTAGTTTTAATTGAGGTTGGGTTGGCTTGAGGCAAGGTGTTTTGAGCTTGGGTTGGCTCCACTAAAAGGGTAGGTGGAAGAGGTAGGTTGGTTTGAGGTTGATCCACTAAAGGGGGAAGTGGAAGAGGTACGGGTATTTCCTTAAATTTGGTTTGGAAGGAAAGTTGAGAAGGTCCCACTTGGTCAATATGTGGTTGGGTTAAGGTTGATTCTTCCTTAGTGATGATGAAAAAAGAAGTTGGAAGATTGCACTTGGTCAACAAATGGATTATTTAGTGTTTTGATTATGGTTTCCTTAGTTATAGGTTCATTAAAGATCAAATCTAAGGAATGGACCTCCTTATATTTATGGTTTTGATTATTGGTTTCCATAAAAATTGGTATAGGAAGAGGTTTAATGATTGATTGATTGAAGACATTCATGGCTAGGCTAGGGGGAACATGAAGAGTATCCTTTGGAACCTCATTTTAATCGATAAGGTTTGGAAAAACATCTTAAAAGACCCAAATATATCTACCACATGCTATTTAAGTGATGATAAGCACAAAACTCATTCTCTATAAACAAAATTGGTTTTGGAAGAGAATGATTGATGGGTTTAATTTGAATAATACTAATGACAGAAGCCTCCAAGAGTTTGTCAAGGATTGAGGCATATGATTCCCCCAGTGGGTTGTACTACCTAAGAAGAGGGTGTAATAATGGCTCTTGAGGTGGTGAGATAATTGGTTGGTGTGATGAAGTTGGTTGGTTTGACATGGTTAATTAATTTGATAGGATTAGTAAGTTTGATAAAATTGGTTGGTTTGATAGGTTGGGTAAGGTTGATAATATGGGTTTATAGTTATTGGTTGGATGATTAAGGGGATAAAGCAAGTCTTGGTTTGGAGATAAAGAATGTTGCCACAAAGGAGGTTTAGGTAATTGATATGATGGTTGTGGTGGGTAATATAAAGTTTGATAATCTTGAGGTAGTTGATATGATGGTTGAGATAGGTATTCAAAGGATTGGTGAGGTTGAGATAGTTGTAGTTGAGGTGGTTTATGACAATGGTTAAATAGGCATTGAAAAGTTGTTGGTTGGTTATGATGATGATCAAATGGTTGTTGAGAGGTTATTGGTTGATTGTAGTTGAAATTTTATTGATTATAGGAAATGTTGGGTTGATTTTAGGTTAGGTTGGGTTGGTTATAGGTGAGGTTGGGTTGCTTTTAGGTGAGGTTGGGTTGGTCATAGGTGAGGTTGGGTTGATCATAGGTGAGGTTGGGTTGGTTATAGGTGAGGTTGGGAGCATAAGTGGCTCATGATGCAAGGTAAAACCTTAAGGTAGGAAGGTTATCTTTTAGGAGTCTGAAAAAGTTAAGATCTCTAGGATAAAATATAGGAGGGATCCCCATTGAATAAGGCAATGGAGATGAGGTAGATGAAGGAAAGATGGTAGAAGGCTTCCAAGAGGAGTTAGATTTCTCATAACTCAAGCAAAGAGAAGACAATAAAAAATTAAAGAAGATAAAACACACACTAAAGCATGTTAATTCCTAAAGATCTTTTTGTCTTGCTTGTGGATTATGCCTTAAGTTACAATGTGTGACTCAACTTTGTTTTGTAGAGCGAGTACTAGAAAAGAATTATATCATTAGTTTTAAGTAGTATAAGCTCTCAAAATTGTCTGTGTTAGAATCAATACATGGATTGATATTGGCGCATACCTCCTCACTTAAAACAATACAAAAATAAGGGTGTTGGGTGATTATCTAAGATATACCAATTGCCAGAGATTATACTCAATTAGAGAACTGAGTTTTAGTTTATCTTCTTAGTAATGACATCTAAGTAAGATAGCCAAGGTTGAAGGTTTACCAGTAAGAGATAAAAACCTAATTGGGCCTTATGTCAAATGTTTGATGTTTGATTTGGAGTAATCGGTTTGGTCTATGTGTGCAAAGAAGTGAGGCTATAATTAATTTACTTGATTAATTAAGCTATGTGAGCTAACTATGTAAGTAAAAAATGTATGAAGGGTTAATTTTATACCCAAAATAAATTGGATTTCATTTGAATGAGCATGAAACAAGAAGAAAAATCACCTAATACAAAATAAAAACCCAAAAAAATACTTAAGGGTCCCATCGGGTGTGCCAAAATGTTTCATTATTATTTTTTATTTTCTTTCAAAGAGAGGAAGAAACTCAATACAAGCATGGGGTAGAAGAACCTAGATGTGGTTTGTGCTCTGTAATCTAGAGAGTTGTAGATACTCCTCTTTAGCTTGGGAGGATGACCTAAAAATAAGAAAGAAACTATAAAATGGTTGATTAGATAGGTAGGTGGATTTCCTAGTGTGAGTTAGATCAAAGAAGTACATGACTTTCATAGAGGCTATCAATCCACCTTTTAGACAAGTTAATGTTATTAAAATGCTAATAAGAAAGGTTATATAACATAAATGAAATTAATTAATCAATAAAAATAAATAATTTTCAAAATAAATGCTTGTTTTAACAAAATAACATTAAAAGGAAATGCTAAACTGTTAAGATATGGTTTAGGTATGGTTAGGTTGTTGTTTTTGAGTTTGTGTAGTGTCAAAGGTTAAGAAATAAGGTTTTTGGTTAAGGTGAATAGGTGTTTTTAGCTTGCTATTTTAGGTGAAATATGATTACATAGTGACCTTCGCCGGTTAAGGTATGACCATTGGTAGTTAGGGTTGATCATTTTTGGTCAATATGTGACCACTAACACTTGAGGATGATCGTTGGTGGTCACTATGGATTTTGACAGGTTAGATTTAGTCAAAGAAAGGACTATGGGTAAGTTAGAAAAGGGTCTTATAGGTTGTTTTAGGTTGGTTATTAGTTGTGAGGGTAGAGGTAAGGTCTCAGAGGTATCACAACAAGGATTTGATACTCAGAATGGTTGGGATGGTTAGTAGGTGTGGTGAAAGAGGCACTATCTAGAGTTGTAGAACTCCAACACAAGGAAAGGTATGCTAGAAATAGGTATGGGCACTAAATTTATTGAAACTAAATTAATTAACTAAGTGTAAGATACTTAGTTTTGTGTAGCTTGGTGGCCTAGAGAAGTTTGAAGGTGAAATCAAGATGCTTAAGGGCCTAGATCTGAATGGGTAGAGTGATGGTACTCAAATCCTTTGTGTGGAGATGTTGAAGTGACTTCTAAGTCTCTTTTTGGTTTTGGTTTAGCTCTAGTTTTACAAGAGTCTTTATTTATGATCTAAATGATCCCATTCCATCCTCTATGATTCATCTCCCTGAGCATTTATCTTGGGTTAGTGTTATGTAACCATCGATGGTCCTAGTCAATCATCGCTGATTGAGGGTCAACTATTAATGGTCAACTATTGATGGTTAGGGAGAAGAGGCTAAAATGTCTAAAATTATCCATTTAAACTAATGATTTGTGGTTAAGGCATTGAGAAATAGTTTGAGGGTATTTAAAAGGGCATGGGGATGACTAAGGAATAAGTCTAGGTGGTTATGCATTAAATGCCATGGTAGAAATGGTCTCTAGGCTAGGTGTTGATATGTTAGTGATGGGTTTGGGTAGGTGAGGTAGAAATATGAATTAACTAATTTATATAAATAATTAAATTAGCTAAAGGGGTAAATGGGTGAAAGTGTGTGTTAAAGGGGTAATTAATCAAAAAGGGGCCAAGGGGTCGTTTAAAGGGTAATGTGATGCCTAGAACCTTAGGGTATGGTTTTCTAGTTTCTATAGGTGAATTATAAAAAAAGGGTAGTTATCAACATCATACACCTCATGAAAAACCTCATAGATTTAGAGTAATGTGCACACATTCCTTTAAGGGAAGTTTTTCATGTTATGGACTTTTATTTCATAATTCATGCACCATAACCTGCTTCGAGCATCTTAAAATGAACTAGCAATAAGTTTCTAGAGTTAGCTATCCATAGATGTAATTTGTGCCTCCATGAATGGGTTAATTTTAGTGTCAACCATTTTGACTTCCTTGACTCTAAGCACAACTTCAAGCACTTTGTGAGGGTATGTGAATGTCTTCATGGAAAGTGATCTTATGAATGGTACTATTAATCCCCCAACAAAACATTACACATGCTTGGAGGGGTGAATATCATACAAAATATTGGAAAAAATATTCTTGAATTTGGCATTGTACAGGTGGACGCTCTCTGATAGTCCTTAGTTAATTTACTTGAGCACGATGATGCTCTAGTATTCAAACTTGGTCATATCAAATTGTTTTAAGAATGATTACTTAAAAGTTTCATAATCAATCATAGCCTAGTTAGGATAAAATTTCTTATATGAAGTATGGGCATGATCAAGTAGAGTTATTATGAACTGGGTTGCCTTATGTTCAGATTGGGTTATACCCCAAAAAAACCATTGTATTTCACCTTTTAGAACATGATCTATGAAATTATCTACACCATGATACTATATAAGGTGCATGACCATATCATAGTAAATTTCTTGTGAGGTGGCACTAGCATCTGAGGTGCTTTCGCCCCTAGTAGTTGTCCTAGAAATGGTTACCCAATGCCTCCAGCCACTGGGTTAAGCATTGGTCATATTATTATTGCCATCACTGATGATGAATATACTATACTACTAACTTGTGGCATTGGGCCACTTCTTATGGGCTATTTCCCATTTTGTGTAGTTGATAGTGACTTAATTGGAATGCTTGTGCTTATATTCTATGTTGTCGAGCTAGCGCCCAAACGTCTAGAGGTATCCTCAATAAATTACTTTTAAGGAACAACTTATTCAATCACAAAATTATAGTCCAAGTCCAAAAAATTATCAAAGTTAATGTGGACAATAGGTTCATTTATCACTCCTTTTTATTCTTGTTGGATATCCAATGCATGAGCTAACACCACAGGTTCAAAGGGGGTAGGCACTTCTGATGCATCTTTAATGGTCAAATTTTGCATGGACCCAATGCATTTTTCATCCGTCAATAGTTGAGATTGATCTATGGCTTCATTATTCCTCTCCTCATACTATTATAATTCAAGAGATCCTTCCTCATGCCCTTCCTACTCTCTATGGGTTCTCTTGGGACGTTTAGGTTCTAGATCTTCCATTAGCCTACACCTTCTTTTGTTATAAATCTATTGCCCAAGATTTTGGGTGTTAATTTGCTTGTTCCTTTATATTGAACTTCACTTACACATCCCCTTCTTCCCCATTATGCTTCTCATATTCACAAGGACCATAGCCTTCCATTATTACAATTTTAAAGCCATAATCTACCATCATTTTCTTAAGATCTATGCTAAATTATTTCACAAACATGCCTCTGGGATCATGTAAGAAATGATAATCTACTTCTCTAGGTTAGGAGTACATCAATACTATGAAATCAAGCATGCAACTATTCAATGCTCCTTTCCACCATTTGTCTATAGCTCTGGTCAAAGTAGCATCAAGGTTATCAAGATTTTATAAGCACTCCATCCACTCAAGGTAATATCTATAGCTTCATCTTCTATGGATCACATAAGTAGCCAACCATCAGTACACATGCTCAATTTGTTTACAAAAGAAGACCTCCTATAGAGTATCATACAGGTTATTTTAGACCCACTTCCTCAAATTTTGTTCTATATATGATGGATGCTTCAACACAAAGCTATCTTCCACCTATTGCAGCTAGTGATTGATGTTCTCAAGAAAGAGTTAGAGCATTGTTCTATTGTACCATTTTAGCAATAAAATTCAACACGAGTCTTGATAATGGAACCCAAATGTTATAGAAAAGTTGGTTATCAATTCATTTAATGTGTTAGGTACTTACATGGTTATCCAAGTCAATTCTAGGCTTATTACAACTAGGCACATAATATACTAATCTAGTGGCACTCAAAATTTATCACTCGACTATACTAGAATAAATTTACATAAGGCATAATCCTTATGTACTCACTTGAAGCACAATAGAGAAATATCAGGGGCCCATGCTGGGTTATTTATGCCATGGCACAACCCATTCTTCATAGGACTTCATTAGCGCAAGCCATTCTCAGTGGAGTTTGATGGTGTGTAGGCAAAAAAATTATATGGGGTTGGTTCTATAATTTGATGGGTACAAGCCTCTAGTTCCCTTAGCTTAACATAATTTAGGAACTTGGAGGGTTTAATGAAATACTTTATATTTAAGGGTCATGCTTAGGCTTACACTTTTGTCATAGGTATCATTGCTTGGTATGGGGTCTTTCCTGCACTTAAAGTATTTCTATATAGTGTTCTGATGTCAACATAAATTATTGAGATGCCATGAACACCTTGAATCAAAGCTTGAAACTAACATTATTAAAATTTAGATTGAATTCATAAAATTAAAATCA
This sequence comes from Torreya grandis, assembly GCA_037957365.1. NCBI lineage: Eukaryota > Viridiplantae > Streptophyta > Pinopsida > Cupressales > Taxaceae > Torreya > Torreya grandis. The sequence continues at coordinate 404,204 of JARHVA010002107.1, read as the reverse complement.
CAACATTTATTGCATATTTCAATAATCAAAGTTAAGACATTAAACCCAAAAACACTCTATATTACTTCAATTAGTCTTCATATAGTTAATACTCAAAATACATAGTACAATTCATATTATGAAAATAGAGTAAAAGCTTATCTAAACTACTAACAATATAGTGGCTCATAGGTGAGCTTGGATGATACAATTAGATCCTCAAAGGTATCTAGGATAAAGCTTATTCTAATGGTGTTCTTGACTTGAATCTATAACCTATTCTGTATATCTTTACTACTTTTATTTTCTTCCCTTGCATACTGGTTTAAGCTTGGCTTTAAAAACTTAGAAGCATCTTCATGCCAGGGTGGAGGGTGCACATCAGGTGATGAGCTGGGGCCTTGGTTGATCATTCCACTAGATCCATCATGTTAAAACCTTTTTACTATGGACACTACTTGATAATTTCATAAGAATATGCCCTTAAAAACCCAATTCTAGATAACTGCCTGCCAATTTTTGCTAAGTCTGTGATGATTCCTCTAGTTGGTGCAAAAGATGCCAAAATAACAATCATGATAAGTGATTGCCTTGTGCCAAGCTGTTTGATGACTTGGCATGTATTCATACTTAGTCAAAAATATGACCAAAAAAAACATTATAGTCTATTAGATGTTATTAAAATGCATGGAAAATTTAAATGTAATTATCCTAATATATTATTCAATAATTTGTTCTAATATTGAATATCTTTCATACTCTTTCATAAACCTTTATTTAAAATATTTCATAATCTCTTCTCTAGGATTGGTATTACAAGACCAATAGGTTCTAATGTAAGTAAAATATGATCATGTATAAACCTATGCAAAACATTTGCCTCTGATACCTATGATTATAATGCTAATCCTAAACTCACCTGGCTCAATGGTTTGTCCTTGCTATTTTCCACTAGGTTCATGGAATTCATCACTAAAATATATTCTTGTCAACACCATTTCACTCTCTTATTCTTCCTTAGGGTTTTGATATTCACCTTAGTCACCTCTTAGGTTTAACTCACTCTAGAATCTCCACTCTCCTTTTGCAATCAATATTGTCTCACTCTCTCAATGCACCTTCTAGGCTTATCTAGGATTATTGTCATCTACCTTATTTATATGAACTTAGAGAAAATTAAAATATATTCTGACCTCCTACCCTATCCTTAAACATGCCAACCAACCTTCCTTGAAGTCCATAAATCTTCTTTGTACCTATCTTCCACTTTTTCCCAAGTAGGGCTATAAGGCCTAATAGGCCTAATTCACATTCATAAAGAATATTCTTTCACCTGAAACCTTCTTGATCACTCTTGATCCATCTCTCATTCTTATCATATTTATTTAAATCTCAAACAACTATTCTCACAAAATTAGACTCCACTCTTCCACATTTTCCACTTACTACCTCTTGTTGGCTGCAAGGACTAGGCCTAACAACTACACTCTATTATAGACTTGTCCCATTAGGGTTTTAGGATTTTTTGGTAATGATTTCTGGCCATATATCTTCTCACAGACCTGACCCATCCTCCAAACCACATTCAAAACTTGAATTAAGGAAGCCATATATTTAGTTGTCATAATTGTCATTGCATTATATTAAATTTATATGTTATGTGTAAAGAGGTTTTATGGGTACAAACTAGGTGGATTGGCATAATTGATCCAAATTTCTACTCAACCTAATTTGGTTGATTAAATGCATTAAAACTTTATTTTAGGTCTAAGTCCACCAACAATCCCCTCCTTTTCATAATTTAAAATATCACATTTATTAAATTAGGTGTTAATAAATCTTAGGTATGAATTTTATATACCCCTTGTTACAAATAAAGTTATAATTAAATATATATTAAATAATATATAAGTGTTTCTAGGAGGATATGGAATGGTGTCATAATTACAATCAACAAGCTATTTTCATTAAGATTAATTTAAAAAATGTATATTATGATTACATTGAATGGCCTTTCAATCATGTTAAGTTGTAGGTTTTATGGGTTGGACCTAATTATATTTATTTTATTTAGATGGTATTTTTTATCACTTCAACTTGTCTTTTTGTTAATGGTATGCACTCTAAATCATTTGGTCTCTTCCATTCCACTAGATAAGGATGTCCTGTGATTTAACATTTTTGGGAATAATGGAGTTTTATTCCTATTTTAGTTAAGAGTCTGGATGAATAAATTAGTAAAAAATATAACAATAATTATATTTATAATTTATTTATCTTTTTTACCTTTCTAAAAATATCAATAAATAAGGAGAAATATAACTTAACTTTAAACTAGACTGAGATGAATGATATAGAGGTAGAAACTAGCTATGCAAGACTGGGATAATATCATCAACTTGAATCTAGCTTTCATTAAGTGAAAGGATAGGAACACCAAAAATAGGACACTTTAGTGTCTAGTGTTGTCTTCTCCTATTTCTATTGTCTAAACTGGTCACAGAGACCCAAATCTTTTTGGGTATTTATGCTGTGCTGGTATGAGCCTGCCTATAAAAAATGAGTGTTGGTTGTTGATAGAACTAATTATAAATCTGATTTAATCTTCAAACATTAACCCTCCATCATGATTGATAAAATAATATTTTAATTACTTTAGAAAGGGGGGTTAGTGTGTAAGATTCATTGAACATATAATCCACACCCCTTGTGTGTTCTCGCTGCCTACATACCAATAATCTAAAGAGGGATCAAGCCATATGTAGTTCTCCCACCTAATGTGCTTTGTGAAATAGTGTGATACAAATGCAAAAATTCCAAATTGGGAGTGCTTAAGGTGGCTAGGGACTGGTATGAGGGTTTTAGTGTGCTTGCGCTATGTTAAGTGACTATATGCAAAGAATAAGGAAGTTTACCTTAGTGATTTATTTGTATTCTTGCTTATTTTGTATGATTTTATCACCTCCCCTTGTAAATGAACTTTGGATGAGATTTTATATGGAACCATTGGATATGGGTTAGATGTATTCATGATAAGCTAACATAATGAAGGATAGGGATAAGAGCACCAAAAATGGGACACCCTACAGTCTAACGCTATAGTCCAAGTATGGCGATCTTGTCCTATAGGATAAATACCTAGGGGAATAGGATTGGCTTATGAAATATAGTTTGGCTAAGGTGGAATGATCGTTTAGAAGGTTTTGAATGATTGGTAATGAGTAAAAATATGTCTAGAAGGATCATAAGAGCATGCAAAAAGGAGCTATGGATAGGATGTCACAAACCACACTCAAACTACAAATTTGGACATTTTATATGACTACATCTATTCCCCCTTTATTTTAGTGATGTAGCAAAGTGAAGTACTAGGATAAAGGAAAATTAGAAAGTGTACCTGAACTTACCTACAAGGGTGAAGCCCATGAAGATGTGTGATGCTAAGTGTGTGTAGAGAGAGCACATCATGAAACATAAATCTATAATGAAAAAAGGGGAGTATATTAGTTCTTGTTAGACATGCTATGTCTAAAATAAGAAGATACAAAATCTGAGTAAAAGAGAGAGGAAAAGAAAGGAATGAATACACCTCACTAGGTACATGAACCAATATAAAACCTATTGTGATGTTGAGTGATGCTAAGTGATGTTGGGTATGTGATGTATCAAGAGTAATATTGTGAATGGAGCTAAGTTTGCAATTCCTTAAGGGTGGCTCAAAAATAGAAAGACTAGCCTTTTGGCTCCATCATCACCCACTATGTAGTGAAGCTATATTATAATGCTTGTGTTAATCAATGTTTGGACTTGTGTGTCCAATCCCTCTAAGTAGGTGGATCAAGAATACAAAGGCTAGCTAGTCCTTTGGATCCATCATTGCCCACTAAGTGTGAACTATGAACTAATATCGATATGAATGTGTGTCATATAGATGGCTCATGAAGCCCATGAATGCTTTGTAATATAACAATGTGGTGTGGATAGATGAATGTGTGCTAAGAATTAGGCCAATCTTGGCCACTCTAAAAGGTGGAGATTAGGCTTGTATGAAAGCCACTTCAAAATTGAGAACTAGGATTATATGAAAGCCACTCTGAAATGTGGAGATTAGGCTTATATGAAAGCCACTCTAAAATTGAGAACTAGGCTTATGTGAAATCCACTCCAAAATAATGCCAACCACCTATAGATGGAATAAGACACACAATTGCTAAGAATACCTAGGTATTATAATGAACTAGAAAGAAAACAAGGCAAATGTGCCATGCACATTTCCCCTAATCATTGTTTTATATAACATGGATTTTGATCTAAAAGTTGTACCAACTACCTAATCTAAAACTAGAAGTGAGAGCCATCATGATACACATGATGCTCCCTATATCTATATACTTTGAGTAAAATTGTACTCAAACTACTCAGTCTAAACTATATTATTGTTGATAAAACTATAACTAACCTTACCTTTTTATTTATTTCTAAATGAATTGGGTTTTTGGTTATTTAGATAGGAGCGCCAAAAATAAGACACTTTACTATCCAATACTGTAGTCCAAATATGGCACTCTTATCCTTTACTATTTTTGATCACTCTTATGTTCTCATCACTATTTTTCTAGTCTTTTTTTCTTATTTTGGGTTTTGATTATTGTTTTGAGTGTTCTAAAAATTGATTTTTGATCGATAGAGGGATCTAATCTATATGAAAAAACCCCTATTTGTTGCCATCTCTTTTGAGGGCAGGAATGAAGACCCTGTAATGACTACCCTTAGAAGAAAGAACCCTACAAGTGTGTTATGCTATGAAATACATGATATAAAAATGATAATCCAAAAGATGTCTCAAGATATAACATAGTTTGTATTGGAGATGGTTAGATCAATAGGAGTATGCCTAGATAGATGTAATAATGTAATAATATATGCAATATAATAAATTGAAAGTGGAAATTTGCTTAGTTGTTAGGTGTCAAAGAGGGATGGATCATGATCTCCATCTTGACATAGAAGAAGGTAGGGTAATGCATGATGTGGATCATGGCATTGTAAACATCTGAGAAGTAAACTAGGAAAAAAGAACACAAGGTAAGAAGAAAGAAGCATAAAAAATTAGCCAAGGGTCCAAGAAAACAAGGAACATGGGCACATGCCACTCAAATTAGGAATGGAAGCATACAATACATGTTCAAATGCCCACAAAAAAATTTAATTACAATCAAGGAAGATTGGCAAATATCCTAAGACACACACAAGAGACAAAAAATAAACTATGAAATGCAATCACATCTAGCTACTCAAAGAAAGAAAGGAAGGCATGAAAATGATAGAAATAATATCACATCTAACTAATCAAAGCAAGAAGTGAAAGTATGCTAAACATGTAGTACAAGACTAAGTAGATGCTAATAAATACACAAGTGCTATATACTAGTGAGTGTTGATAGAATAATCTATGTAAACTAGCAAGTAATGTAGATCATCATGATAACTAGAGTGTGTGGTGTAGGAATGACATAACTTGGATGATGTATTCATGTAGAAGATGCCCTCGATGGGTAGATATGTCAATGTATGTCTCGAATGTAGAAGTAGGATGCCCCCTTAATGGGTAGAGTGAAGCAATCAAGGATTTGGGTGTCACTACTCACACTCAAATAAGATCAAGTGAATTATGGTAATGTAGATAAATCAACAAACTATAGCATAAAATAACAAAACATAAGTCTAGTATGGTAGTAGAAATGTAAAGCATGGATAATACATGTAATTGAATTTTTTTTGGTCTTTTGAGTTATTTGAATATTTTTGTATTTTGATGTGTTATATTGTTTTTATTATTTTAAAATATTCCTATGTACAAGTAAGTAAAAAGACACTATGTATAATAAATCTGAGAAATTATGTACAAGTAAGCAAAAAAGAACTATGTACAAGAAAGCTAAAAGAGACAATATACAAGAAAGTGAAAAGAAAATATGTACAAGTGAGTAAAATAATATGTACACAATGATGTAAAAGACTAAGATGGAGGTGGGAAAGGGTTCAAGGATGGATCCGACTATGGATAGAGATGGAGGAAGGGATCATGTCCATCATCAAATGACTCAAGATCATCATCATAAGTATCATCATATGCCACAAGCTCTATATACATGGTGGTTATCTCCTTAGGTGTTCGTAAGATCTGTGTTCATTATGTAGTCGAAGATCTATCACTTGTAGTGGTGTCATCCTACTGAAGATGAACTAAGGGTTACTCTAGTGGTGAAGATGTTGATTCTCCTCTAGGGCATTTAGCTATGGTAGGAGGCTACCTTAGTGGAAGTAGCAGAGCCAGTGCTGGTGGTGATATTATTTGGATAATACCCTAAACTTGTAGTTTATCTAATCTCTACTGTAAAGTTATACATGAGTCTATGTCATGGCCTATGATTTAATGAAAGAGATAAAATAAGAGACCATCCTATCATGATAACTTGATAATATATCTATGCCATACTATAGGTAGTGTGATTAATCCATGATCAAGTAACATCTATAACATAACTTGTGGTTGATGTTGTGTGCTGGCCACTTGAATTTGAATGACTGGCTCTATATTCATGGAGGTGACCATGTGAAATATATGTGCTAAGTGATCTATCTATGATCACAAATGTGGAGTATATCCTGAGAGTGTAGTGTAAGATGCTAAGAGTTATGTAGGATGTGTGATGAGAGCTCTCGAATCATCTTGATACTCTCTTGAGCCAACTGGTGTAAACCTCAATCTACATAAATAGTCACCTATGAGTGTTTATTATGGGATTATTTTGGTACGTGATAGTGAATTTTATTTCTCAAGATATTATTTGAGGAATTTACCTCCTTATGGAGAGTTATCCTCAAATATATTATGTCCATTTTGTTGATGATTCCTTACATTAATTTAAGAAAAAATTATCAAATAAGCAATATAGTGCCTTGATAAACTTTGTTTAGATTCAAGATCCAATATTTATTGAAGGAAGATAGAAATAATTTACTCATAACCATTATTAGATTTAGAATATTATTTGTAAATGGGTTCAACTTGGTAAGACTATTTTTTTATTAGCATCACATTTTGTTTTTAACCTACCCAGGCTTCTTATTATGAAAGTATGTCGAAGCTCCTACTTTCACCTAAGACCTTCTTGCTCACTCTTGACCCCAATTTCATGCTTATCATGTCTCAAACAATTATTCTCATAGTATTAGACATCTATTCTTCCACCTTATCCACTTACTTCCCCTTTTTGGCTTTAAGGACTAGGCCTAACATCTACACTCTATTATAGACCTATCCCATTAGGGTTTTAGGATTCTTTAAGATTAAGTTTTGGCTATATTTCCTCTCATAGATCTACCATTTGTATAGATAAAACACAAGTTATGGGTATTTTGGTGTAAAAAGACACTAACAAAGAGGGATGATAGCCTTATCTTACTCATGAAGTTAGTTACAACTTAAAATAGGCAAGATTATTTTTATCATCCCTCTCAACATGTGTTAACTTGGTGTTATGATGGCCTTATAGAGAGTTGGCATAGGATATGTGTCATTTTACCTTTGAAATTTTGCTACCCTCATTGATTTAGGGGATACACACATATGTAATTTCTTACACCATGTTTCTAGCTCTTCTTGACACCTCATGAGATGATGTAAAACTCCTCAAATTGATGCAACATGTATGATATCTCATATGCTCACTTTGTCATCTTACCAAGCTTATCAAATGCATAGTGGAAACATGAAACTCAGTGAATTCACATGATTTTGGAAGAGAAGAGACATAATGAGGATTAAAAAATTATTTTCATTTCAACACAAACCTCCATGAAACTTTTTATCCCTCTACGCCACCTGAAACTCCTAAAAATACCCAATTTGGTCTTTTTAGGCCTTAAGAATTCCTGAATTGGCTTAGGGGGTAAAAAATGAGTTTTAAGGATTAACTAGATCCATTTTTGGTCTCATTTTATAGGTTTAAATGTGATAGACTTGTGGGATTTATAAAAACTTTGAAATTCTTCATAAAACTCCCAAACAAAAATTCTTTCTAAACTACCTATTTGCTACCCTGTAGGGGTGTTTTGAAGTGACTTGGCCTCATTTTGTCTCTTTTTGAGGTGGATGATCATTTATTAAATTATGAAAAATATGATAATTTATTCTAGGACCATATTATTGGCCTCTGAGCATGCCTAATTAGGAGAGGATCACCCATGTCAGCCTCAAGCAACTTTAATAACAAATGTTGTCAACATACAAGCCAAGTTGGAGATCTCTACCTCTAGGGTATTATGACTTAAAAAATATAATTGAAAACATGTATAAGGTGGTTATTAATGTTTAAGAACACATTATTGGAGTCTGAGCGCTCCTGGTTAGGAGACATAACACCCATTCTGGCCTCAAATAACATTGACGACAAATGTTGTCAACATGTGATCCAAGTAAGAGATCTCCACTTCTAGGGCCTACTAGATGAAAATTTGAATCTATAAAATGTATATGGTGGTGATTAAATTTTATTAGTTCATTATTGGCCTCTGATCACTCCCCAGTAGGAGACGAAGCACCTATTCTAGCCTCAAGCAACATTGATAATAAATATTGTCAATATGTGAGTCAAGTTAGAGGTCTCTACCTCCAAGGCCTCTTGGATGAAAAATAACATCACAAAAATGTTTTTGGTTGTTATTAATGTATAGGAATAATTTATTAGGTTCCAATAACTACTGGTTAGGATTCATATAACCCATTTTGGCCTCAAGATGACATTTCCTTATAAGGTAAAATTGACATTTTTAAGGCAAAATTTGGATAGGCATAAAAAAGATAACATAAGTCCTATCTATGAACCAAAAAAATTGTCATGTGAATATATAATTCCTCTAAGTGCAACCCAAATCCCATGAATAAAAAATAATCGATGAATTTATGGCAGTAGATTTTGTGGTCAGTCCTACAATGTAAATTTTATGTAGTTAAGAGATAAATTATTTGCCTCTAATAAACATTTCCACTTCCTAGACCTAAAATTAAAAATCTATCACTTCCAATAACTAGGGATGTGAAAATTACATGTGTTACCACTACCATAGCCTTTAAATACATGTGGATGCATAATTTTTCAATAATTTTGGCCTTGATCAACATTGATAACAAATATTGTCAACATGTGAGCCAAATTGGATATCTCTACCTTTGGGGTCTCATGGCCAAAAACCAGCATTACAAACATGTCAAGGGTGGTGATTAATATCTATGACTACATTTTTGGCCTTTGATCACTCTTGGTTAGGAGATAGAGCACCCATTCCAACATCAAGCAACACTGACAACAAATATTGTCAACTTATAAGTCAAGTTGTATATCTCTACCTTCGAGGCCCATGGTTGAAAACTAGCATCACCAACACATTGGGGGTGAAATTAAAATTTAGGACTGCATTCTTATCCTCTAAGCACTCCCAATTAGGAGATGGAGCAGCCATTTTAGCTTCAATACAACATTTTCTTATAAGGCAAAATTGATGTTTTAAGGCATATTTTGGATAGGTATAAAACAAAAACTATAAATTGTATCCACCAAAAAAAAGAACTATCATATGCATGTCTAATTATCTATGTGCACCCTAAATCCCATTAATCTAAAAGATTCAACAAATTCATGGTAAAATATTTTATGGTTAGTTTTACAATGCAACTTTTATGTAGTTAAGAGATAGGTTATTTGCCTCCAATAGACATTTCCACTTCCTAGACCTTAGATTATGAATCTATCACTTTCAACACCTTGATATGTGCAAATTACATGCATTCCCACTACCATACACTTGAAATCCACATAGATACATAATTTTGCAACATAGTTTGACTCAAGCATGAGAATGTAAGCATAGTTTAACTCAAGAATGAGAATGAAAGCATAGTTTGACTCAAGAATGAATTGAAGAAACATATTTTTATAAGATCCACCTATGTTTAAATGAAAATATGATGCATTTTTATCATGATTCTTAATTTGGTATGTTTTTATCAATGATTTTGATGATAATTTGAAGGATTCAGTCACGTCTTGTCCTAAAATAGAGCTCTAAGCATAGTTTTCAATACTGTTAGGGTGTGGAGCTAAAAACTTCACCAAGGAGCATTCATTATCAGGGTCGGGTCTACACAGACACTGGCGTTGGTCAGGAGTGATCGACGTCGGTCACAGGCAGTTGCAGAGACGCCGACGTCGATAGAGAATCGGCCGACGGCGGTCACAGATAAGCAACAGGAACCGGCGTCAGTTACCTGCGTGTCTAGAAAGCTATTTTCATGGACAGAAGCGAGTGTTTGCATGATAAGTTTGAGTTGTAGACTCAAGCTTGCGTCTCTATTATTAGCATTACTATTTTTAGAGCCCTTGTTTAAGTGGTTTAACTGTTTGTTAGAAGTACATGCTCAAGTCTCCTAATTCTATATGTAGAATTAGATCTTCTTAGCTTTGTAGTAGTTTTGTAGTGAATCATTGTAATTCATTGTGTGAGAAGAAGAGTACAGAATTGAATCAATCCAAGCTTGTTGGAGTTAATTGTTCTTGAGAGAGATAGCTCTTGAGGAATAGAGATCTATTAAGAGATCTATACATCTAGGAGAGGTGTGGAAGAAAGAAGCTTTCTTCAATTGTATTCCTTTTGTAAAGAGTTTGTTAATACAAGTTTTCAGGGTGTTTTCTTGTATCTCTTGTTCTTGCTATTATCATTCTAATTACTTGTCAATCTGATTTAATTCTGAATTTATTGTTATCACAATTGTAATCTATTGTTGGTTTGATCCCCCAACAAGTGGTATCAGAGCCTTGGTTACAGGTTCAGAGCTTGATAATTGGTATCAAAATTTAGGTTCACTAACAGGTGGTTCAGATCTGTGTAGTGTGTATTGATTACAGGTTCTCACAGGAGTTTCTGCAAGGATTTCTATTTGAGTGGGAGAAGCAATGATAGATGAAAGTAAATTGAGAATGGAAAAGTTCAATGGCAAAAATTACCAACACTGGAGAATGCAGATAGAGGACTATTTGTATCAGAAAGATCTCTACTTACCGTTAGGAGGTATTGCAAAGAAGCCCAAAGACATGGAAGATGAAGAATGGGAAGTTCTTGACATAAAGGCTCTGGGTTCTATAAGACTGAGTCTAGCATCCACTGTGATATCCAATTTATCACAGGCAAAGTCTACGATAGAGTTGATGACTACGTTAGCAAATTTGTATGAAAAACCCTCAGCTTCCAATAAGGTATATCTTATGAAGCAGTTATTTAATTTGCATATGAATGAAGGTGGATCTGTTTCTACTCATCTAAATGAGTTCAATGGTATTGTGAATCAATTAAGTTTAGTGAATATAGTGTTTGATGATGAGATAAAAGCTCTTTTGATATTATATTCTTTGCCTGAAAGTTGGCATGGCTTAGTAATCGCAGTAAGTAATACTGCATTTGCATCAAATATTTTGAAAGTAGAGGATGTTGTTAGTGTTATCTTGAATGAGGAAATACGCAAGAAAAGCACAGAAGAGGCATCTGGGAACGCTTTAAGTTTTGAGAGTAGGGGAAGGCAAAAAGAGAAGAGCAAAAAAGGTAGAGCAAGATCCAAATCAAAGGGGAAAGGCAGATCTAAATCCAAAAACAACAGAAGGCCACAATGTTGGAATTGTGGAAAGATGGGGTACATAAGCAGAGATTGTTGGTCAAAGCCTAAGGAGGACAACCAGCACGAAGGAAAGGAAGAAGCCAAGATTGCAGGTATTGCATAGGATGCTTTAATTTTATCTCTGCATAATAATATAGAATCTTGGGTATTAGATTCTGGTGCATCTTTTCATGCTACTCCTAACAGGGAATATTTCAGTGACTATATCCATGGAGATTTTGGAATAGTGTATCTAGGGGATGATGAGCCCTGTAAAATAATTGGCAAAGGTAAAGTGCAGCTAAAGATGCAGAATAGCAACACATGGGTGTTGAGAGATGTGATGCATGTTCCTAGCTTGAAGAGAAATTCGGTTTCTGCAGGAAAGTTAGGGGATGAGGGTTGTACAGTAACTCTCACAGCAAAATCTTGGAAGGTGACCAAGGGTGCACTTATTATGGCCAGAGGTAAGAGAGAAGGTACTCTCTATTTGTGTAATTGTGTTACTAACAAATCTCCTTTTGTATTATCTACTTCAGATGTGGATGCTAAATTGTGGCACTCAAGGCTTGGCCACATGAGTGAGAAGGGGATGTCAATTCTTAAGTCTAAAGGTATGCTTTCAGATTTAAAAGGCATAGATCTAGAGTTTTGTGAGCACTGTGTATGTGGAAAACAGAAAAGGTTTAGTTTTCTCAAAACTGGGTCTACTAAGAAGAGGCACAAGTTGGAGCTTGTTCACATAGACGTGTGGGGACCGATTCAGGTTGCTTCCATTGGAGGATCAAAGTACTATGTATATTTCATAGATGATGCCACAAGGAAGGTATGGATCTATTGTATTAGAAATAAATCTGATGTATTTGATACTTTTAAAGTTTGGAAAGCTATGGTTGAGAATGAAACAGGTAAAAGATTAAAGTGCCTGAGATCAGACAATGGCAGTGAGTTCTGCAGTCATAAGTTCAGAGATTATTGTTACATGCATGGAATTCGTAGGCAAAAGATGGTTCTAAGGACACCTTAGCAGAATGGTATTGATGAAATGATGAACAGGATAATAATGGAGCGTGCAAGATGTATGAGATTGCATGCCGGTTTGCCCTTACAGTTTTGGGCACAAGCTGTTGACACTACAGTGTATCTGATTAACAGAGGACCCTCTACAGCTCTGGATGGTGGTATTCCAGAAGAGGCATGGACAGGTAAAAAGGTTGATCTCTCATATCTCAAAGTTTTTGGTTGTGAAGCCTTTGTGCATATAGATAAGGAAAATAGAAAGAAGCTTGATGCTAAGTCTATGAGATGCACGTTTATTGGCTATGGCTTAGATGATTTTGGTTACAGATTGTGGAATCTAGAAACTAACAAGGTAATCAGGAGCCGTGATGTTGTTTTCAATGAAAGAGTGATGTATTGTGATCAGCTAAGGAAGTTGAATCAATCTGAGCAGAGCAATGGTGAATTGGATGAGGTGAAAGTCGAAGATGAGCTTGTGGGAAAAAGAAATAATCACTTACAGGAAAACATAGAGACCGACGTCGGCAGGTTAGGAACCAGTGTCGGCAGGATAGAAACCGACGTCGGCCATACAGAGACCGATGCCGGCCGTACAGGTACCGAGGTCGGTCAGGAAGAACTGATGTCGGCCAGTAATAGGTCTGGAGGTGACCGAGGTCGGTCACTGTCAGAGAATTTGGGTGGACAACGTGTTGTGGACGAGTCTCAGACACCCATCAGGAGGTCAAAAAGGGTGAGTAAGCCTCCAATTAGATATTCTCCTTCTTTATTTTATTTATTGCTAACTGATGGTGGAGAACTAGAGAGTTTTGAAGAAGCAATATAAGTGGAGTCCAAGAGTGAGTGGGAGCGTGGCATGGTTGAGGAGTTGGAGTCCTTAAGAGAAAACCAAACATGGGATTTGGTTGAATTGCCAGCTGGTAAGAGAACACTTAAGAACAGATGGACCTACAGGTTGAAGGAAGGTGAGAATGGACAGATGAGATATAAGGCCAGATTAGTGGTAAAAGGATTTGCACAAAAGCCAGGTATTGACTTTGGTGAGATTTTTTCTCCTGTTGTTAAAATGACTTCAATAAGGGTTGTTTTGTCTTTGGTTGCTTTTGAGGATTTGCATCTTGAGCAGCTAGATGTTAAGACAACATTTCTTCATGGAGATTTGGATGAGGAAATATATATGGAACAGCCAGAAGGATTCGAGGTCAAGGGTAAGGAGAAGTTTGTGTGCAAGTTGAAGAAAAGCTTGTATGGCCTCAAGCAAGCTCCTAGGCAATGGTACTTAAAATTTGACAAGTTTATGACTGAGCATGGCTATAGTAGGTGTCAATCAGACCATTGTGTGTATTTCAAGAGATTTGATAATGGTAGATATATTATTCTATTATTGTATGTAGATGACATGCTAGTTGCAGGGTCTCACATGCAGGATATCTCAGAGCTTAAGGTAAAATTAGCTCAAACGTTTGCTATGAAAGATTTGGGAGCAGCAAAGAAAATCCTTGGCATGAGCATTAAGAGAGACAGGAAAAATCACAGGTTGATATTGTCTCAAGAAGATTATGTGGACAAGGTGTTGAAATGGTTCACTATGCAGGATGCTAAACCGGTAAGCACACCTTTGGCTGGACATTTTAAGTTGAGTAAAGAACAATGTTCTAATTCATATGATGAGGTAGAGTACATGAGTAAGGTTCCATATTCTTCCGTAGTAGGGAGTTTGATGTATGCAATGGTGTGTACTAGACCTATTATTTCCCAAGCAGTGAGAGTGGTAAGTAAGTATATGGCCAATCCAGGTAAGGAACATTGGAAAGCAGTTCAGTGGATCCTTAGATATCTGAGAAGAACTAGCAGTAGGAACTTGTGCTATGGAGGTTCAAATACTTCTCTACATGGCTATGTAGATTCAGATATGGCAAGTGATTTGGATGGCAGGAGGAGCACTACAGGTTATGTTTTCACTGTAGGTGGAATGGCGGTTAGCTGGATACCTAAGTTACAGAAGGTTGTTGCCTTGTCAAGTACAGAAGCAGAGTATATTGCAGCCACAGAAGCTAGCAAGGAAATGATATGGATGACACAGTTCATGGATGAGCTTGGTAGGGAGCATGAGAGTTGCAGATTGTATAGTGACAATCAGAGTGCAATCCATTTGGCTAAGAATTTAGCCTTTCATTCAAGAACAAAGCACATACAGCTAAGGTATCACTTCATACGACAGGTATTGGAAGATGGTGAGTTGAAGCTGGAGAAGATCCATACAGATAGGAATCCTGCTGATATGTTAACCAAGCCGATTACAAAGGATAAGTTGAATCTTCATTTAAGTTCTGTTGGTCTTCATGATTGAGTTGAAGATGGAGGAGCTAGAAGATGTTGCTGTACAGGGACTGGTGCAGCTGTTTATCTCCAAGTGGGAGATTGTTAGGGTGTGGAGCTAAAAACTTCACCAAGGAGCATTCATTATCAGGGTCGGGTCTACACAGACACCGGTGTCAGTCAGGAGCGATCGACGTCGGTCACAGGTAGTTGCAGAGACGCCGATGTCGGCAGAGAATCGGCCGACGGCAGTCATAGACAACTAGCAGGAACCGACGTCGGTTACCTGCGTGTCCAGAAAGCTATTTCCGTGGATAGAAGCAAGTGTTTGCATGATAAGTTCGAGTTGTAGGCTCAAGCTCGCATCTCTATTATTAGCATTACTATTTTTAGAGCCCTTGTTTAAGTGGTTTAACTGTTTGTTGGAAGTACATGCTCAAGTCTCCTAATTCTATATGTAGAATTAGATCTTCTTAGCTTTGTAGTAGTTTTGTAGTGAATCATTGTAATTCATTGTGTGAGAAGAACAGTACAGAATTGAATCAATCCAGGCTTGTTGGAGTTGATTGTTCTTGAGAGAGATAGCTCTTGAGGAATAGAGATCTATTAAGAGATCTATACATCTAGGAGAGGTGTGGAAGAAAGAATTTTTCTTCAATTGTATTCCTTTTGTAAAGAGTTTGTTAATACAAGTTTTCAGTGTGTTTTCTTGTATCTCTTGTTCTTGCTATTATCATTCTAATTACTTGTCAATCTGATTTAATTCCGCGTTTATTGCTATCACAATTGTAATCTATTGTTGGTTTGATCCCCCAACAAATACAAAGCTTATAGTTGGAAAAGATATAGGCACAATCACTTCATGATATTCAAAGAATAAAGTTGTAGAGAATCCATAAAAAGATATAGGATTTAAGTTTATAACTTGAAGAATAAAATTTATTGACATATGTTCATAAACTCAAGCAAGTCTATGTTTTTATATATAACAAATTGGTAAATTTTCTTTTCCTTGCTATCCATACATTTTTGGAAGTTATTATCAATTGAATAACTGAAGAGGAGGTCAAATAGGACTTTAAAAAATAATAATGGGATTTTAAGGTTCCCTATAATTCAAGTTATGATTTATTTCACTTGCTACGAGTGAAAGAACCCTACCTAGGTTTTAAGTGAGATTTTGGATTTTAGGAAGTGTTAGCACATGGGTATCTCTCAAATTGGAACTATAGAATGTTTATAACATGTTGAAAAATATTTTGGGGTTTATAAATATATTTCCACATGTGGAATTCTCATTCATGAAATATATCAGTTTGAAATCCATTAAGAGACCTAATTGGGACTGTCTTAAAGCAAACTAGACATGTTTTTGAGATCAATACCCTTAGGAGTCTTCATAAAAAATATATTTGGCCAAATGGGTATATGTAATGGTGGAAATTCTATTTATATGGTGTATTATATGAAATTTATCCTAAAAAGTTAGTGTTTGAATGGCTACAAGGCCTAAAGGGCTTATGAAGGCAATTCTATGAGTAGCATGATTTCATTTTTTTTCAAAATATTATCAAAATGTTAAATTATCTTGATATGAGTAAAAGGATAGCTTGGTCATGTGTGAAATGGATATGATATGAAATTAATCATTTATTTGTTAATATTAAAATGGATAAAGGGGCCTATGGCATCATCCAACAACATTGACACCAAATGTTGTCAACTAACAATCAAACCTACAAGAACCAAATGCTTTTCTTAGCTTCGAGTTTATGGAATTGTCTACTCACAATGATAACCACATGAAGATGTAAGCTAATTTGGCACTGCTAAGGTCTAAAAAAAATGTTAATATCTAGTTAAATTAAAATTTATATGTAAAACCTAAGAAATAAAAAAAATGATAAAAGTAATATCATTTGCATTTGCAAATTCAACATACCTTGGGGGTTCAATCTAAGGAACCACTAGGATCAACTCTATTCTTTATAGTATCAAGAGTTGCTTCATGGTCAGATTCATAATCCTTTTATAGAGTCCTTTTCAATAGCCTACCTCAATATTTGTGTAGCTAAACATTTATCTCAAGAACCAAATTTAAATAGTAGAGTATCTTCCTATGTACTTCTAAGTCTTCAGAAAACCATACATTAGATTTTTTCATAGGATAAAATTGAATACAAGTTCTAGTAACAACAACAAACTCAATGGGATAGTGAATGTTTTCCCCATCTATGACTGTAGAAGTCAATTTATATTTTTCCTCTATTAATTAACATAAATAGTTATTTACACCCTCCTCATTATCCTCATATTCAATAACTTCATAAACATGAACTACATCAGAAAATAAAACATGATTTAATAACATGATTTGATGATATATTTACCAAATTTAGTACATGAAACACATGTCAAATACAATATGGTACTTGGTTTCACTAGATCAAACACATGGTCAAAGTGATGTGATTATGTCGACTCTATAAATTGTAATGCTAGTGGAATTTGATAAGTTTCAATTGGAACTAGAGGCATATAACTCCATTCATCCACCCATTCTTTTGATTTTCACTCATTCCAAACAAAGTCAGTGCATGTAGAATAAAAGCATGCCATGTGTCTCGTATAAATCATCCAAGAACCTATGTTTGAGATACTAAATGAGTGTAACTAAATCAATCCTATTACTATCATAAAATATTGATAGCTTTCTAATTTTTCATCATCCATGAGGCAAAATTATTTATGAACAATAGACTTTTGTTGAGCATCATGGCCCATATATTTATTAAACCATTCAATTATGTTCTTTGCATCTGAAAAATTGACAACTTCTTCAAACTTCAAATCCCCTCTTACAAGTGCTCTTTTGACATATTATCCTGCACTATTATTCTACCCTTTTTCATGGCTATTTAATGAGACTTCAAATATGTTATACACCACTGCTCACATGCATCCTGCTCAACTAGTAGAACATATATGCATTCTTGAATGGTGATGTGTAGATATCAAACCATATATAATGTTGATTGAAATTAATGTTCATTTCACTCAAATTTCCATAAAAGATCTAAAAAAAAAATTGAATATAATATGAAGAATGTGTCTGATCATCCCCTTAATATTTTATGATCATTCTTTGTACTATCAAGTGAATGCATTAATGCTATATACACAAAAAGTGAAACCTATACTAAATTATAATATTATGACTAAACCTCTCTTTATGGTTACAATGTGTAATTATCTACAAATTCAACTACTAAAATAATAGTACCAATTAGGAATGTGTCCTTAATTGGAATTATTCTTCTAGCCATCAATCTCTATGTGTGTCTTTACATACTCATATATAATTTAATCCCTAGATTTGTCCATAAATTTGGAAACATATATTTGTTATATAACAAGTTTGCACCTTTTAGATTCCTTTCCATTTTTCATTTGATATACCATATATTTATATTTTCTAAAACCAACCAATTCTTATCCAATCGTATGCATACTATCCTCATGGGCACATGCTTTCAATTTTGGCAATCCACCACAAATGTTATTACTTCCATGTAAACATGCACTATTATAAAATAATTGACCATCTGGTCTTTCAAATTTTTTTTTGGAATGAACTATCTTGCTAATTTTTGTTAGGCTTCCACTCCACACTCTTGAAAAATGTTGTTAGTATGCAAAGTACAATGAACATGATGAAAAATATAACAATGCATAGAAAATCCAATATGTTGCCTACAACAACAAGTAGTGCATGTGTGATTGATTTTCACATAAAAGGGATTGACCATTTCAAAATACCTTTGAATAATATAAATCTATGGATAATTTTTAACATATTTAGAGTAAAACTATGTTTGAGTCATATCCAAAAAATGTTTACGATGTGGTTCATGGTTACGAGAACCAACTCTTCTTTTCACTACATCTCTAATATTAGGTGATACCCTTGTGCTATCTTTCCAAAATTCTAAAATTAAATATTTTAAGGCATCAAATATAGCCTTGTATTTATTTGGGAGTCTACCAAATAATGCCCATGAGTCATTATTACCATCAACATCAAGTCTTGTACATCTCCCAATTTATTTCATTAGTGTTTTTTTTATTTATGTGCAAAGATCATCTTATTTTTCTAATCAATCAATCATTATTTATTTTACCACTTAACAAATAAGTTGTAATAACATGTCAGGAAACTTTACCATCTTTGGTGCATTTTTTCACACTTAATTGATGGTATGCATTATGAAAATTTCAAACAATTGCCTTGTTTACACCATCAATATTAGATGTTCTTAGTCCTAGGGTGTTTATTGTAGGTCTCATCTTTTCTACTTTCATCAATGTAAAACATAATTGTCTTATTTGATTTTAATTTAAATCTTGGAAGTGCTAATCACAAATTATTTTAGCTTTTCTTCTCATATGGTGCTCAAACAATTTTTTAGGCATTGGTTTTAAAATAGATTCATAAATTTAAATTAAATATATTGGTTTTCTTTTATAAATCTTAGGAGGTGTTATTAATGGTATATTTTATTGATTTGGTGTTTCCATATTATTTTATTCAATAGTAGGTTCTTCATTCAATAGTGTTCCCATATTATTTTCTTCATTGTAACTTTATCCATTAGGTGTTTCCATATTAGTTTGATCTTTAGTAGTTTATCTAATGTGTGTTTACATACAATTCACATCATCATACATACTATCATCATCATAAAAATTTAAAATAGTAAAATTTGAATGTGGACTTGCATTATAATTAAGTATACTATTAGAATTGATAATTAGAATTTCAAAATTTGGTATAGTATCATTGTTCATTTCATCATTATTGTGACAATCAATTAATTAGGGATAATAGACTTACCTTCACAAAGTTTTTTCATTCATTACCTTTGTTTTTATCTCACCACTTATAATTAATTTGGTATTTTGAACTTTGAATTTTCTTCCTACTACTACAAAAACCATTTTGATCAAGGAATCTAAGAAGGGAGGTTAGATCAAGTGTTAGAATAAGTAAAAAAACTTTATTAAAAACACAATAACATTACAACACTTACTTGCCTAGATCATAGGGGGAGCATAATGAACAAAACCAATTAGAAATAGAACTAAATTGCAAAGAATAACAATTTCCTAACCTTCCATGAATGCTCTTATGAGATTTGTTGTGTGGCTTGCTTGTCTTGTACTCAAAGAGTCTTTGGTAATGGAGCTTAGATATCTCCTTCTTTCTTTGCCACCATGGTTGGCTTGTGGCTTATGCTTGTTTGGTGGATTGGATTATGATTTTGGAATTATAACACTATTGATTTTAATCTTGCTATAAAACCCACATTATAACTTTACTCTATCTTATATCTCCAAATGAAGAGGCAAATGCTTGTATTTATAGATTTAGAAACTAACCCCAAATCAAGGTGAGTTATGGTGTAGTTTAAACATGAAATGGGTTAAAACCTAACCTAAGTGAGTTAATTAACCCCAGTAGAGTTAAAAGGTGTCAAAACCTCATGATTTGCAATGAATAAGGATGGGTGAGATATTTTTAGATATTTTAAAAGGCTTGACAACTCACAAAAGGTAATCATGAAAACCTAAGATATTCTTGATTTTTGAATTTCCTTTTTTTAGTAATTAGTTAATTACTCATGGATAATTCAATTAGGCATTTAAATAGGTTTAACATTTTACATATTTTGTTTAGTATTTTTAGTATTTTCAGGGTTTGATTTAATTTCATGTGTGCACTTGCCTCATTTAATTAGTCTATAGGCCAAATTAAATGTTATGATGTCATAGGTTGCTTAAAGATGAATCCATGAGAGATTTTTATTGCTGAGGATAGGATAACCTAATTAGGGATGTCCCAACATGATTCTAAGATTTGGTAGATTATGCACAAGCAAATTTGGGATATTAAGTGATTCCTAAGATTAATTTGTAATGGCTGGTAAAAATTGATCTAATGTCCAATCGAAGGCCATTAGTGGCCAATTTTAGCTATCTATAGTTTGCCCCTATTTGGGAAGGTGTTTTAAGCTGTAAGTATAGTAACATCTTATCAAATAATGAAAAGGTCCTGTATGCTTATGATTTCAATGGTAATGAATGAACTATAGGTGACCCCTTAAGGGATATATTGGCAAAGGGGTCAGTAATTTGTCCCTTAAAATGAGGAAATAATTAGACCAAATAGATGGAATGGGGTGGAAAAGATTGATTTGATTAGAAGTGGTTATAATCAATAACATATGGATCTGCCCCAGTTAGGGCAGACAAATAAGATGAATTTCCCATAGGTTGGCATAATCATTGGCATAGGTGGCATAAAAAAGGTAATAATTTGATCAAAGGGAATTATAATCCTTGAAAAAGGCTCAAGGTAACAAGAGACTAATTTTCCCAAAGGTGATTATAATCAGCAATGAGAAAAAAATGATTTGCCCATAGGTGGTTATAATTATTGGTAGGAAAAAACATGCCCAAGTTGGGTGGATAGCGATAATGGTTTGACCAAAGGTGGTTATAATAATTATCACAATGAAAATATGCCCCAATTGGTCATAAGGAATAAATTTGTTTGACCAAAGGTGGTTATAATCATTAACCCTAAAATTGATGAAAATATAATGATTTGCCTAAAGGCGATTAGAATCATTAGAAATGTAGGTGGGATAATATAAAATGATTTAACCAAAGGTGATTATAATAATTATACCCCAATAGTGGCATACATAATATAAAAAATGAAGGAAAATTAGAATAGAGGATAAATATGAATTATGCAACTTGCAAGTAAGGAGATGTTCATCTGAACTAGTAAGGAGGCAAATTCTTTTGTTTTTTAATTAATTTGTTTAAGATATGATTCAGATTAGATCAAGAATGTTTCTAGTGCTGATGCCAAGGAGATATATCATTACTACATTACCATGTAGAATTTTGGAGCTAATTTTTGATGTAGTACGTGATGATAGGCATCATGATAGAACTCCATGAGGACTAAGCCAAAATATGCAAAATGACTGACATATGATTTGATAAACAATTAAAAATAATACACTAATGATAAAGACCATGATGATAATGTTGGCACATGAATATGGATGGATTCAAGAATAATGTGCAAGGAATCACCTAATGAATGCATATAGACTAAATCAAGGCACAACAAGAAAACAAATAAATAGGCAAACAAAAAAACAAATAGAAAGATAAATGATAAAACAAAATAAATAGAAAAATAAAATGAAACAAAAATAAACAATGGTTAATCATAATGTTAGTACAAACAACATGACACAACAAGATGATGAACATTACCCCTAGATAAGAAGATAACAAAATAAAAAAAAACGAAATGGAGGAATAGAAGAAAAGGAAGGTGGTGGCTGAACTATCTCTAGATGCACTAGGAAAGTGGATGCTACCTACATAGTTCTATGGATTTAATATCCAACAAAAACTTCAGGCCAAATGTATTTCTCCTAGGAAATGGGATAGAAGAAAATGATGAGAAGAAGAAAAACATGATGGATGTAATAGAAGAATATGGGAATGGTCTGATAAAATGGAAAGAGTGTGGGATGTTAGACCAATAAAGATGGGGAATCTGAATGACAAGTGGTTTCTTATGACTTAGTGAGGGTTCCCATAATCCTTAAGGCAAAGAAGTGGTCAATATATTTTTGGATTTTCTAGATCAATTTTTACAAATGTTTTTGTAATTTTTAGAGCATCTAAATTCAATGGAGAATGAAGAGACACTAAATGCTCCAAGCTTGCAAAATAGTGAGAGTGATCACACTTAAAGTGCTCACAAAATGGTGAGAGCATTTAAACTTAACATTACTTATAAAATGGTGAGAGCATGGCAAAGGTGTGACTGAGCTAACCTCAATATAAATTGAACACTACCTATATAGTCCTAGGATGGGACCTCAAGTTACTATAGTTTCACCTTATAGTGAAGGAATTTGACTAGTGCAATAGTAAATTCAAACAAAATAGGCAAAGTTGGCAAATGGCACAGTATGACATAGGCATGACAAGGTGGTACTTCAAGGCATGATAAACAAGTGTTTCACCTAGTTTGCCAATAGGTGGTTATAAATAGGAAACAATTTCATAATTAAATGATATAAATTTTCCCATAAGTGGTTATAATTAGTAGGAAGATGGTGGGACAATGATTTGCCTAAAGTTAGTTATAATCAAGCACACTTGGTATTGATGGCCAATTTTAGCCTACATACAAAGCTTGACATTATAATAGATATTTTAGGGGTCTTGGTGTGGATCAAGAGGTTGAATGGAGTGTTAGATGTAATGATTGAACCAAAGAGATCATGCAACTTGTAAAGCTTTTGAAACACTTTAAGTTGACTTAAAGTGTAGTTTGTCAATTTCTAAGAGACAAGTCTCTAGAGAAAAGAAAAGGTTCTCAAGTAGGTATTCATGATTAAAAATGTAATTCAAGATCATGGATAAGTTTACATAGGCCCCAAAAAATTATTTAGAGATAAAAAATTCCAGAAACAAGCTTGTGAAGCTAGACCATCATCAAGACATTATGAAGAACAAGATTGGACAACTGGCTTGTGCAATTTTAAAAATATGATAAAAAACCTCATGTGACCAAAGGAGCATGTGAAATAAAATTTATTCATGCTTGGGACATGATATAAAAGTTTCACATCTTGATGAGCTTGCTATTTCAAGATCTATGTCCTCAAAGTTGGTCACACAAAGTAAGACATTCGTATGAGCATCAAATTCAAGCCTTGGTAAATAGACATTTAGATTCAAATGATCAATGATAGGCATGTGGATGTCATGCAAAACACATAGTTCAACTCACTTTAACATTTTGTAAACACACTTAGAAATATCCCAGAACCAATAGATCAAGTGGGCATAGTTTTTTAGTATCAAGAACATCTCCTACAAATTTGGTGCCTCCATGAACTTTTTGCTTCCAGATCCAAGCCTTCAAAGTTGGACCTGCTAGGTGGGATGTTCATACAAGTGTCAAGTTTGAGCTCTATAAAATAACTATTTAGCTTCCAAATCCCTTAAAATTTTTAAATTTGATCAAGATCTAACACTTTACATGAGCTTGCATTCTGATAGGAAAGATCTAATGGTTCACATTGGAGTCGAACAAGTCAAAAAGTCCCTAGGTTAAAATCCCTTAAAAGGCTACAAGTTGGGAAAGATCCAATGGTGTGAGTTCATTGAGTAGGGATATAATGGTGTAAGTAAACTAACAAGAAGGCATGTCTAATCTAGTTTAATTATTAGCATTCAATCGTACTAATGATCTAACAATGTGTGGGAACTAACAAAAAAATAGGCCCAAGTAGATCAAAGGCTCATGCTACTTCGTACATTATTATCCAATGGTGTGAGTTAAAGTCTAAGGGTTAGAGGATATATATCGAGGTCCCATGTTCATTCATAGATCTTGATCCTATGGCATGTAGGAAGTCAAAAGGGTCAAGATCTGATAGTAGGGATTTGTGGGACTAATGAGAGCAAAGATAGTTTGAAGTAATTTGATTAGCCTGAGCAATATTTGATGGGCAAAGTTGAACCAAAGGGTAGTTTTTTGACAAAAGAAAATGAGTCTTTTAGGGTCATCATTCCACTATTAGAGATCGATAAAACACCATTAAAAGGTTAAAACCATGCAATCAAGTATCAAGAACATAAAGGGGTACAATTGAAGCTAAATATAGACCTCTAGTTCAAAGGTATGTGACACACATGGTTCATTTTGCAATTATGTTTTCCATTCTTTAAATAAGGATCCTTATATATAATGACATCTTAGTTTCTATGGATGCTCAAAAGCAAAATAGGTATTTTAGACCCAATGAAGATCAAAAGAGGCTATGCAATCTATATGCCTACGTCAATATAAATAATTATAGGAAAACCAATAAAGGAGTTTGGTTTTTCATCTATAGAAAAGATCTAGGTCTAGATTTGATCAAAGATAGATATTTGTGATTATGTAAAGGGTCCTCATCCTTCAACATGGTCTTATTTTTGACAAATAGCCACCTCAAAATCACAAAGCCATGATTCTATTAGATCCATGAGCATGAAAGTTTTGTCTTCAATGGGAGATGGCATGAAGGATAAAAGAAATGGATCTAGTGGTTTCCATTTGTAGCTAAGTGCATTTAATGCATCCTTAGAACCTTTGGGGAATTTATCACTTGGTAAGCCATGAACAATGTCTTGATTGATCAAAAGGGTGGAAAAACATTCATTGGATAAAAGGTGGCAAATCAAGCTTAATTAATGATCCAAGATAGAGTGTTCCTTCTCTGATGGTGTGCTCCCACTTTCTTTCTCTCTCTCCCTTCTTCTATATGTCCTAGTCTCATTCTTATGGAGGGGGTTCTCAGATCTTATAAAATTTCATTCTTTTTTAGGATAAGGATACTCATTGAGACTCTTACAAGAGTGTGCTTGTTTGATATGGTTAAACCTGATCAAAATATTGTAAGAACTACTTTTTGAAGTAATAGGATGAACTCTTTGCCTACCTCTTGCTTTTGACTAGTGATTAGTATGCTTGTATATGATAAATTTGTGAAGGAAAACTTTCCTAATATATTGTCCTCCTGATTGCCTCTTTAAAGTGTTTTCAAGTCATTTGTACGTCTAGATTAGTTTTCTCTTTGAACTTCTATGAAATATTTATGCAATTAGTGAGATTGTGAGGTTGTGTGAGTTATAGTTGTCTTATGTTGATTCAGTGTTCATTCAAGCTTATATGAGTGTCTATTTAAATTTGATGCATCACTCTTTTATCCTTATTAAGAGACTTTAAACCCTTTATAACCCTTTCCTTAGTGATTTTAATTAGTTTAGGTGAGCATCAAGAGGAAGTAGATCTTCTCCGAAGGTCTGACCCCATAATAGGTAACCCAAAACTTGGGATTATTTCCATTATGTATCTCAATTGAAGGGAGCCTGAATAACTCTCTCTAAGGGTACATATTGAGCCTAAATTTTTTTTGACATGCCTAGTGGGATCATATTTCAAAGAAGATTGATCAAATTTGATGCTGGTTTGATCAAATCTGTAGTTGTTAATCCCCCAAGCAACAACATCTAGAAACTTCAAAAGGAGGATTCAACATTATAGTATTGGAGTAGTGATTTTATCTCATGCCAAAGGTGATAATAAGGTTAGCTTCAAGAGGTATTCCATTTGAATTTTTTGAACTACCTTTAAATTCAGTAAAAAGATTAAGGTTTGCTAATACACATCCCTATCAAGGAACCTTTACTCCTAAGTCATTTTCAAGGCCCAACTTTACAAGAGAACCTTTATTAAACCCTTTTATAGTCATGGTAGCCATATAATTTTTCCTTTTATGGCTTTTAATGGCTAAATCCCTCTAAACTTACTCAATATGATCTTATCCTAGTTGTAGCTCTTAAAAGCATTCCTTAGTATATTGGAGGCCAAGCTACAACACCTTATGAGCACCTCATAGACATAGCCAATTTTTGAGATATCCATAATGTCACCAAGGAAAATATAGCTATTAGGTTATTAGCTACTTCTTTTAAAATAAAGGCTTATATTGATATAGAGGCCTTGATGCTAATTCCATTTAAACATTAGACCAATTAGGTGATGCCTTGTGAAAATGATTTGAGGACAAAAGTGACCATTTGTCACTTTTAGAGAAACTAACTACCATTAAGAGATCTCCTCATGAAGTCATGCAAGACTTTAACACAAGGTTTCAAAAAACATGGGACATAATCCCAGTCTCAGTTAGACCAACCCCTAACTTTATCTTCCTTTGCTATTTGAAGGCTTTAAATAGTGATATAGTAGTGATGATACAATCTATGGGAGGGAATATACTTCTAGATGCTTATGAGGTGGCCATCAAAGTAGAAAATTTCCTAGTTCAAGTTGGTAAAATTACACCTAGACCACCAATTCCCTTGTTTCTTAAAATCAAACCACCTACTATTGTTATCCCTTCACTTGTTGTCATTCCTCCTACACCAATAATTGCTATAATACTTGTACCAAAACAAGATAAAGCCTACACTAGTGGACCTAATGACTCCTAGGAGAAAAATAAATTTCAAAAAATGAAGAGCATGTTTCAATCCTTAGAAAATGAGCTAGTGAATGTCAAGAGGCAACAATCTTTCAATAGGCCTTCTCAAAATTCATATCAACCTCAACATCAAGATTTTTAGGCAAATATGCCACTATATGAAGGGAAATACCAAGGCCAAGGCCAAGGTCAAAACCAAGGATAAGGGAAACTGAGCTATAATAGATAAATTAACTATAATCCTAATATTTCAAGCACTTTTAACACCTTGGTCCTAGTTTAAAATAATGTGGCTCAAGAAGCTGAGGGTACCATGCATTGGAATTAGTCTTTTAGGTAATCCGTTGTCCCAACCACTAACTTCACTCAAGAGTTTAATCATCAACAATATTAGGCTATTAATTTTGGGTACAACCAAGCTCTTATGGCCAAAAATATATAATTACCTATGATGACCAAGCTAGAAGAGCCTCAACAAGGTCAAAACCCTGATCAAGGACTAGACTAGTTGGGTACTACAATGGTGAAATATGAATAAGAAAAGTGTTATGCACTCAACCAATTGGATATTTCTAGCTTGGCTTATGCTCAAGTGACATCAAATATGAGATTCAAAAGAAGGAACATGGATGGTAACCAACCACCAAGCAAGGAGCTGCCTACCATTGCTCCTTCAATATCCAGGCTAGTAAGACTTGTTACTATACTAAAGGTCCTAATAGTTCCAATGTGTTATAATCATGGAAATGTCTTGGTCCCTAAAAAATCACAAGTTGAAAGTGTAGCTATGGTTCTTAAAGCATAGCCAAAGGTTGGTGGTTTACCTGTCAACATTTTAGAACAAATGAAAAAGTTCAATATGAGTGTGCCAATGTGGGACATGCTCTCCATGCCTAGATAGGTAGACATACTTTAATAAGGACTATCAAAGATCAATATTGTAGACAAACCACCAATCAAGGAGAATGTATTCCTTACCAATGCAACTAAAGGACCAAATGAGGGGTAATCAGATAAAGCAATTAAGCTTCCTCCCTTTGATATTTTAGTGACCATTGGTAACTTTCTAGTGCACAATTGCTTAGTGGATAGTGGGGTTAGTACCTCAGTAATGATAAAGTCCATATATGGTTAATTTAGTATAAAATATGAGCCCCAATCCAAAGGAGTGATGCAACTTGATGGTTTTTCTACCAAGCCATTTGACATAATTAGAGACGTCAATATGACCCTGCATGCTTGTCCTAGTGTCTCAGTGGTTCAAGATGTATTGATCCTTGATGTGCCTCCTTTCTTTGCACTATGCCTATCTAGAGAGTTCACAATAAAGATAGGAGGTTACCTTGCAACATATTAGTCATATATGGCATTTAGAATAAGAAATGGGTCTAAAGCATCAATCAAAGCTGAGCCCATTACAATATTCCACATATAACCCTATGGACCAAATAATATCAAATCAATTACACCATCATTGACGAGGACAAATTCACAATGGGCTAGGAGCTAAAAACTCATCTAGAAGAGATACTAGACATGTTCCTAGATGAACTTTAGAATTATAGCTAGTTGGTTGACCCCTTAGAGGGTGTTGAAGAAAGGGACTTGGGTGTCTACTATCTACATAAAGAAATCTAGTCCATGTCATCCCTCATGAGGCCTCAAGAAGATATTAGTGGTCTATGGAAATTATTTTTTGATGGTTCAAGAAGAAATAATTGAGAGGGTGTAGGTGCTATGTTAGTTTCCCCTTCTGATGATAAATATTTATATTTATATAGGTTCTAATTTATTTGCTCCTACAATGCATAAAAATATGAAGGTCTCATCCATGGCCTTCAATGGGATAGTAAGAGATAAATTAAGCAATTACAAGTATATGGGGATAGTGAATTGGTTATGCACTAAATTAGAGACCAAAATGTCACTAAG
Source organism: Torreya grandis (assembly GCA_037957365.1). Lineage (NCBI taxonomy): Eukaryota > Viridiplantae > Streptophyta > Pinopsida > Cupressales > Taxaceae > Torreya > Torreya grandis. The sequence continues at coordinate 375,107 of JARHVA010002107.1, read as the reverse complement.
AACCCCTTAATAAAGTCATAAAAACATAGAGTGTGGGACCTGATTGAGGACATTGAGGCCTTCAACATATAATCAGTTTTAAGGGTCTAAAATCAACATGCTGATAGATAGAAGCTATGGGTATCATTTTTATATCCCAAATGAATTGAAAAATACCAAGGTGTAACCACATGTCAAAGTCGTAATAAGACCATTAGTGCCAGATAATGAAGTTCATTGACATGTCTTTAAAATAGATTGAATTTTTATGATAGAAAGAAGTAGTGTTCTCCTCCATCAACCAAGGAAATTCTAGCATCAGTATGGGGAACAAATTGTTCAAGTAAGGTCCAATAAGCTTCCTAGAGGGCTAGTCACCCTAAAAGGTCTCTTTCAAGAAGGAGACCATATGAGGAAGGATAAAGAAATGATGTCAACTAATGAAGAGAACTATAAGAGAGTTTTTATCCTTGAAGACAAGCTCCTTAAGATTGGAAAGGTAAGCACTAAAGCTAAAAGACGTGCTTTCATAGAGCTTTTTAAGGAATATGTAGACATATTTTCTTGTAAATATAGTGACCTAAAGGGATTTGATCTTAAGTTAGCCCAACACACTTTATAACTAAAGGCTAATGCCAAGCTTGTTAGGTAAAATAAGTGGCCCATAAACTCCAAGATTGAAGAGCTCATGAGGAAGGAATTGATCAAATTAATTGAATCTAAGATCATCTTCCCAATTAAGCACTTTTCATGGGTAGTTAATCTAGTACCTATCAAGAATAAGAATGGGGAAATTAGGTTGTGTGTAGAATTCAAAGATCTTAATAGAGTATCTTTGAAGGATCACTACCCTGTATCATCTATGAAGCAACTCCTTCAAATAGTTGCTAGTTCAGAATGCTTTTCCCTCTTAGATGGGTATTCATGTTATAACCAAGTGATAGTGAGAAAGGAGGATCAATACAAGACTACCTTCACCACCAAGTGGGGCACATTATCTTACTAGAAGATGCCTTTTGTATTTTCCAATGCTGGGGAAACCTTTCAAAGATGCACATGCCTTATAATGATTGCTAAATCAAATGGTACTAGTTTACTTAGATGACATCATAGTCTTCTCCAAGAAAGCTAATGAACACATGGACCATCTGAGGCTGATATTCTAGAGATGCAGAGAGTATGGGATTTATTTAAATCCTAAGAAATGTGTGTTCTCTATGCATGAAGGTAAGCTATTGGGTCACATTTTTTCAAAATAAGGATCATTTATTAATCTTGATAGAGTAAGTGCTACCTCAACTTTATCCTTACCAAAGCACAAAAAGGGGATCTAGATCTTCCTTGTGAAGATTAAATTTATGATAAGCTTCATACTTGGTTTTGGAAACCTCATCAAACCCATCACCACCATGCTAAAGAAGAGACAAGTATTTGCTTGGTGAAATGAAGGAAAGGTAGCCTTTGAATCCATCAAGTCGACCATTACCCAAACACCCTCACTATTGAATCCTGAATTCTCTAAGGACTTCATCTTGTACACCTTTGCCAATGCTAACAACATATTGGCTATGTTGATATAGAAAAATGGTGAAGGAATGGATAAGCTAATTGCCTTTTTTAGTTGAGGGCTGGAAAGATATGAGGTGAGCTACACTTTCATTAAAAATAAGGTTATTTTAGCCTTAACAAGTCTCAAAAAGGTTAGAACCATGCTGTCCAACATCAACATTCATCTTATGGTGGCTCATCTTGGAGTTAGGGACTTCTTCCTTAACAAGGATTTAAATGAGAAGAGAGAAAGTTGGATCACCAAGGTTATGGAATATGATGTAGAGATTAATGTCACCAAGCTAGTTAGGCATAAGGGATTATGTGATCACATGGTGGGTGATCTCTAAGATGATAAGGAAGCTATTTTGATGACTTAAGACAACTCATAGGTAGGTCCACATCCACTTCAAAAGAGATGGCTTTTAGACATGACTCACTTCTTGATAATAGGATAATTCCCCCAAGGTTTAGATAGAGCTAAAGGAAAGTATTTTAGGCTTTAATCCATACCTTATGCATTATTTGATGGTGTTATTTTTAGAAAGGAACTCAATGGAGTACTCCTTAGGTGCATAGATGATGACCAAGTGGCAAGGATCTTGGAGCAATTTCATGATGGACCTATAGGAAGTCATTTTGCACCTAGAACCACAATAAAAAATGTAATGAGAGTTGGTTATTACTAGCCTAATATTTTTAAGGATGCTAATGCATGGGTTATAAAATGCCAAAAGTGTGCTCTCTTTATAGGAAAGAAAAAATTAGTATCCCTTCCACTCAATCTAATGCAGGTGGAACAACCCTTCATGCAATCAGGGTTTAAATTCATAGTGATGATCAATCCACCATCAAGTGTAGGTAATAAATGGGTGCTCACTATAATTGACTACTTTATTAGGTGGGTGGAATCCATTTATTTGAAGGAGGATAATGAGGGTGTAGTTTTAGACTTTTATGATAGCATTGTGACTAAGTTTTGTGTCCCAACCACCACAATTTAAAATAATACATTGGCATTATTTGGTATGAAGACAAGTGAATGAGATCTCAAACTAGGCATCTACTTTAACACCTCTTCCAACTATTACCCTCAATTAAATGGATTGGTAGCATCCATAAACAATAATTTTCTAAGGATCATCAGGAGGGCCATGGAAGAGAATCAAAGAACATAACACACTAAGCTAAGGATAGTCTTATGGGCAAATAGAGTGAACCCTAAAGTTGTCATTGTCAATTCTCGATATGTTCTTATGCATGAAAGGGAAACCAAATTACCTCTCTCTTAAGTTTCCTGCATTAGAGTTATCCCATCAGATTGATTTGATGGAGGATGAGACCATGAATGTGAGGATGATAGAGCTCATGGAGCTGGAAGAAACCAGGGACCTTGTTATAAAGAATTTGGAGTCACATTAATCTCAGGTCAAAAAAGCCTTTGAAAGGAGTAATATAACAAGGAAATTCAAGGAAGGGGGCCTAGTCCTCAAATTGGACTCAAATAAGGCCAAACCATGCAACCATACCAAGTTTGATAGCTTGTGGATTAGCCCTTATTTGATCTATGGATGTAGGGAACATAATGGTTTTTAGCTTACCCAACTATATGGACAGGTATTACCCATCCCAATAAATGACATCCATTTTAATCCTTGTTATTATAATCATTGCATTCATTATAACATATTGTACATACTAGATTAGATTTTTGTGCTTTCTTCTAAGTGCCTTGTGCACATTCATTTTTTGTTATGTGTTTCCATTTCATTTAGTGCCTTGGGCACTTTGTTGTTATATTTTATTTTATTCTTATTGCTTCAAGAGAGGTTTTAGGTATGGATTGCTTTGGATTATCTTCATGATTAGTTGAGAGAAGACTTAGAACTCCATATACCCAATGGACTAGTTTAAGGGCATTAGTTTTACATAGAAGTCATGTAAACCTAGGATGTCACTAGCAATGTTGGATAATTTTGGCCTCCATACAGAGCTTGACATTAAAATAAATATTCCAAGAGTCTTGGTGTGGAGTTTGAAGTTGAATGGAGTGATAGATGAAATGAATGGACCAAAGACATCATGCATCTTGTAAAGATTTTGAAACACTTTAAGTTCACTTAAAGTGTAGTTTGTCAATTTCTAATAAACAAGTCTACAAAGTAAAGAAAAAATTATTAACTAGGTATTTATGGTGATCAATGTAATTCAAGATTAGGGAAAAGTTTACATAGGCCTTAGAAAATCATTTGGAGCTTTAAAAGTCTAACAACAATCTTATGAAGCCATACCATCATTAGGACATCATGAAGAACTAGACTAGACAACTAGCTTGTACGATTTTAAAAATATGCTTAGAAAACATCATGTGACCAAAGGATTACATACGATCAAATTTATTTGTACTTCAGACATGCTACGCAAGTTTCATGTCTTGATAGGCTTTCTATCTTAAGATCTAAGTCTTCAAAGCTACCCATGTAGAATAAGACATTCACATGAGCATCAAATTCAAGCCTCGATAAATAATTTTTTAGATTCAAATGATTAGTGACAAGCATGTAGATGTCATGTAAAACACATAGGTCAGCTCATTTGAACATTTTTTAAACACACTTAGAAATATCTCAAAACTAGCAGACCAAGTGGGTATAATACTTTTAGTATCAACAACATCTCCTACAAATTTGGTGCCTCTATGACCTTTTAACTTTCATATCCAAGCCTTCAAAGTTTAACCTACAAGGTAGGATGTTCATGCAAGTGTCAGGTTTGAGCTCCATAAAATAACTATTTGGGATCAAAATTTCTTAAAAGGTTTAAAGTTGATCAAGATCTAATGGTTTACATGAGCTTGCATACTGATAGGAGAGATCCAATGGTTCATTTTGGATTCAAACAAGTCAAAAGGTCCCTAGGTTAACATCCCTTAGAATTTTGTAGGTTGGGTGAGATCCAATGGTGTAGGTTAATTGAGTAGAGATATAATGGTGTGAAGAAATTAAAAAGAAGGTAGTTTTGATATAGATCAATGATTAGTATTAAATTGTACCAATGATTAAAAAATGCATGAGAACTGACATGAAAATGGGCCCAAGTAGATCAAAGGCTTATACTATTTCATTCATTATGATCCAATGGTGCGAGTTAAAGTACAAGGTTTAGAGGATCTGGATCAAGGGCCCATTTTAATTTGTACAACTTGATCTTATTATGTGTAGGAAGTCAAAAGGGTAAATATCTGATAGTAGGGATCTATGGGACCAATGAGAGCAAAGATATTTTGGAGTAATTCATTTAGATTGAGAAATATTTGATGGACAAAGTCAAACCAAAGGGCATTTTTTGACCAAAGCAAACAAGTCTTGTAGGGTCATCAATCTACCATTAGAGCTAGATAGAACACCATTAAAAGTTCACAATGATGCAACTAGGTATCAAAAACATAAAGGGGCACCATTGAAGATAAATATAGACCTTTGGTTGAAAGGTTTGTAGCACACAAGGTTCATTCTACAACTGTGTTCACCATTATTTAAATAAGGATCCTTATATATAATGAGCTCTCAATTTCTATGGATGCTCAAAGGCAAAATAGGTATTTTAAACCTAATGAAGATCAAAAGATGCTATGAAGTCTATATATCTATGTCGATATAAATGAATATAATAAAACCAATAAAAGAGATTGGTTTTCAATCTCTAGAAAAGATTTAGGTCTAGATTTGATCAAGGTTAGATATCTATGATGATGTAAAAGGTCCTCATCTTTTAGCATGGTCTTATTTTTGATAAGAAACTATCTAAAAATCACAAAGCCATGATTTTGTTAGATCTATGAGCATGAAATTTTTGTATTATTTGGGAGATGGCATGAAGGATCAAATAAAAATATCTGGTGGTTGGGATTTATAGCTAAGTGTATTCAATGCATCCTCAGAACCTTTGGGGAATTTCTCACTTAGTAAGTCATGAGCAGTGTCCTAATTAATAAAAAAGGTGGTAAAGAATTCATTAGAGAAAATGGTTTAAGTTAAATCTCAATTAATGATATAAGATAGAGTGTTCCCTCCCTGATGGCGTGCTATCACTTTCTTTCTCTCTCTCTCCCTTATTTTATATATCTTAGTTTGATTCCCATGGAGGGGGTTCTCAGCTCTTAGAAATTCTCATTCTTTTTTGGGATAAGGATACTCATTGAGACTCTTACAAGAGTGTGCTCATTTGATATTGTTAAACCATATCAAAATATTTTAATAACTACCTTTTTAAGTAATAGGATGAACTCTTTACCTACCTCTTGCTTTTGACTAGTGCTTAGTATGCTTGTGTATGATAAATTTGTCAAGGAAAATCTTCCTAATCCATTGTCCTCCTAATTTCCTCTTTAAATCCATTTTAAAGCTAATTATAGGTCTAGATTAGTGTTCTATTTTAACCTCTTATATGAAATATTTATGTAATTACTGAGATTGTGAGGTTGTGTGAGCTATAGTTGTCTTATGCTGATCCAGTGTGGGTTAAATATTATATGAGTGTCCATTTAAATTTGGTACATCACCATTTTAGCCTTATTAAGATCCATTAAACCCTTTATTACCCCTTTTTAGTGATTTTCATTAGTTTAGGTGAGCATCAAGAGGAATCCAACCTTCTCTAGAGGTCCAGCCCCATTATAGGTGATCCAAAACTTAGGGTTCTTCCCATTGTGTAGCTCAATTTGAAGGAGCCTAAAGAACTCTCCTCAAGGGTAAATATTGAGCCTAAAATAGGTATACAATGGAATAATAAAATTAAGGAAGAAAATACCACAAATCTATCATACTAATTAGAAATATGGCCTTTGTCTAGAATAATTGAAACAACTAAAACTTGAGCTGAATCATCATGCTAAAAGTGACCTTGTAACCAATAGAATGGAACCAAGGTCAAAGGGATGGTTAGGGATGTTGAAAAACAACTTGGTCAATAGGAAAGGTATGGTATAATTGAATGATGGAATGAAAAATTGATATAATGGTGCCAATCATGGTTATCATCATTAACAATCTTTTTAAGGATGTTGACAATGGTTTTGTTAGATGCTTCTACCCGACCATTACCTTTTGGATAATATGTCTTGGAAAAATGTTGTTTAATATTGTACTCATCACATAGGGATTTTAAATATTTATTTTTGAATGATATACCATTATCAAATATAATGTTAGAATGGATAACACAGTGAAAAATGAGATGGTTGAATCTAAATTTGGAAATTTGTTTTCTTTCATATAAGTGAGGGGTATAGCTTCAACCCACTTAGTGAAATATTATATGGTAGTAAGGATATGTTTATGGCCATTAGATAAAGTAGGGTTTATCTTCACAATGATATTGAGCCCTCATGTAGAAAATGGCCAGGGTGTCAGTATTGGTTTTAGAGTCTTAGCTAGGACATGAATCAAATTGGCATGTCATTGACATTTATCACATCTTTTTACATAAACAAATGCATCTGCATCCATAGTTGGCTAATAATACCTAGTACACAAGATATTTTTGGATAGGAATACCCTAATTATGTGGGTTACACATACTCCTTTATGAAATTCTTTTAATTCTAATGTAGATTCTACCAAAGTTAAATAATAAAGTAAAGTTACATCAAAAATATGGTGGTATAGGGTTAGTATGAGTAAGTTATAACATTAGGCATGGTGGATAAAGGCTTTGAATTGTTTGTAGGATAGGTCTAATAGAATAATATGGTATTGAAGATAAGAATATAGGTCTGAATACCAAGTAGAGTTGGGACCAATAATATCATAGATCATTGTGATAGTTGAAGGTTCATGAGATGGCATGAGCAAATTTCAATAAGGAACTAGTATTCTTTGGCTGTATCTGTATGTCAAATCAATGATCTAGTGGTAGAAATGGCATCAATTATTCTATTACTATCCTTGGTCTAAAAATGGTTTGTAACCTGATTAACGATTAACTAAGAATCACCATAAACCTTTAGATGATGTATGTTCCACTATAATTCCTTTTGAGGTCCTACAATGAGTGATTCATATTCAACCATGTTATTGGTACAAGGAAATTGATCCATAATGACTTAGGGATTAAATCCCCCTATGGTTTAGTGAATAAAAATCCTACCCCTGATCCATATGATTTGAATGATACATCAAAATACAACTTCCAATGTTACTTATCAAGAGGTGTTTCATTGATGGTCATAATGGATTGAATTAAGAATTGGAATGTAAGTGGCTCTGTATCTGTAAAAGGTGCTTCAATAAGTTGATCTACAAGAACTTGTCCCTTGATGGATTTTTGGTTGACATATTCTAGCTCAAACTCTCTAAAAAGCATGATCCATTTGGCTATGGGCCTTGTAAAACTATTTTAGATAGTAAATACTTGAGTGGATCTACTTTGAAAATTACCATGGTCTTGTTATTTAACATGTAATGTCATAGTTTTTGAGCTGTGAAGACCATAGATAAATAGGATTTTTTAATGGGCATATAATTATGCCATTCATGACCAGTGTATGACTTAAATAGCATATGACATGGTCTTTTCCATTATCATCATGTTGAGCTAGAAGTGCCCCAGGGCTTTTTTGGTAGTTGACATGTATAATAAGAATGGGTTTCCTGGCATTGGAGGCAATAAAATATGTGTATTTTCTAGATAGTCCTTCAATTGCTAGAATATTTCTAACATTAGTCATCCCAATGAAATTCTATCACTTTCTTTAGTAGATGTGTAAATGGGTGGCACTTATTAGCCAACTGAGAAATGAAGTGTTTGATGGATTAGATCTTATCCTATAAACTATGGAGCTATTTTAGATTGGTTGGTGGTGGCATGTTTATTATGGCTCATACTTTGGTTGGATTGACTTCAATGCCCTTATGAGACATAATGAATTAATTTTTTTTGCCTAAAGTAGCTCTAAAAACATACTTCTTAGGGTTGAGAATAACTTTATATTCATGTAGTCACTCAAATATCCTCCTTAGTCTTAATTGATGATCAACCATAGTCTTTGATTTACCTAAGATGTCATCGGCATAGTCTTCAGGGTTGAGACTAACTTTATATTCATGTAGTCACTCAAATATCTTCCTTAGTCTTACTTGATGATCGACCATAGTATTTGATTTACCTAAGATGTCATCGGCATAGTCTTCAACAATGTCATGGATCATATCATGAAATATGATGGTCATGGCTCTTTAGTATGTGGCCCCAAAATTTGTGAGACCAAATTGTATGACCTGATAATAGAATGTTCCCCATAGAGTGGTGAACACTATTTATGTTGGTCTTTTGGTACTATTTAGATCTAGTTGTACCCTAAAAATCTATCCATTAATGAAAGAATTTCATAACCCACTAGGGAGTCGATAATCATGTCAATGTTTGGTAGAAGAAATTCATCCTTTAGGTAGGTTTTATTTATGTCTCTAAAATTAATGTAGATTTTGATTCCTTCTAGCTTCTTATTGACTTATATGATATTCGAGATCCACTATGAGTAGTCCAAACCAGGCATGTCAGAGTAGGCATATGTAAATATATCAACAAATTCCCTTAGAAGGGATATAAAGACATCACACTCCTCCATAATGAGGGATGCACCTAATTTGATCCATTTTGGGTCATATGGAGTCCTGATGTTAACCTTTGTAGTGTCCTCCACTAGAAGGGTTGAACCATCTTTTACAATGGTCGACAAAGATTAAAATTGGATTTCAATGATAAAGTCCTCTATTAGGATTAGCTCTTCTATTTCTCCTAGGCATGATGAATCAAAATCCCCCAATGGTAGGGATGGCCATGTGATAAATATAGTTAGAAATTCTAGGATGATTCGATCAAAAGCTTGTTCTTCTTCTAGACTGAACTTAGACCCATAGGTAAGTTCATTGTTGGTGGTCTCCTGAGCTATGTTTGAAGAAGGTTGAACACCCCTATCTAGTGGCACCTAAAATAGGTTTTCACCACTAGATTGGCCTTTCTCTTTACTATGTCCTTAGTCCAAAAGTGCCTCAAAAAGGTTTTCACTTTGGGAACTTAATGTTTTATTTATTTTATTTTTGGATAAGGGTGGTCACCCACTCTCCAAAATAGTCTACATGATCTTGTTTGATTAAAAACCCTTATTTATAGTCTCCCAATGAAACATTGTCCCTTAGGCTTAGAAAATCATTGAAGGCCTCATCTCATAAAACTCATCAACTAGCATTGTTGATTCTTATTGGTCCTAGTTTATCAATTTAAGATAATATAATGGTAATGGATTATGATGAATAATTGGTCGAAGGGTACAAACTACATTAGTGTCAAACAAATTAATATTGGTTGGGTCATTGAAAGGGATATGATCAAACTCTGCTTCACTATCGATATCATCAATACTAGTAATTGGCATTAGAACTCAAATAAGATACGTGGGGTCACCCCCAAGTGATTTATATCTAAGACCATATGTTCCTTTGTAATGAATGGTAGAAATTGGATTAATTAGAACTTGTTGATTCAGCTGTAGGTCTCCTCCTTCATAGGCATGCTATTCCATGATTCTATTTGCTATGATATACTTGGAATTGATATAAAAGTTGGATAGTTTATCATTATACAACAAAGATTCATCATCTAGAAGCGTGCCTTATTCTTGTTTAGAGGTTGGTATAAAAATGTTAGGTGCTGGACTATGTAGTTTAGCTTTTCCCTTTTATTGTTATTCCATGCAAGTTGGTTTGGCTTTGGTAGAAGCTTAGAAATGTAGAATGTATCATGGGTAAAACATTTCTTGGGATATTAGATGAGATGGTATAATGATTAGATATTTCAGGAGGTGGTATGTGGGAAAGTGAATCAAGGGTATCAGGGCCAATGCAGTTGGCCTCTGGTGACAAATAAGTATTTATTTTACCTTGTCATTTTTAGAAACTAGTTTGAGGCCAAAATTATAGTTATATATTTAGTACTTAGCCTATAAATTATTACAATGATCATATGGCTATAAATCTCTATGGATAGTGACCTCCATGCATAAATGGGGGAACTTGATACACTGGTGCAATTTTGAAGGGATTACATGAATATCATGTATCCAAGGTCTACTCAAAAGCATATTATATGACAAATTGTGGTCTAACACATGTCATAGTGTATCATGGGTCAAAGGCCTAATGATGAATGGCATGCTAATGGTGCCCTATGATTCCTACTCTTCATTGTCATAAGCCTTGATTGTGATCATTTCTAGTTGCAAGTCTGCTATCATGTACCCAAGAAGCTTGATGAGCTTTAGAGACACAATATTTAGGATTGATCTATTGTCTATGAAGACACACTTCACTTTATGCTAAAATATAAAACCTTATATGTATAATGGATTGTTATGCAGAGGGCCAATGGATGACATATCACTTTAGTCAAAGTTTGATCATTGGCTTGGAGCTAGATGCCCAACCAAATCTTGGAATTTGTTTGGGGATATGTCATTAATAACTTGGGATTGGCTAGGGAATTATTTTTATATGCTCTTTTGGATTATATACATATGTAATAAATCCAAAATGGAGATATGTGCATGTGCTTTCTACAATTATTCCACAATATTAAACATCTTTTCTTATACAATGGTAAATGGCTTGTTTTTAGCCAAAACGGTTGGTTGAATGGGTGAAATGGCAAATGGATATGGTCCTAGGATGGTAATATTTGGCCATTAAGTTATGATTGCATAATTGAGATTAGATAAAATACCATTTTTGCTAACAAATGATGGTGGAGGGGGCCAGATAGGATAAGTCTCAGTTGTTGGTGCACGTGTATGTGGTCATGGGTCAATGAGGAGTTATCAATATGACATAAAAGTGGGAATCCATGCTTGGTGGTATGCCTATGTGTGGTCTCAAGTCAAAGAAGGATCACTGTTATGGTTTTGTTGATTAGGAATGATTAACAATGGTCTTTTTTGATTAGCACTTAGTCTTGGATTGATGGAAATGGTGTTAATGTAACCTCTTGCAAGATGGCCTACAACCTTGTTGTAGTCATGTAAAAATGAATGGTAGGTATGTTAGTTTTTGTCATTGTTTTGGCCTTGGTTCCATCCAATTTTTTGATGTTATTGGTTTTGTTGCTAATTTTGTTGGTTCTACCTTGGCTGTTGATACTATTGTTGTTGTTATCCTGACTATTATTATTGCTGTTGGTTGTTATGTTGTGGAAAGAGATTATAATAAATGTTGAGGTTTTGATTAGATGTGGAAGCTCCATGATCTAATGTTATATCTCCATTTTCCAACATATTTTCAATCAAATGTTTAATTTGTACATAATGATGCAAATTATGGCCATTAACTTGATGATACTCATAAAATTCATTTTAACTATACCAGTCAGGATAGTCAATGCCCTCAAGATAGTGCTTCAAAATAGGATAGTTAATAAAATTAGCTATGGTGAGCTTGAAAAACATGGATTGAATGGGTTCTCTAAGGTCCCTAAATACATGAAAAGTAGGCACATTTTCCTTAGAGGAAGAGTTTGTAAAGGCATAGGTTGTTGCATTTATTACATCAATCTAGGCTACTACACTTGCTATGTTTGTTGAATGGGTTGTTGGTTAGGAGTAATTTTTATATATGGTGTTTGTTGATCAGATGGTGTTTGTACCATTTTTACATGTTGCAACTAGGTTACTCCATTTCCCATAACATTCATATTATGATTGAATTGCTTGGGTTTGTTATAACTACTGACCTAGGTTTATTTTGATGCTTACACTTGGACTTGGTTTTGATTTTGGACATTGTTTTGGTTTTGATTTGGGATCATATTTGATGAGGTAAGTTTAATGATCCCTTTGTTAATAATGTCTCTTTTAATCAACAAACCTTTGTTAGTGTTTTATTTAAAAGTGTGTGCACACTGTAACTCCAGATGGTAAGATATCTCACTACCTATATTTTTGGTAAACATAATGGCTAGTTGCTTGTCTAGTAGATTATGGGAAAATCAACTTGTAAGGGATATCCATAATTGTAAATAGATTAGTAAGCTTTCACCAGCCTTCTTTTTGGCTCTCATCAAATCTACCAATGAAATCTCATGTTCAAGATTGTAGGAGAAGTGTTGTGAAAACTTGTCTAAAAGATCTTAAAAATTAAATACTAAATTCTTGGGAAATTTTATGAACCACTCCAAATCTTGTCCTACTAATAACCTTGGAAAAAATAGTAAAATGTATATGTCACTATATTCCATTGGTTGGCATGTAACAAATAATTCCATCAAATGGGCCTTGGGGTCACCTTTCCCCTTGTATTTGTCAAAATTTGGTGGTCCGTACCCTAGAGGAAATGGTATCTACAAGTACTCCATATTAAAGGGGTAAGAACATATATAATCCAAATTAAATGTTTTGGTCTATTTCCTAGCTTAAATGGTGGTAATTGCATCCTTCATTTGTTGCAATTATTGTGTGAGGAAACCAATGGGAGCTTTAGTTTGAAGTTGAGGTTGTGTGGTCAAAATTGGATTAATTTTTCAGGGTATAGTGGAAGCATTTGTTGGGGAATGTTGGTTTGGTTTGGGAATGGACTAAGAATATGCATGAATAGATTAGGGTGTGATTTTTAGAATTGTATGCATTGTTATGTGATATTCTGGTTAGGATTGGGTATATGGGCTTAGTTTTTGGGAAATTAAGGTTGAGATGGACGGATATAGTTGTATTGTGCCTATTGAGCTTGGATAGGGATTTGATATTGACTATTCAAAACTTACTTATTGAGGAGATATTATGAACCAAGGCCCTATCATTGAGCTTGTGGCACATTTAACATTAAAGGTAATTATTGCCTAATTGGTACTTATGGAACATTGAAACCTCTTAGTTGCATGAATACCTATTAAGAAGTAGACACATGTTGAAGGGTTGAAATTTATTGATATATAATAATTGTACACTATTGATTAGACATGATTTGGTTTTGCATTGGCATGTTGGTCTATGATTGAAGAGGTATGTTCATCACTACCTGACAAGGTAGAACATTAGTTCCCCCTATTATGGTGTAAAGGTGTTTTTACTCTACTGTATGGGTACATTGAATGGTGCCTATTATTGTAGAATGTTATTCATCACTTATTATGGTAGAGTAACATTCATCACATTATGTTGAGGCATGACACTGGTCATTTCTAGACTACTTAATCCTTGAGGTTTGGGTGTTTGAAGAAGCAACTGGTTGAGGATTAGAGGTAGTGGGTTATAGTTGGGAGGTAGAAGTTATTCCCCCCTACATTTGTAGACCACTCATGGTGTTGACTAAAGGCACATTTTATTGTTGATAATTTTTTTGTGCATTCACACCTCTTTGGTCTAGATTGGACGTTACTTGCACATTGTCCAGTATGTTTGGCTCACTTTTCTATGTAGAAGTAAAAAATACCTCTTTTATAGTTAGGGTATTAAACATGTTTTATGTCAAAGTGATTTTTGAAAATGGTCTATACCTTTATTTATGACTTGTTAACTCAATTAAGACTCCATTGAAGGATCTAGCTCAATAAAAGGAGCATTTGACATGGTCATATTATTAAAGTTATGTATTAGGTCTAAATATGTCTTGTATGGTATCTACATTTGTATGAAATAAAACTCTATGAGGCAATTTATTGTGAAAAGAATATGAGGGTCCTAATATGGCATCGACACTATGGCATGAGTGTTACTAAAAGAGGATTGTATAGTGTTCTAATTATACGACATGTTATAAGGTCCTCTTATTAGACTTGGCAAGTTTTCATGGAGAAAGTCTACTATAAAATTAACCCATACCTCTATGGATCTAATTAATATTTCATCTTTGTTCACAAGTAAGTGAAAATCAAATAATTATGGGTCATAAGATGATGGAATTTTAATGTAAAATGGTTACTGTTGAACTTGTTTTGCAACTAAAGGTATGCTTGTCAAGTATTATGCCATCTATTCTTAGCCTACTCTAAGTATGTGGGCTTGTTAAGCAAATAATGGGCCAAAGGGTCTTGACTCTGTTACCTTGTTTGAGGATTGTAAAGTGGATAAGGATTCATCTCACAAACAACATTATCTCCATAAGGGTTCTAAACAAAGTCTTCTTATGAGATAACTTTTCCATATCCTAGATTTTAAATGACACCACCACATGTATAGTGAGACATGGTTAAATCAATGGTGAATGATTCATAATAAAAGGGATAGAGTTATACAAACTTTGAAAAATAATGTATAAAAACACAAAAGGTTCAACATTGGTCTAACTTAGTCAAAGGGATGGAGCTATATCTCTAAAATGGTTTGTGACAAAACTTGGTATAAAATAGTATAACATCAAATGTCTAATGTTAAATATCTCACACAAACAAGGTCAAGTGGATGAACTAAAAACAAAATGCCAAAATCTAAAGACAAAGTGTTCCAAATAGGTTTAATCTAGGAAAATATAAAGGTTACTAGGTCTTTTGGCCAAATGCAATGTCAAAGCTAGGATCAAACAAGGCATGTGCTAGGACTCTTGGTCAAATGCATTGTCAAAATATAGAATTAAAAAAAAAAGATGATTTAATCTAACAAACTTGGAACACTTTGGCATAAACTAGACACTTGATTTTAGACATAAACTTGGTCAAATTGGCATGAGGCATAAAACAAAAGGCACTTGGAGATAGACTATTCTCTCCTAAATGATGGTATAATCTAATAGTTTTTGAATTTGGGTAAAGAATTAACCTAAGTTATATAACCCAAAAGAGATAGATCAGTATCTAAGGCTCAATTAGACAAGGCCTAAATAGAAACCAATCATTGTTTGAATCCAAAATTGTCAAGGTTAATTAAAAACTCAACTTAGGAAAACTAGGTTTTTGTTGATCAACAAGCTAAGAAAATTTGAACAACATAATAACACTAAATGGAGATCCTAACAAGACACATGTGATTTGGTTTAAAAATGTGAAACTTGGACACAAGACAAGACATGTCTATGAAATAATTTGAGTAGCGTAAAAACATTATCGCTATCTAAATATGTAAATAATGGTTTATTTTAAAGACTTCAAGACACAAACTTGAAATGATTTGTGAAGCGTAAGGTTACCCATTTCAATCAAGTGACACACATAATGTTTTTAACACAAATTTTATGGTTAAATAATGGTGTCAAATATATGGAATAATTCCTCCTCAAACAATGGAGTAGTGTGGATAAATAAATCATTTTGACATGGGAAGATAAACAAAGTTTTAGACTAAAAAACTAAGAAATAAAGGAAAAAGACAAAATACAACTAAGTAAATCATCCTAATCCCTAAACTAAAAGGTTGGTCAAATGGGTTTGATTAAAAATATAGTTTTTGAATGTCTAGATTGTTCCCAAGTGTGATTAATACTAGAGATTCATCACATCAATTGAGTTCATACTAGTTACTTATTATGCAAGGGTCTATTCTTTTGTTTAGTGATTCCATCTGTGGACTACTTAGTGGAATCCCATAGTTAACTATAATTGACTTAGATCTTCATTATGAAATGAGAGTTAGCCATTTAACCCCTTGGGTTGCATAATATGCATGCCCTAATTTATATACCCCACCATGGTGTGGGGTTGAAACATTGATAGGAGATGAAACCCTGGGTCAATAATTCCCTAAAGAACTTGTCAAGAAGCTATGAACTCCCCTTTACAAGCAAAATTTCATGAAAATAAAACTATGTGGAAAGACTTTAGAGGTTGTTCTTAGATCACCCAAATCATGTGGGTTTTGGGGAGAGCCTAGATAATTTTTTTTCCACACCTTGGACAAGGCATAAATTGAAAGTGAAAAGATTCTTTTGGTCACCTGAGTTCCATATAGGGGATGAGGGGAGAGCATACATTCACTCTTCGCTTTGTACAAATAAATAAACAAATATCAAACACCTTCAAGAAATTTCAATCTAAGTGAATGTTTGCTTTTAGGTGCCAAATGAAATGTTTGATTAAGTTCCTTGGTCCCTTAGATTATTTGAAAAACTTGTAATAATTTTCACAAAACAACTTAAGCAAAAACACCTATGTTTATTTTAAGCACTAAAAATGAAATGTTCAAAACTTAACCATTTTGTTTTAAGCACTAAAATGAAGTTTTCAAGACTTAGTCATTCTAGGTTTCTTTTTAATCACTAAGATAAAATTTTCAAGATTTAACCATTCTTTTTAGCACTAAAATGAAGTGTTCAAAAGTTATATAGATTCATTTTAAACACCCAAAATGAAATGTTCATGAGTCTAAACTTGAAAATTCACATTCTATTCCTACCTTGGACCTGTAAGGGTTAGAGAATTTCCTCATACTTTGAATCTAAATCAAGGATGAGAAAAGAAGTTTTAAAAATATAGATCTCAAGTTTACATAGAGCAAAATTGCAAATATATAGAGTAAAATCACAACTCTACGAAACTGTAAGTGTGAGTGAAATAATGCAAATATCAAGGAAACAAAGCATATCATGAAAAATAACTAGTCTAAATGGTAAAAATGTAACTAATGAGCCAAATTTTCAACTCTGAGTGTTATGATATTATAACTTAACGATGATGGCAAAAATAACTGCTAGCATTTTAGTTACAAAATCATAACTAGTTAGGCAAAATCATGACTTATGAAGTCATGGTATTATGATATCACAACTGTAGAGTCATGATATTTCAACATTACCATGAACTCCTAAAAATAGAAAAAATATTAGAATAAAACATAGCAGTTAAGGACAAAACCACTAAAAATAGATCAAAATCATAACTGTGTAAGTTGTGTTATTGTTACTAGAGAACAAATTCATGTTTTTTTGAAAAATATCATTTAGCTTGAGATTTTTACCTTCGTTGATTAGAAATATCAAATTTTGATATGATAATCATTACTAAAATTATCTAGAAGGTTTTAAGAGCAACTTTGTGGGGTGTATGTCCCATCAAGTGTGCCATTTGTAATTAAGGAATCTAAGAAGGTAGGTTAGATCAAGTGTTAGAACAAGTAACAAAACTTGAATTAAAACACACTAACATGCTAACACTTACTTGCCTAGATAATACAGGGATCATAATAAACAAAATAAATTAGAAATAAAACTAAAATTCAAAGAATGATAAATTACTTACCTTCCTTGAATGCTCCCAAAAGATTCATTGTGTGGCTTGCTCGACTTATACTCAAAGTCTTTGGTAATGGACCTTGGCTATCTCATTCTCTCCTTAGCACCATGGTTGGATTATGGCTTATGCTTGCTTGGTGGCTTGGATTATGATTTTGGCATTATAACATTATTGATTTCAATCTTGTTATAAAAATTGTATTATAACTTTACTCTATCCAAGCTCTCCAAATGAAGAGGCAAATGCTTGCATTTATAGATTTAGAAACTAACCCCAACTCAAGGTGAGTTAAGGTGTAGTTTAAACATTAAATGGGTTAAAACCTAACCCAAGTCATTTAATTAACCCATATAGAGTTAAAATGTGTCAAAACCTTATGATTTTCAATGAATAGGCATGGGTGAGATATTTTTATATATTGTAAAATGCTTGACAAATCATAAAAGGTAATCATGAAAACCTAGGATATTTTTTATATTTGAATTTCCTTTTTTAGTAATTCATTAATTTTTCATTGATAATTCAACTAGGAATTTAATTAGGTTTAGCATTTTTTATTAATTCTATTAGGCTTTTTAGCATTTCCAAGGTTTGATTGAATTTCATGTGTGCACTTACCCCATTTAATAGGTCTATAGGTCAAATTACATGTTATGATGTTATAGGTTACTTACAGATAAATATGTGAGAGGTTTTTGTTGCTTATAATAGGATACTCTAATTAGGTATGTCTCAACATGATTATGATCTTTGATAGATAATTCATAAGCAAATTTGGGATGTTCAGTGATTCCTAGGCTTAATTTGTAATGGTTAGTAGGAATCAGTTTGAATTCTACTAGAAGGCTATTGGTGGCATGTTTTAGGTGCCTACAACCATCACCCATGTTTACATAAAGTTTTAAATTTTTTATGGTGGGGAGGATAATCTATTTTTTCCAAAATAGACCTTCTTTTAATTTTAAGTACCAAGTTGGGGTCCAATAATCTAATTATTCCAAAATAATTAAATATAGTCCTACGTACTCTTTAGTCAACCATGTGAGTAGCCAATGATTTATGCTTTTGATGGTGTGAAAAACATTCTAATCATTTGAAATTAGACCTATAGCATACAAAATACAATAGAGAAATGGACAATACTCTCAAAGTAAAAAAATGACTGTTGGCATTTTTTTTCTTTTTATTATTAATGAAAGAAGCATTTATGAGGTAATACTAAATAAATGTTAAAACCAAGTAAGTGGTAATAATGCATATGTGGTAACATCATGTACATGGTATTTAGTTTATGAAAAATACCCAAAGCCCTAATCCCTAACCCTAAACACTAAACACTATACCCTAAGTCATAATCCCTATACCATATACCCTATACCCTATAACCTATACCGTAAACCCTATGCCCTAATCCCTATACCTTATATACTAAAACTAAAACCCTAATCCCTAATTCTTATATACCCTATACCATAAACCATATACATTAAACTATAACCTTAAATCCTAAGTGCTAAAGACCCTAAACTATAAATGATAAACTCTTCAAAATATAAAACAATAATTTGAGCCCTAATTAACATAATTTAGACTAATAATTTGATTTAAAAGGCTCAATATGTCCCAAATCACACCATTCATTACCCTAATTAACTAATTCACTTAATATGTGATGACATGGGGGCTAATAAAACCCAAAAGCATGTTGTGTTATCATAAATAGGTTTAATTAAATCAAATTATCCTCAATTTATTTCACAATTATAACCTAAATTATATGTACCTAGATGAATTCCTTATACCCTAAATTATAAATCATAAGCCCTAAACTCTAAGAACTTTAAACCCTAATCCATAATTTACCCTATACCTTATGTACCCAGATGTACACCTTAAACCTTAATGATTTAATCATGTAATTAAAATCCTTTAAAATATAAATTAGGTTCATAGGGCTCAATTTGGCCCAAATCTCATCAATCATTACCCTAATTGACTAATTTACTCAATTTATGGTCACTTGGTGGCCAATTGAGGCCAAAATCATATTATGTACTCAAAAATAGGTTAAAAGAGCTTAAATTAGTCTTAATTACCTTTATGATTAAACCTTATTCACCCTAAAACATTAACCCTATGCCCAAATACACATTGTGGTCACAAATAGGTTCAATCAACTCAAATTGTCCTCAATTATCTTTATGATTGGACTATAAACCCTAAAATCTATCTTACATATACATAAAACTCTAATCCCTATACCATAAACCAAATGATTTATCCCTATAATAAACATCCTTTATAATAATAATTAGGTTCATAGGGCTCAAATTGGCCCAAAATTGCATCACTCATTACCCCAATTGACTAATTTACCTAATCTGTGGTGACCAGGGGGCCAATTGAGCCCAAAATCACGTTATGTAGTCATAACTATGTTCAAAGAGATTAAATTGGTATCAATTGACTTTATGATTAGACCTTATTCATCATAAAACATTAAACCTATGCCTAAAAACACATTATGGTCACAAATAGGTTCAATCAACTCAAATTATCCTCAATTATCATGATTGGACTCTAAACCCTCTATCACATATACCTAAAACTCTAATCCCTGAAACCTAAATTATAAAGCCTAAACCAAATTATTTAGACATGTAATTAACATCATTTACAATAATCATTAGGTTCACAATGATTAATTGGCCCAAATCACATCACTCATTCTTGAAATTGACTAATTTACTTAATCTATGGTGATTTAGGGGCCAATTGAGCCTACAATCACATTATATAGTCATAAATAGGTTTAAGGAACTTAAATTGGTCTTAATTTCCTTTATGATTAGAACTTATTCACCCTAAAACATTAAACCTATGCCCAAAAAAACATTGTGGTCATAAATAGGTTCAATCAGCTCAAATTGTCCTCAATTACCTTCACAATTGGACTCTAAACCCTAAACCCTATCTCACATATACCTAAAAATCTAATACCTAAACACTAAATTATAAACCCTATATCAAATGAATTAGTCATGCAATTAACATCCTTTATTGTAAAAATTAGGTTCATAATGCTTAATTTGTCCCAAATCACATTACTCATTACCCTAATTGACTAATTTACTCAATCTGTGGTGACTTGGGGCTAATTGAGCCTAAAATCAAATTTTATATTCATAAATAGGTTTAAATATTTTAAATTGGTCTTAATTGCCTTTATTATTAGACATTATTCACCCAAAAACATTAACCCTATTCCCAAAAACAAATTATGGTCACAAATAGGTTTAATCAACTTAAATTGTCCTCAATTACCTTTGTTATTGGACTCTAAACCTTAAACCCTATCTCACATATACCTAAAAATATAATCCTTATAACCCTAAAATAAATGATTTATATGTGTAATTAACATCCTTTATAGTAATAATTAGGTTCACAGGGCTCAATTTAGCCCAAATTGCATCACTCATTACCCCAATTGACTAATTTACTCAATCTGTGGTGACCTGAGGGTGAATTGAGATGAAAATAACATTTTATAGTCATAAATAGGTTCAAGGAGCATTAATTGGCCTTAGTTACCTTTGTGATTATACCTTATCCACCCTAAAACATTAAATCTATTCCCAAAATCACATTGTGATCACAAATAGGTTCAATCAGCTCAAATTGTCCTCAATTACCTTCATGATTGGATTTTAAACCCGAAACCCTATCTCACATATACTTGAAACTCTAATCCCTAAAACCTAAAACCTAAATTTCAAACCCTAAAATAAATCACTTATACATGTAATTAACATCAT
Organism: Torreya grandis; assembly: GCA_037957365.1. Taxonomy (NCBI): domain Eukaryota; kingdom Viridiplantae; phylum Streptophyta; class Pinopsida; order Cupressales; family Taxaceae; genus Torreya; species Torreya grandis. The sequence goes on along the minus strand of JARHVA010002107.1, from coordinate 353,562 downwards.
TTATAGTAATAATTAAGTTCACAAGGCTCAATTTGGTCCAAATTACATCACTCATTGCCCTCATTGACTAATTCACTCAATCTATGGTTATGTAAGGGAAAATTATGCCCAAAATCATATTTTTTAGTCGTAAATAAATTCAAAGAGCTCAAATTGGCCCTAAATTAATTTGTGATTATACCTAATACATCCTAAAACATAAACCCTATGCCCAAAAACACATTGTAGTCACAAATCTAGGTTTAATCAGCTTAAATTGTCCTCAATTACCTTTAAAATTAGACTTTAAACCCTAAACTCTATCTCATATATATCTAAAACTCTAATCTAAACCCTAATACATAAATTTTAAAACCTAAACCAAATTATTTATCCATAATTAACATCTTTTATAGTAATGTTAAATTATTTTCATAGGGCTTAATTTGGCCCAAATCGCATCACTCATTACCCTAATTGACTAATTCACTCAATCTATGGTGATGTAGGGGCCAATTGAGCCCAAAATCACATTCTATAGTCACAAATAGGTTCAAGGAGATCAATTTTGGCCCAATTGCCTTTGTGATCACCTTATGTACCCTAAAACATAAATCATATTCCCTAATCCCTAAAATCTATGCCCAAAACCCAAAACATTAAATCGTAAACTCTTAAAAATCTAAACAAATAATTTTATCCCCAATAAAACAACATTTATTTTATGCCCTATTGAATTTGTGATTGGACCTTATAACCTAAAACATAAACCTTATATATCCTAAGCCTTAAGCCTTAAATTAGAAGTTTTAAGTACATGATAATTTCATGTACGTGATAATTCTACATACACATTAATTCTGCATATGTGATTCCTTACCATGACATTTAATCACATGTTTTAAGGCTCAAGAATATCTTGAATTCCCAAGACTCAGGCATGGACCTACAACATACACATACAAATGCATGTTTTCTACCAATAATAAAAAATGCCATCACCCATGCTAGACACTATCTATTTTATATAATTTTTCCTTGAAAATAGTTAAAATAGTATTGTAACATTGACTAAGTCTCCTATTTATACATATATGATTTTTTAATATTTTTATTACTTTAAGGTTGTTATTTATATTTATTTACTAAGTACATCTTTTGTAGTGCTAAATTTCATGATTATTCATGTTCATCTTTGTTTATGTATCTTTTGATTAGTTGATCCAAATAGGGAAAACATCATATGTTTTAAAATTAGAACTAATTATGTACACATTAAAAAAATCTAATTTATGATTTTTTTTAGGTAGTTGGGGGGAAACATGGTCAAATATACATTTTTGATCATATTTTAGGGTATACTGACTTGTGAAATTAGTAAAAATGAATATTCATTAAATAATTTAAAAAAAATGTAGGTTGCAAACTAGATGATCTTACCTAGATTTATACTAAGGGGTTTAAATAAAAATCAAATAATGATAAAAAAGTGGTGGGCTGCATGAACACCTATCTAGTATGATTTTTCTAAAAAATAGTACCACCTTGTTGAATTTATAATTTTTGACCTACTTATACTTAGCCATTTCAAAAAGAAAATAGTATTTAGAAACTAGATTTGTAATGCTATAATTGATCTTCTTATGATATCTTTAAATTATGTTGTAGATATCTCAAATAATTAATACAAGTCAAGGTTTTGTATTTTTCAAGAAAAACATGTCCACTTAATACCCCATTTTGCCCCCCGATTTCCTTGAACTTACCCTTTGGTGGCCTAGATCCTATTATGTAAAAGTGACAAATTATATGAAGATACATTGGATCTTACAAAATTTATGTGACATTTTAACTATAATATTGTAATCAAAGTTTAATTTAACCTTAGATACCCATTAGATCATTTAGAAGTAAAAATTATAGTCTTGGTGGGCTCAAGGGTTGGTGTATTTGTGAGATACAAGTAGTTTGCACTTACCAACCCAAGTTCCATTCCCATTGAGTCCATAAGGAATCATTCAAAAAATGGCCATGTGGACACCTTGAGGTAGGGGTTTCACTTTTCCATGTCAACCAAGCAAAACACATCATGGTGTTTCAGATATGGATCACTTGGTGGACATTAGTGACCTAGGCTCACCCACATGTCCCACTTTAAGAAGGTGCTCCTCCATCACTTGGGTTCATATCTTTAGTATATTAAAATAATTTACCGATAAAATTTTGAGGCTCAAGGGATTGGTTTATTGATGAGTTACAAGTAGTATGTACTCACCAACCCAAGTTTTATTCAAATTTAGCCCATAATGACTCCATTATGGACCAGGTCCACCCACATGTCTCACTTCAATAATATGCCCTTCCATCACTCCTATTCAAATCTCTAGTAAATTAAAAGTGATTAGCCCCAACATTTTGGGGTTCAAAGGCTTGGTGTATTGGTGAGGTACAAGTATTTTATACTCACAAACCTAAATTCCATTCCCATTGAGCCCATGAGGAATCTTTCAATAAGTGGCCATGTGGACAACTTGAGGTAGGGGTCACACTTCTCCATGTGGACCAAGTAAAACAAAATAGGGAATTTTAGATGCATATTTATCGATAGAAATTATGGACCCAGGCCCACCAACATGTCCCACTTTGAGAAGGTGCTCCTACATCAATTTGGTTCATAGCTTTGGTGTATCAAAAAAATTTATCCCCATCATTTTGAGCTTAAAGTCTTGGTGTATCAGTGAAGTACAAGTAATTTTTACTCACCAACCCAAGTTCTATTACCATTGAGTCCATGAAGACTCCTTCAACAAGTGGTCATGTAGACACCTTGAGGTAGGGGTTGCACTTCTCAATGTAAACTAAGTAGAGCACAACTAGGTGTTTTGTATGTGGATCAATTGATAGAAATTATAGACCTAGGCCCACCCACATGTCCCACTTTTAGAATTTAATTATCCATCACTTTGATTCATAGCTTTGATATGTAAAATGTGTTTACCCACAAAATTTTATCCATGTTGCACTTTGAGAAGGTGTTCCTTCATCACTTTATTTCATATCTCCAGTATATCAAAAGTGTTTACCCCAACCTTTTCAAAGTTTGTATAAGGGTTGGGTCCCTTTAAAATAACCCCCTATACCAATAATAAAAAAATTACACACTTGGCTCAAATTCATTCTATGAGTGAATTTATTTTAATCCTTGATGGCTGTATAAGTAGATCCAAATACTAATTAAGGATCATTTTTTTTCCAAAGTTTATTCACCTTGGGTATTTATTATTATATTGTTTCACATGTTACAATGGGAATAAAGAGTGGTGGGTTGTAATGCCAATAAATAAAATATTTAGTGATGATTTTAAATTTAACCTCTATTTCATCATAATAAGGAAAATTTAATATTAAATTTAATATTCATTTACTTGTTTAATTTTTTTTTAAATTTTATTTTGAGAAGTCAATTAAAAAATCATAATATTTTTTATACACAATGGTGTTTAGAGCATGTTTTTTTATTAAGAATATTTTTTCAATTTTGACACATTGGTACAACTAAATTAATGATATTTGTCACCAATTAGTGACAATTTTTCAAATAAGGGAATGGAATTATTCATAAATATGGTATACTCAAAATTATAGACAACTTATAATCATAGCTAAGGGTGGTGGTGGGTTGAAATGTCTGTGAGTATATAACAATTAATAGATGATCTTAAATTTGATGTCTATTTGATTGTCATAAGGTAGTTATTTTTTAATAAAAAAATTATGATATCTTAGGCATGCAGTGGTTTTTAAAGCCCATTTATTTTACAAACATTTGTTTTTCAAGTCCATTTTAGTAATATATCTATATTGAGGCTATTGCAGATACTCAAATGTAATCATTAAGCATTTGACAATGTTTAATCTTGACATTCTTACCCTGCTTCACATTTTTTCCTTCTTGTTAACTTGAAATCTATACAAGAACATTCACTATTCTTAAAATTATCTTGAAACCACTCAAGTAATCATTTATACATCCCTATTTTTCTTACAGACTCCTATCAAACTAGTTCTAATAGTCCATGTCCTTTTCAAATAAGACCACACTATGACCTTGTCCACTAGTGTGGCCTTATCCCCCATGTTCCAAAGATAAATTTTAAATTTGAGAAATTTTATTTTACCCCTCCCAAAATATTAAATTTTTTTGTTAGAGGAAATATTCAAAATATTATCTTATTTAAACACATCAAAGCTTCTCCAAACACATCTAGCAATGACTTGGCAATTATACTACATAATTAATAAAAGAGCACGATTTGTTCCAATTACAAATTTGAAGAATTTTAAAAATCATAGGTTAAGTCTAAATATATTTTATCATAGGTAAAGGGAATTCATTATAAATCATTTAAAATAATATACCTAGTTTCATCATTTCATAAGATCATGATTCAGACACTCACTCTAGGAGGGAGGAATATATTGATCTAGGGCCCTTTTGGGATATGTAGGAAAAATTTAGATTATGTAGGGATTTTGTGAAGATATATTGGTTATTCCTCTTGCCTAATTCTCTCATTTTTCATTTGATCTTTATTGTGTTTATTGTGAAAGAGACATGGTTTGTATTTTTTAGGTTTTCCACGTGAAATATTGGGACACATAGTCAGGGAATCAACCCTCAAAGACATATGCATGAACCCAAATCAAAAAATCAATCACATAGTCAAGTAGGCTATAACCATAGTCAATAGATAAGTACATAATGCAACCATATCCTCATAGTGAAGCTTTCTCCTAGAAAAGTTTAAATTCTTGATTGTAGTTATGGCATAATACACTAGTCCTTCTAGTCAATCTTAGATTAGAAAATAAAATGCGCAATAAAAAACAATCAATTTTAAGCTAAGCTCAATTATTTCATTACACTTTACTATTTTTAGTATATTCCAAATATTTTATTTCACTCTATTTTAATATATTTTAGTTTGAATAGTTTAAATCTATTTGTTTGATTCTTTTCAATTCAAAATAGAATAAACATTCTAGTGAACCTATAATTTTATTTTAAGAACACTGCTTTCTTGATTTTTTTGTGGTTTAGGGTTTCAAATAAATTTCTAATTTCATAAAATCTAAAATTCCTAATTCCTAACACAAAAATATTTTTATTTTTCTTTTAACTTTCTTTTCTCTTACTTGTTGCTTGATTTTAGAAATGTGTTTTGGTAGTTGTAAAATTACTTAGTGGTTGTTGTTATGAGCTATATGGTGATCTATTCTAATCACAACATGGTGTGAGGGGTTCTTCCCCAATTATCATAGCCATTATACAACACTAAACATGAATTTTAGTTTACATGCATCTCATGGTATATCAAAAATGCCTAGGGTCCCTTGTTTATACTATAAAAGGCTATTTTAACCTTTTAGGAATTAGTGAATGTAAACCCTATATTTGTTAAAGAGATGAGTATATTAAATTAGGGTAATAATATGTAATAAATATAGACACTATTTTTTTTTTTTACAAAATTGACTAATTTTGGCCTTTCTAAAAATAACATTAAATAGTGTAAGTAATAATTTAATTAGAAAATGATTGAGATGGATGATATGAAGGTGAGAAATTGAGGTAGAGGCTAGTATTAGTGTCATGAATAGGATCTCAATGTCATAACCCTTTTGGACAATATCACCTTAATTATACAGGAGCACCATTATGGTATATATGGTGGTAGTGTCCCTATTTTAGCAGTAGTGTCTTTTATGCAAGACTATCCAAAGATTTTGGGTCCACCTATGTCTAGATTTGTGAGGTCTATTACTACATGCATGAGTTGTGAAACCCTTTATATTGCCTATTTTGAATAATTTTTGAGAAAACTCTAATCATCCAATTTTCTAAGGCATCTTATTAATAAAAGATAAAAAGTGTGTCTATTAATGGGGTAGGCTAAACATCCTCAACACCCTACTAAGACAAGAGTTCCCTACATACCAATACTCCAAAGAGGGATCAAGCCCAATGTAGTGCTCCCCACCTAAGTGCAAGTACAAGTATAAGTGAATCTAGTATTATAGTTAGCTTGAGTGTTTTGAATGTGCTTGAGATTGGAAATATAGGTAATCTAAGCTTAGGATGTTGTAGATGGTAGTATGTATAAGTAAGGTAGAATAAGGATTTATAACCTTAATTCTACACAACTTGTTCTATGTTTTCATATGTATTTTGCACTTGATTTCTATATAGTGGTTAGAGGGATAAAAATCATGCATATATATATATACACACATATATATATACATATATATATACACACACACACACACACACACACACACACACACACATATAATTGTTTTGATGCTTGTGTAGGTGCTAAAAGTGGTCTAGGTTGACTGTATTAGGTTTTAGATGTGAAAAGATATCTATTTGTGAAAAAGGGAGGGAAAGGATACTAACACCATTATTGGTACACTAGCACCATGTGGAATTACTATCCTTATTATGGTAATAGTGTCCAAGTGGTATAACACTAGTCATTAAGGGTTATGATGAAATAATGAGGGTTTGGGAATACTTCAGAGATGACTAGGGACACTTGTGGCCTACACAAAGGCTAGATAAGTGTGAAAATAGGCTCTAGGATAGATCTAAGGATAGGTGGTCTCAAGTATCACTCTTAGAACTCAAATACCACTTTTAAGTGATTATAGCAGCCTATTTTAGTCATTTGATTTGTGGTGCACCTATGGGGAGTGTATCAACTAGGGAAGCTACTCTAACCATACCATTAAAAAGAGTTAGTGGGATAACTTCATGGTTTTACCTCTATAGTTATCACACTAAAACATTGAGCTAAAAATAATTAGTAAATGGACAAGTATATTTGAGAACCCACATAATCATTAACACCCTTGCCTAAATCACCCTTATACCTTAATTTTTCTTATATTACATTCATAATGGTATCAATGAGTGAATGTTTCTTTCATATAATACATATGATTATAAAATTCATTATCACAACTTGTATTAAGTTTCAACATGCTATTCATTATATTTTCATATGGATTCAATATCAAATTAATAGATAAGTTATATTAAATAATGTTTAATCTCATTATATTCCTATTACTTTTTGTACTTATATATCATTGTTCCCCTCTAATATCTTTTATCAAATTTGAAATAACTTAGGAACAAGAGGAAGCACATGTTATACAATATCTTAAATATATAACTTCAAAGGATATTCCATTGTTTATTCCACATCCTCTTTAAGGGTGCATCATGGATCTCATTTCATAATGCAATACTAAGGAACAATATAGTCAAACTACTAAAAAAATATTATGCAATATCTTTGTGAAGATCCATAAAAGGTTGAATCATTATTATATGTTTCTATATATGAACAAAATAAAGTGTCCTAAGATAGTCTTTCTAATGTTTCTAATTCTAATATTGCATCGATTCCTATTTATACACCTTTAGTTACTTATAAAACATCTCTTGGCTTTGAAACAAGAGTTGGTTTACAAAATGTATATATGCCTATGCCTACTCATGCTACTTATACTTCCCCCATTTATCTCTATAAATACTACACTTGAACATAATTTTCTTGCCTTAAAGCTAAACTATTTCAACTTGAGAAAACCATTTCTCATGTGATCCCTTCCATGGATTAATGTTACTTGATAATAAATCTTTTAGCACCAAAAATTAAATATTATCCATTACTAATAGTATTTGTGGCTCCTAGGTTTCCTCTATATGAAGGCAAAAGTGATCCTAAAAAATATTTGTGTGCATTTCATGCAGCTTGTATAGACTATGCAAATAATGGCAAATTATTGACAAAGATATTTCTAATAAGGGTAAAAAAAATCCTCTTAGATGGTTTTATGATATTCATATTCAATCATTAAAGGATTTTAATCCTTTGTAAAATTACTTATTAACACAATTTTCTATGAAGATTAGTGAAAAGCTACCATATGCTCAAATTTTAAAGCTAAAACAAGGTTATAATGAAATAATCCATGAATATGTTCTAAGATACAAGGTTATGCTATAAAAAGTGAAAAATCAAATGGTTGATAATAATCTCCAAGATATTTTCACTAAATTTTTTATATCTCCACTTCAAGAATCAATTATGTTTGATAAGTTCAAATCTTTTGATAAACTATGCCATACAATCAAAGAATGTGAAAAAAAATTGATTACTTTGAACAAGATTAAGTATAATTCAAATTTAAAGTTTCAAAATAAACCAAATTATAAGATAAAACCAAATGAAAGTAATAATGAAACTAATATTATAGGTAATGATATCTCACAATCGATAGAAAAGCTTCAATTACAAGCTTCACAAAAGAGGTGATTTCTATACCCTTAACTTATGGCATGTATAGCAATATGTGTGGTTGAATTTTGGATTGCATACCTCTTATATTATCTTATCACATTTATCTATGTTTTTAGTAAGGTTAGTTTATAGAATAACCATGGTTAAGTAGAGTATATATAGGAGGTAGTGTTTAGTATTTGATGATCTTATTACATTGTTGTGGAAGTTTTACCCTCAAATTGGCTTAGATATATTTATCAAGCATTATTATCTTATATCAAATATTATTGTGGATTTACATGTTTTATGATGGAGTGAACCAAACTTGAGGATCAATAGTTGGATGGGATCGAGTGCACAAAGGTTAAAATGTATAGAGTAGTGAAATCATAAACACATGAGAGGAAGAAACATCACAATGTGATAAATGTAATAACATTTCAAGTTAATTATCCAAATTTACCTAGGAAGTTTTTGACAAATAAAAATGTTACACAAATTAATCAACCCTTTAACTTCTTGTGAAGGTGAAGGTGGGATCATACTAGTCCAATCGTAAGGGTCTAAGGAATAAAATTAATTTCAAAGATGCATATAAGATATTTTTGAAATGATCTAGGAAATAAAGAGCAAGTCAAATATTGTGTAGTACTTAATTAATATCCAAAAATCAAATATACCTTAAATATCAAATAAAAAGAATCTAATTATAAGTGTGTAATCTAAACTATTCGATAGAGAAAACCTATAAATAAGACAATCTCTTGAAGGAAAGATCTCTAATCCTTTAAATTATATTTAATAAAATTATTTATAAGTTTTATATTTCTATTTTAAGATCAAAATAAATCCAAAGAAAAGAAAAGAAAATAACTAAAAGATAAATAAAATAACTAAAAATGAAAACAAAAAAGTGAGATAGAAATAAAAACTAACAAAACTTAAGAACTCAACAAGTTGCCAATAAAAGAAAGAATTAATCTCTAAACTACAAATAAATTATCAATAAACAACCTATAAAAAATAAGAAACAAGCAAAATAACTTGCTTTAATCTAATCCTACTTGATAATAAAATCTAAGCATGAATTAAAAGACTAATATAAGAATGCACATAATAAAATAGATTAATCTAAACACACAAAGAAATCTAATAATAAAAATATCAAAATCAAGTAAATTATCAAATATATAACACAATTATCTCTAACTTATAACTTAATTATGTTATTTAAGAAAATAAAATAACTAAATCAAAAAGCATAATCTAAAAAAAATAAAAACCAAAATAAATATTCTCAATCATAAAAGACTCAGAGGGTAATAAATGAAATGCAATTTAAAACTAAATATGAAATCATAAATAAAACTAAACAAAGAACAAATCTGAAATGAAATAATAACAAAGTAAGTGAAAGAACTAAAAATTAAAATGAATTAATAAAAGAAAAAGATTAAAAATCTATTCTAAAAGAAAGAAATTTAAGCTAAAAAAGGTTATACCTAATAAAAAAAATAGAAGAGAATGCGATTCTAATAATAAGCATTGTATTTTTAGAAATTTGAAGAATTTTTATTTGAGAAATAAGCTTTCAGTATAAATAATTTTCAAAAAGATAATTATTTACATATGATAGATCAACAATTGTCACATAAAATGAGGTATTCATCATTATTCAGGTCAAGAATATGAGATTTTACACATAAGACTGTATTGATTTTATCATCAAAAGATATTAGGCTTGATAGAATTTAAATAATTAGTTTATAAACCATATAAGAAATATGGATATACTTGCACTAAATAAGTAGGTTAATTCACTGTCAGAGAATGTATTATTCGATCTATCTATAAATAACTATTTAATCTCAAAGATTATTTACACACAAAAGGAATTAAGATGAGAAAACTTAGATCTCTTTAATACCTATTATGTTTCTCATTTTGTATTAGGACTTTGATATGTTTATAGAGTAATCATTTGGAAATAGTTACAAATAAGTTATAATTAACTTGTTAGTTAGTTGTTAACTTTAATTAACTTTTAAAAGTCAATTACTCAACTTATAACTTAAACTTTAAATTTAGACTTAATAAAGTCTAAAAAGATCAAATCAATTAAATAATAAAGTGATAATACCTCTAATGGGTGGAGGCCTATGATTCATTGGAATATGTTAAAATTAATCATTTAGTTATACGTGGCTTTCATAATAACTACTAAAAATTAAATACTTAAAATGTTAAAAATCATAAACATTTATGCATAATTTTAGTAGATTTCAAACATTACAATCTACAAAAAAAGTAGTGTCATGTCCATAAAAACTATCAAAAGCATACTCATAAACTCAGAGTATTACTATATCACAATAGGTATAAAACAAGTTAAATTAAAAATATTGAACATGAACAAATATTAAATCTGAGTTTGAACAAGAAATTAAGTCAATAAATAGAGATCCTTTATTAGTTTGGTACTTTGTGTACTCTATAGGTACAAGGATAATTTACACCAATTTAGTGCCCTCTAAATCATCGACTTCCAACTTAACCTTTTTCAATTTATTAGTCACTATAAGTTGGGGTATATGGCTGATAACATGTTTCCTATTTGAATAAGGTCTTTCAAGTTTAGGAGAGGATAATCTAGTATTAAGAGGTAAAATTGAATGTATATACAATTTGGTAGTGACTTCAAGCACAATTTCTATTTATTTAGGTAATGAAGAATTATGTAGATTAGTTTCTTGTAATGAAGCATTATGTAGATTAGGTTGAAAAATAACATGCATATGATGAGAAGACTTATTTTCAAAACTCAAGTACATTCTAAAATGTGGGATCAAAAGCCTCAAAATGAAAGGATACATAAGTTCATGGTAAAATGGCTGAGGAAATGTGTTATCATCCCTATGACCATGAATATACTAGCCTCGATAACTACCTCGAGAAGGATGTTAGGAAATGTTAGTCTCACATGTAATTTGGGTGAACATTATAATGTGAATAATTACAAAAGTAATAATTCACTAATAGTGTATACACCCTAAATTGGTCAAGAAACCACAAATATCATGTCTTTTCACAATCATTTCAGAGGAAACTCTGACTAAAGAATATGATATTTGTTCACATTTAGCCATGTCTTTCATTTTATTCATCTGGGTCTCATTTTATGCTCTAGACACCTTTTTGCTTATTCTTATTCATCCTAAGCCTTTCAAATAGTCATTCCACCTCAGCCAGGTTAGATTTCCCATGCTAATTCCATCCCCTAGGTCTTGATCCTACAGGATAGAAGTGTTGGGATTAGACTATAGTGCTAGACCATAGGGTGTCCATTTTCAATGCTCTTGTTCAATGGCATTTTTAGCTCTAATGGTTAGTTTCCCTCACTTAATGAGTCCTAATACCTTCTTAGCTTTATCTTTAAGTTTTCCTAATGTTGGACAAATGTGAATAAATCTCCCAAATTTGAAATAAAGAGTCTCTTATATAAAGGAATTCACAAGGCATTTTATATATAACACTTACTACTTTGACATAGTACATAATTAAAAATTAGTCAATAGTATAACTCAACATTCTGCATCATACATAGACTTACATGTTTGATCAAAGAAGGGCCTAGGTGAAATTTCATTATTTCATCTACCATGCATGTTCATTATGCACATTCCCTATGGGAGAACTAAATTTGATCTAAAACCCTAGCTTGAGGGTTAATGTAGGTAGTGATCATGATAGTAGGGATTCTAGATTGTGTGATCTTACTACCCCTAACCTAGTTTTTTTCCCTTATGATTTTGATGTATTTGTTGTTTCATGTATGTAGATAAACCAAAGGTTTGGATATTGAAACAAATCTATAATGAGATATATCAACATTCAACCTCTAAAATTTCATATATAGGCTCACACAAAGACAGTGGACAAAACCCAAAAAACATAAGTCTCTGGGATAACAATGGTAGAAAATCAATATAGCGCTAGACCCCAGGGTGTCCTATTTTGGCACACTTATCCTTTCATAGAATGAAATGTAGATCTAGGTTCCTGACATCTTCATAGTACCGTGTAGTAGATTTCAATCCCTGAATCCTTTATTTCAACCTATTTTTCTAGATGAGTTTATTTCTTTATATATGTAATTAATTTGATTAAATTGATAAAAGTCTATCCTTTACTATATTTGATTGGATTTTCATCCTTAGTCTAGACCATTTATTGTTTAGGAACTAGACCCTAGTTTCCAAAAAATAATAAAACAACATGACTTACTTCAAACAAAAATAAATCCCTAGGTACCCTTAGGGTTTTTCCTTCAAATTTTATGCAAAAATTCAGATTTCAAATCTATGATTTTTCTATAATTTTTTTGGATTTATCTCATCCAAGTTTATTTTAGAATTTAAATTATTGTCATAATTTTCAAAAATTCTAAAACCCAACTCAAAACCCTAGATTTTTAAACTAGGTTCTCAAACCCTAAGCCTCCCTCCCTTACAATTTCTAAAAAAATATTTTGAAATTTTTGTAAATTGTTTGGAGTGTCAAAAATATTTTCAAAATCTCAATATTAGTACTTATTATGTGAAAAAAATCAATTCAAATTTTTAATTTTTGTTTAAATTTTTGAGCATATATCTTATTCAAATTTATGTTAGAATTTAAATTATAGAAATAATTTTCAAAAATTCTAAAATCTCATCCCCAAACCCTAGATTTCCAAACTAGGTCCTCAAAACCCAAGCCTTACTTGCAATTTTAGAAATTTTTTTTAGAATATTTGCAATTTTTTTCAATTGTCAAAAGTATTTTCAAAATCTCTATGTTATTATTTTTTGCATTTTTTTGCGTAATAGTACTTTTACATATTCTCTTTGGTGGAACAAAAATAAAATGGACACTAAGGCACTTCTTCCCTCTCATCCCATAGATCAATTTATAAATTTTTCTCATAATTATGACAATGAACGGACAAATTTTCAAAATTACGCATTAGTTAAAAATGTGGAAAATGATTTCATTTACAATAAAGATAATTACTATTGTTGTAATGAGGAATATGATGATACATGTGAAAGTGATTGTGAATAAAAAATATATGCATCTTCTTCTCTCAAACCTATCTCTTTTATTACTTATTCTAAAGAAAACAATTTTGATAAATGGGAAAGATACTTTTCACCTCATTCTCTTATGCACAATGCACCAAATGAAAAAATTAGTCATGCACTTCCAAGTGAACCTCTTATTGGTGATAATTTACTTCCATGTGTACCTAATCTCTCTCTCTCTCTCTCTCTCTCTCTCTCTCTCTCTCTCTCTTTTGACACTTCTATATTCAAAATACAACAATATAAACACAATAAAATCAAATTGGCAATACATAGTTCAAATGATGCATCTCATGATCTCAACTCTACTTTATCAAAATAATGTCTAAATGATAACTCTCTTACTCTTACTTCTCATGTTTAAAATGAAAATAATGCATACACTCCATCCATGGGTAACATATATGCACATAATATTCCAAATTCACATGATAATTTATTGTATATCAGAAAAGAATTAAAATCTTCCCTTTGACCTCTCCCTAGTGACAATGGAAGTGCTAATGAGTATGATAATGAACATGCAAATGAATATGAAAATGAGAGTGACTATGAACAATATTTCATCTATGATAATGCATTGAATAATGATGATTATTATGTACATAGTGAAGAAGAAAATATATCTCATGTTTCTAACTCTTCTCTCAATTTTCCTCTCAAACATAATACACTACCAAATGTTGTTTCTAATCATATGCATGTTTTTATTTCAAATAATGCACATTTTAATAATAAAATCACATCTTATACTCAATTAGAATGTGATTCACTAAAACATAAATATCCCAATGAATCTCCCAAGCCACCCCCTACTACAATAGCACCTATTTCTCACTCTTCACCTAAAGAGAATGGTAGCTAACATCCCTCCATTGAGGTCCAAGTTACCATTACACCGAAGGTTCAAGTGAGCACACCCCTTCTCTATGATCCAATTGCTAAGTGTATCATTCCCATGGCTAAAATTAATGATCAAATTCAATGATTAAATGAACCACTTTAATATGCTAGTATACCATCCGAACAAATTATTTCTTTGATGCATGCAGTTGGTGAATTACAACATCAAGTACATCTCCTTACCTTAGAAAACTAGGCTTAGAAGTCTTGGATGGATGCCAATTATTTACATAGTAACCCTCTTCTGAAGACATTTATAAAAGCTTAATTTCCTAATCATTTCAAGATACCATAACTGCCTCACTTTGATGGAACTGGAGATCCATTCATATACCTTCAAGCTTTTAAGAAAGACTTGCCATCTCATGCGATTCCTTTCATTCTACTAAAATTTTTCTAGCAGATATTAGTGGGGGAAGAATAAAATTAGTTCTTTCATTTACCCCTCATTGGCTCTTTACACACATATGATGACTTAGAGGAGGCATTTATCAGATATTACATAACAAACATAGGCCCTCATGTTACATATGAGAAACTTGCCACATTGCATCAAAATACTTTAGATCCAGTTAGTGATTATATTTTATGCTTCAAGACTCACATGTTAAGATTAATCTAAAAACCAATAGATTTAGAAATTTAACATGTATTTATTAAGGGGTTTCACCAACCTCTCCTCAAATATCTATTATATCAGAGAGATTACTCTTTCAAGAACTTATGCTATATACTAGTATTGGAAAATAAATTAGGATTGATTAAGGCAGATTCAATTGACCAAATTACTCTAAATTTCATAGTAGTACCTCCATCTATATATCCTAGCACTTAGCATCCACCATGTCCTAAACAAGATAGGAGACCACAACCAAAAAAGTAACCAGTTAAGATCAAAGAGCCAGTCTCTAGAGTACAACCTATAATATGCACTATAGAGAACAACAATAAGGTATCCCTATAGTTTTATTCAGAGTGAGATATCCCATGTATAATATTATCACCACTAATAGATAGGAGGTTAATCACATTACCTTCTACTAATCGATGAGATCCACATCTATTACATAGACAACCACATCAACCTTTTTGTAACTATCATCATATTTATGGACATAAAGATAATGATTATTATGGAGTAAGGGATTGCATGAACATATGTGTTGATAATGGCATCATAGCATTTACATAAGGGGCATCGAGATCTCCTCTATCATGGATTCTTAGACCTCATTCCTCAATGTTTGAGTCATCCTGGGACATCCCTTCACTACAATCATTGATTACTCATTATGAGAGTAATGCAACTTATAGGATAGAGCCTTATATGAGATATCCTATTCTACCTATTTAAAAGGTTTAGAAACTAGTACAATGAGAGAAGTCTACATATAACACTGTATTTTAAGGATTACATAGTGTAGTTCCATATACATATCCAACATAGTCATAGGCATCATAGTAGAGTACCACTATAGAGAGATATTCATTATGACTAAGTTTTTTGGGTCCTATCTCATGTAGCAACCTACTATGATTAAGATTAGATGAACCCACATCATAGAGTATTGCTCTAGAGAGATATTCACTACAACTAAGTTTTTTGAGTCTTGTATCATGTAGAAACCCACTAAAATTGAGAATAGATGAGACACCATCATAGGTTTCAGCTCCATCTCAATCTATCACTCAGTTATATACATGATAATAGAGGCCATAGGGTGCTATTTCATGTAGTAATCCACTATGATTGTGGATAGATGAGCCTTCTTCACAACACACAACTTTAGTTGCACATCTAGTAAGGTTACATTTGGTAGAGTATTCATGCACAACTATAGTTAATACATAATAGACAATATTAGATACATCGTATGTTCCTACATAACATGAGTAGTATGGGAATTTGTTTAGTTGGCCATCAGGGTTCAAATAGATATATGACACAAATTCATACTGACATCAGTTTATATCTTCACTTCATGGGGAAATAATGGATCCAAAGGGCTAGCCTTTATATTCTTAAGCCACCTACTCAGAGGGATTGGACATATAGTCCAAACATTGATTAGTATACGCATGATTACATAGCCTCATGTAGTAGGCAACGATGAGGCCAAAGGACTAGCCTTTATATTCTTGAGCCACTCTCAGGGAATTAAACATAAAATGCTCTCTTGCAACCCCTTCTAGTAAAAACTAACATTCCTGGTTTTGAATAGCCATCCCCAACCAAACTAACTAATCAAACTCATGACCTTACCAATATCCTATTTTTTTAATCTTAAACCAATTCATTTTATCAAAATAATTCCCTAATTACAAATCCAACAAAATTTTTACTCACATTTGATTAAAAATCAAACCTAACATCACACTTGGACATATAATAAATAATCAAATCACATCCTAAAATGCTATCCTATCAAACATACACAACCTCAAAATCAATACCAAATCAGCTACTTCTAAAATTAACAATTTATAATAAATATACTAGCATATTCCAAAATCCATAATACAATATACATGAGTTAAAATCAAAGAAAGTATCCATATATATAATGAAATTTTTAATACATATAAATTTATATCAAACATAATCAATCATGAATGGGCATCAAGCCCTCACTCTTCATCTCACTCTCTCCTCTAGTACTAGTCCTATAATTGAACCTAGAACCTGATGGCCCCATACCTCCTTGATCTCCTAAATGCCTCTTACAATGACTCTCACTCTCTAATAGTTGATCATGATCTTCGCACAATTCTGCATATTACCTATAAATCTCATGTACTCATCCATAATACTCATACTCATTGATCCAAAATTAGGTGAGACATCCTATGCCTATCTAGCTTAGCCTTTAGCTCATCTCTCTCTCCCACTACTCTAACATATGTAGTTGTCACTATCATAGCTCTATCAAACAAATGAAAATGAACACTAGCTATAACTATCACTCACTCTATTAAAACCTACTCCATTACATCATTAAGTACATATTGTGTAATCTCTCAAAGTGTGAACTCAATGATGGTCTCTTAGTACTAATCATCTCCACTTCCTACCCTAGTATGTGCCTCATCCTACACACCTCCCACTCCATAAACACACAATGTACAATTATACATTAGATATACACTTTAAAATCAAACTAAAACACAAAATTATACACAATTTAAATATCATTATTGATTACCTCCCATCATCTAGATTGGTGCAGGATCCTCATACTTAGGAGCATCCCCTCCATCAACAAGATATAATGGAGCCCACCAATGCCTAACCCACCATGTCGTATATGCATATATGCATCCAACATCATCTACATTAGGAATATCTATAGTTGTATCACATGCATATAAAGGTAATGGTGCTAACTTAACCTTAATACACCTCACATGAGCTCCTACCCTCATTGGTGCCCATACACTCCTCACCCACACCCATGCTATAGGGGACACATATTATGGTACCCCAAATTGTCTAGTCACATGCTCATATTGAAGGTTCTCATAAAATCTAACCCAATGGTCATGTATCCAACAACTAACCCTCATATACCACAATTGCACTCCATCTTTAGCCCACCTAGGGAATCCTCTATAGGGCCTCCATATGATATCATGAACCACAAATCTATCTAAAACTTATTTATAATGATCTATCCTAGGAGACTGAATAGATAATGTACTCGTCTACTATTCCCCAAATGGATACATATGTGCCCACTCTAGCCTAGGTAATCCAATCAGTCACACAAATACTATGTGCTCATAAACCCAACAATGTAATAAGGTAGTTACATTCACACCACCATTGAAGACCTCTTGTGTGAACCTATAAATATCACTATATAGTTGGGTAAGCATAGTCCTACCTCATAGGAGCATAGTGTTATACACCTCAATACTACAAACAATCCTATGCATCCTATATACAATCAACACTCCACTCCCATCCACAATAATAAATGAATAAAACAACATGGCCAACCACCCCTACAAACATGAAACACTAGAATATACTATAACTAACAATGACACATCACTATCACTACCTCTTTGATGTATACTTGAAGGTATACCAACAAAATATAAGGATTTACAATCAATATAATCAACACTCATGCCATCCTACAATGTCACATGTCATCCACTAACCAAGAAATGAAAAATGTGATACACATCCTCTAGAGTCATAGTAATCTCCCCTATAGGAAGCCATAAAGTACATGTATCTACATTCCACCTCTCACATGAGGTTGTAATTGAATACCTATCCCACTACACTATGCTTAGGTCACACACATGACCCATCCCTACCCTATCCATGATAGCTCTCTCATTAGTAGACAATGGTAATATCCTCAATGTCTCCATCACCTAATGTCTATAGAAGTCCCTCATTCATACCTCACCTTAAAAAACACTAGAAAATAATACATATATCATTTAACCATGTCAAATAAATAGTCAAGCTATACAACATGTAATAAATTAGAATCTTAGAAAATCAAAAGTATTAGACAACAACATTATAGAAAGGACACCACTATTGGATAATAGCATTGAAACCTAGACAATAATTCTGAAACCTAGATAGGAGCATTGAATCCTAGACAGGAGCACTGAAACTAGTCAAAGTTTTCCTAAGACAATTTAAATAGCTCAAAAACATAAAAAATAGGCTTCCAAATAGGCAAATATCATGAATTTTATCTATAACTAGGGTAACATCACCATTAGTCTGAATCGGGGCTGCCAACTACTTAAACTAGGTCATAATAGGTGCTCATCTCCTTAGCATATCTCTTACTCCAAAGCTCCAAATCTCAACCTAGTCAATGCATAAATGAATTAAGAATCAATCCAACTTCCTATATTATCTAGCTTTCTCAGTCAAAATAAAAAACCATTTAACCCATAAATTGAACCTTGTAATTCTATTTTTCAAACCATTTTCTTCCATGAAATCATAGAAATGATACCTTCGACATAATTAAGCTTCACTCTTCTACTACTTTATTTACCTACTACAACATGCACATCTCCATATTTATCTTACACCTAGACATACACCTTGATCATCACCAATTAAAAACTTGTTCCAATTCTAATAACTCAGTCTAATTAATCAAACAACTTATCAATCAATTCAAACTATACGAACCTTGTTTTTATTATTACACCACTAGTCATCACTTTTGGCTCAACCTCCTCTATCAAAATTTTTGTCCCTCTCCCTAAAAGGGGGCATCATTCCTACTATTCCTATTCCTACACTTACCCAACATACCCATCCACTCTCATAAGTAGATACACCATGGTTCTTACACCTCCAGTATTCATATTATTAGATTTAACTCAGATCAATAGAAATAAATAGTGATTCAGATCATATGGGTCACTTAGCTTCACTCAAGACATTTAGGGGGATATAACTTTATTTTATAGATACATAAGCTATTTAGATATAGTGGTTTATATTAAATGGATTCTTAATGACTTTGATATATATTTAGACTCAGATACCAGATTTGGAAGCATGTACATTACTACATGTTTCACACATATGGCTTCATACAACATGACATAGTTATAAGACCAAATAACAAATTATAGACATAGTGTAGAGCATAGTGTTTTGATCTCCATTTTTTCAAATGGGTCATGGCATGTTAGGTTATATCATATGTGGTTATATATATTACTATATTATACATACACATCAATCACATACCATATTTGGGGGCATGACAC
This sequence comes from Torreya grandis, assembly GCA_037957365.1. Taxonomy (NCBI): domain Eukaryota; kingdom Viridiplantae; phylum Streptophyta; class Pinopsida; order Cupressales; family Taxaceae; genus Torreya; species Torreya grandis. The sequence continues at coordinate 333,431 of JARHVA010002107.1, read as the reverse complement.
AAGTGTTCATGTTCTTCGTCATCCAAGATTATATAGATGAAATGGTAAGAATTTCCATTCTCTTCTCACACATTTACCAAAGCTTTAAATTACACCTATCTATACTTGGGTTATCACTAGGTTGGACCGTACAACCATCTATAGTGGTTGGTCCATTATATTACCCAGACCCAGACTACATGAGTTTATGCAAGACAAAGGATAGACATTGGTTTTGGGCCTCCGATCATTTCTCAATTTTAGTTTAGATATTCAAAATGGGAACATGCTAGATTTTTCTCTTTAAAACATATAGATTCTATACACACATTCTAGATTACATGAGTTTATGTGGGATAAAGGATATAAATTTGTTTTGTGCCTGTAAGCATTTCTCATTTTTAGTTAGATTTGACATAGGGGGAAAGTATAGCCTCTTTTTCCATGTTACATGAATTCTACATTCAAATTCAGTACAGGGGGCATCCATTTAAGGGATTCCTTATTTCTCTTTATACTATTCAGCTCTCCATCTACTTCCCTATCTAGGAAGTGAGTTGGACCCTTTGCAACACATTCATCTCCATGCAGGTAGGTTTAAGTACATTTTTTTTTCTTTTAATCTAGTACTTCATTTCATTACATCATTATAAAAAGGGGGGCAAATGTATACACCCTAAATTGGTCAAGCAGCCACACATATCATGTCTTTTCATAGTCCTTTCATAAGAGACTCCAATTAGAAAATATGATCTTTGTTCACATTTAGCCATGTCTTTCATTTTTATCATGTGGGTCTCATTTCATGTTATACACACATTTTTGCTTATTTCTAATCATATTGAGCCTTTCAAATGATCATTAAGCCATAGCCAAGTTAGATTTCCTATGTTAATTACATCCCCCTAGGTCCCAAGCTTTTAGGACAGGAGTGTTGGGATTGGACTACAACATTGGACCCTAGGTTGTCCATTTTTAGTGCTCTTTTACAATGGAATTTTTATCTCTAATGGTTAGTTTCCATTACTTAATGAGTCCCAATCCCTTCTTAGCTTCATCCTTAAGTTTTCTTAATGTCAAAAAAATGTGAATAAAGATCCCAAATTTGAAATAAAGAGTCTCTTATATAAAGGACTTCACAAGGAATTTTATATCTAACACTTACTACTTTGGTACAATACATAATTAAAAATCAATAAATAGTATGGCTTAGAATTCTACATCACACATAGACTTACATGCTTGATCAACGAATGGCCAAGGAAAGAGTTCATTCTTGCATCTACTGTGCACATTGATTCTACACATTTCTTAAGGGAGAACTATATTTGATCTAAAACCCTAGCTTAAGGGTTAATATAGGAAATGATTAGGACAATATGGGTTATAGATCATCCAATCATACTTCCCCAAACCCAAATTTTCTCCCTTATGCTTTTAATGTATTTGTTGTTTCATGTGTGTAGATAGACCTAGGGTTTGGAGATTGAAATAGACCTAAAACAAGCTCTATCAATAACAAATAAAACATAGAGACAACAGACAAAACATAGAAAACTTAGGTCTCTAGGACAATAAAAATAGAAAAGGACTATAGCACTAGACCCTAGAGTGTCTTATTTTATCACTCCTATCCTTTCATAAAATGAAATCTAGATCTAGGTTCTTAACATCTTCATAGTCCTATGCAACAAATTTCAACCTATCATTCATTTCAACCCATTTTAAAGATAAGTTTATTTCTTTCTATATGCAATTAGTTTGATTAAATTGATAAAATCCTATAATTTTATTGTATTTTATTATATTTTTCCCCTTACTTCAGACCCTTTATTATTTAGGAACTAGACCCTGGTTTCCCAAAAATAATAAAATAAATAGGTATATCTGATTAGTTATTAGAATATAAAAGCTGAGAAATATATTTTTGTGTGTAACAATAATATTATGAAAATAGTTTTGTTATTATTAGTGAGTGATTTGAGGATATTGAGTTATTTTTGGTATATGTTGAATTGATAAATCTCCATGTTTATATGAAAGACATTTCCTATATATTTGTAATGATTCATTAATTATGTAATAAAAGATTACTAGTGTGTGATTTTTATTATTTGTGTTCAAAAAATATCTCTAAGTATTCAAATTTATTCTAGTTTGTATGACATAAATCTCTGTTTAAGATCCTGTAATTACTATCATTGGTATCATATGGAGTCCTAACTTATTACCTGAGGTAAAACCTTTTGGTATTCATGGTTTCTGATGTAGAAGCATCAAGCAACATATGTAAATTTGATAATGTGAAAGTGTTTTTGGTATCTTAGAATACCTTAAAATTTATTGAGTATTTTGAAGAGTTAGTAGGTGTCTTAGATTGGGTGTTCTTTGGCTTGGGAGAGTTTCCTACCAAAAACTTTAATTTAAAAATTTGAATGGTGTTAGTGTACTTAGGAGCATTTGGTGTAGTTATCAAAGAATATCATATAAGAAAATGTTATTATAATTTCCTAAATGAGTCTATGTGAATTCAAGAAAGTTTTTTCATGTAAATTTTATGAGGAAAATGGAATAAACTAGGAATGTTGAATGTAATGCCCATGTTAGAGTGATTATCAAGAGAAGTAGTTGTCAAAAGGTAGTTACTCATGTGTATAAGATATATGCAATGGGTTTTTGATAGTTAAAAAGGTGGTAGATTTGTATATAATAGTAATTTAGAATTAATAATTTAGTAGGATTTGGTTAATAGGTAAGGATCAGAAGAGGTATAAAAGATATTCAAGAAAGAAAGCAAAAAATCTATATTTTCTATCTTTAAGGACTGAGTTGTAAATGTAAAGAAGTATAATCAATAGAAGTGGAATGATTGAAGTAAAATTTATATATATTTATATTTTATTATTTTTCATTTAAATTATATATTATTAAAACCTTAAATCTCTTAGAGATAGTGATTTGTAGTGCAAATTGAAAAAATTAGTGTATGGCTGGATTGGGTCCATACTCTATGAAGTTGCATTGAATCTATGAGATTGATGTTTCAAGAACTTGTCTACATACGAGGACATGAATTTGAGGTTTATTATAAGAGGATGGACATTAAAATATTTTTCATTCACACATATATGTCTATGTTTGTATCCAATCATAACAAAATTTGAGTATGTGAGGGTTTTGTTCAGAAATGACTGTGATCAGACAATCTTAAGTGTGTATTTTGGTGAAACAAGGGACTATACAATAAATTTTATGATTGGATGAATTAGTAAGAATTATTATAACATTTTAAAATTTATTTATATGTTTATAATGTGTTGTGGTTACATGTTTTAAGAAGAATCATGCCTAGACCTATAGGTCACTGTGTTTGCATACCTAGATAGAGTTAACATTAATTTAAGTGGTCAAATGGGAAATTAAGAAAAGAGTATTATGATTCAGGAAGGCCTATATTATTGGTACATACATTTATCAATCCTCGTAGGAGTGTATAAACTTGTTTTTAAACTGATAACAACCAAATCTCCTCCCTCAAGCATACACAGGTAGACTATGTTAAAGGAAAGTAATATAATTATTGATCTTAGGTTTTTTAAGAATTTTATAAGTGAATATTAAGCATTGAAAAGGTGTAAGTATATGAGATAGACCTTATTCAGGTCCTTTAATTATTTAAAAATAAGAAATGTTCATTTTAATTCAAATTGTATCCTCTCAATCTTGATACAGTTTGCAAAAACCTTAGTTTAGGGAAAAATACAAAAAATTGAATAGAAAGCATTTTAACTAGTGAAAAATAATGATTTTTTTTATTTATATGTGTCTTAGAATACCTTAATAGATTATGATGTTTTGAGACCTATAGTAGATCCGTATGTACAACAAAGTGAGTCTGTGTTGTTGACAGGGATAAATAGGCCCAATAGGGGATAAATGGAGAGAAGGAGTTAGAAAGAGGTGAATATAAAAGAGTTAGTACATGAAAAGTTGTGGAGGGATCAAAGATGTTATAGGAAATATGAAATTGGTTTTTAAATTACTATTATGTACCATCCATACTATGGGAATTTATCCAAAAAAGGCTACTAGAAGCTTGAAGAGAGGTTGAGGGTTGAGAAGTGAAGTAGGTACTTGATATTTTAAGAAAGTGTGAGATGGAATTGAAATAATATGTTAAGCCCTAAATATATCCTTCATGTTGATAGATTGTATATATGAAACCTTGATCAAGATTGAGGTGGTTTGGCCAAGACTAGTGAAGACTAGTGAGTATGAGGTGAATGCAAAAGAGTGAGAAGGTGAATAAAATAAGGTGAATAGATGAGGTATGAGGATAAACATGGTTATTAAGGTATTTAGAGAGAATCCAAGAAGTCATAGTCAATAATAATAAATAATAGGTTGACATCAAACCAATAGATAAAGTTATTAGATAAAAGGAGATTAAAAATATTTAATGCAAAAATTTATGTTTGTAGGTATTAGAGTGGGGTTGAAGTAGGGAATGAAAGAGGCCTATAAGTCATTTTGATATCAAATAATAATTTTCATTGGGAAGCAAAGCAAGACATTATACAAGAAAATAAACTAAATGTTTATTTTTTTTCATTTTGAGTTTTGATTTATTAATGAGATAGTATGTAGTGTGAATGAAAAGTTGAGAGAGATTGGTATCCAACCCTAGAGGTAGTGAGGATTTTTTAGAAGTTAGAGATCTATTGGAAAGATCAAGAGAGAGAGAGATAATTAATATATGAAAGAGAGTCATAGGAAAACGACAAGAAAATGACCCAAGTGAGGTCATAGAGATTGAGATAGACCCAAGTGAGAGGTCACAAGTGGCAAGTAAGATAAGGCTTGTCAAGAAGAGTAGGTATAGGTGAGACCAAGAGATAAGATGAAGGTAGAGAAAAAATAGAAATAGGGAATGAGTGAGAAGAACTACCACAATGAGATAAATGTGCATGAAGACACCAAGAGGATAAAGATGGAAGAAGAGATGATAGAGGTGAGGTAATAATTGGATGAGTTGTTGATCATGATGGAACAAATGAGAGAAAGTGAGAACCCACACTATGGATGGGTCATGATAAAGAAGAAATCAAGTGGAAAATCAAGCTATAGATGAAGAGAAGAAAGATGAAATTTTAGAGAGAAGAAAGGAACAAAAATATGTTACTTTGAAAGAAACTTAAGAGAGAAATGATGAGGTATAGAGTGAGTGGGAAGCATAGTGATGAGGATAAATAATACCTTGAGGAGGATATGATGAAGTTGAGTGAAGAAAAAGAAGACAATGACATCCAACTAGGTGTTTGGCAAGACAAATTAGAAGTGGATCAGTTTGTAGACCTCATGGAAGGTTTGGAAAATGAAGTACATTTGATGGATAAAGGCATGAAGTCTAATTATTAGTTTGTATATGAAAGTAATGAAAAGTTAGAGGCAAAATCGGCAGCCGTAGAAAAATAATTGCATGGTGATATGATGGAAAAGTAATAAAAGTTATTTTAATTTGTTTAGGACCTCATAATAGAGGATACAGAGCATAAACAAGGAACATTGATGGTATTAGTCTAGTAGATTGAAGACATGGAGCCTTATGGAGGCCTGTACCTCATTGAGATAGTAGGTAGGAAAGACATAGTTTTTGTACTTTTTGTAAGCATGAGGATGAAAATAGAGGAAGGTGAGAATATAATTATAGTAGTATCATATTGGGGCATACACAACCCATATGATAGAGCTAAATAAAAAAGAATGAGTGCATATCAAGTGCAAGTTGATACAAGCAAGAAACGAAAGTAAGGAAGTAAGATTGTATATGATAGAGGCAATCATGAGAGAAAAGTAGATAAGAAATTAAATCATGATGGAGTAATAGAATATAAGTATGATAAAAGAAACATGAATTTTAATACAAGGAAGAAAATTGTAGCAAGCTATTGGAGCTCAAGTTCTTTCTTACTCAGGAGTATAATGCAGAAACATCAAGAAACTTAAGTAAATGATCACGTGCAATTATTTTTGGTCTCTTAGCATCCATTATAATGGATTGAATATTTTTGAGGTGTCTTATATTGGGTGCTCTTTGTCTTGGAATAGTTTCCCACTAAAAACCTTAATTTGAGAATTTGAATGGTGTTAGTGTACTTAGGAGAATTTGATGTAGTTGTCAAAGAATGTCATGTAATAAAATGTTGGTATAAACTCCTATATGAGTCTAGGTGAGTTTAATAATGTGTTTTCACATACATGTTATGAGGATGATGACATAAATTAATAATTTTGAATGTAATGCCCATGCTAGAGTGGTTATCAAGAGAAGTAATTGCTAAAAGGTAGTTATTCATGTGTATAAGATATATGATTTTTTTTTTAATAGTTAAAAAGGTGGTAGATTAATATATAGGAGTAAGTCATTATTATGAAGTTAGTAGGTAAGGAGAGGCAGAGGTATGAAAGAGATTCAGGAAAGAAAGCAATAACTTTGTATTTTATGTCCTTAAGGATCGAGGTGTTAATGTAAAGAAGTATAATCAATGGAAGTGGAATGATTGAGTAAACTTTATGTATATTTATATGTTATTGTTTTTTATTTCAATTATATGTGATTAAAACCTTAAATTTCTTCAAAATAGTGATTTGCAGTGCAAATTAAAATGTTGGTGTATGGTTGGATTAGGTCCATACTCTATGAAGTTACATTGAATATGTGAGATTGATGTTTTAAGAAATTATATACATAATAGGACATGAATTTGAGGTTTATTACAAGAGTAAGGACATTAAAATAGTTTTAATTCACACATATATGTATGTGTTTGTATCCAATCATAACAAAAGTTACATATGTGAGGGTTCTATTTAAAATTGATTGTGATCAAGCAATCTTAAATGTGTATTTTGGTGAAGCAAGGGATTGTAGAATTTTTTTTATGATTGGATGAATTGGTAAGACTTATTTTAAAATTATTAAATTTATTTAAATGTTTATAATGTGTTTTGGTTACATGTTTGAAGAAGAATCATGCCCAGACCTATAGGTCACTGTGTCTGCATACCTAAACATAGTTAACATTTAAGTTAAGTGGTGAAATGGGGAATTAAGAAAAGAGTATTATTATTGAGGAAGGCCTATATGATTGGTAACTAAATTTTTAAATCCTCATAGGAGTGTATAATTTTTTTTGAAACTTATAACAACCAAATCTCCTCCCTTGGGCATACACAAGCAGACTATGTTAAAGGAAAGTTGCTGAATTGTTGATCTTAGGTGTTTTAAGCATTTAATAAGTGAATATTAAGTATTAAAAAGGTGGAAGTAGATGAGATATACCTTATTCAGGTCATTTAATTGTTTAAAAACAATAAATATGCATTTGAATTCAAATTATAGCCTCTCAGGCTTGATATAGTTTGTAGAAACCATACTTTAGGGTAAAATACAAAAAGTTGAATATAAGGCATTTCAACTGATGAAAACTAATGAAATTTTGTAGTTATATATGTATTATAATTTCATAATATATTATGATATATTTATACCTATATTAGATACATATGTATGGTAAAGTGAGTATGTGTTGTTGACATGGATAACCAGGCCCAATAAGGGATAAATGGAGAGAGGAAGGAGTTAAAAAGAAGTGAAGATATAATCTTTAGTACATGGAACTTTGTGGAGAGATAAAATACATTATATGGTGTTTGAATATGTGATTGGTTTTTTAATTACTATTATGTACCATCCATACTATGGGAAGTTATCTAAACAAAGGATACTAGAAGCTTAAAGAGAGGTTGAGGGTTGAGAAGTGAAGTAGTTACTTGAGATTTTAAGAAAGTATGGATGGAATTGAAAAATAATTTTAAGCCCTAAATAGGTTATTCATGTTGATATATTATATATATGAAACCTTGATCAAGATTGAGGTGATTTGGCCAAGACTAGTGAATACTAGTGAGTGTGAGGTGAATATAAAAGAGTGAGAAGGTGAATAAAACAAGATAAATATATAAGGTATGAGGATAACCATGGTTATTAATGTATTTAGAGAGAATCCAAGAAGTCATAGTCAACATTAAAAAATAAAAGGTTGACATCAAACCAATAGAGAAATTTATCAGATAAGAGGAGATTGAAAAGATTCAATGCAAGAATTTATGTTTGCAGGTATCAAGGTGGGGTTCAAGTAGGGAATGAAAGGGGTATCTTCATTAATTTCCATGGCTTATGGGAAAAATTAATTTTCAAGGTTTTATGTAGGTATATTGTAATCAATTATAAAAGTGTTGTTAGTGTATTTAATAGTGAGTATTGTCAAGTCATAATTTCTCTGTAGTCATATAATTCATACCAGTACTTGATACTTGGTAATGTACCACAAAATCAGCCAAATTTATTTTTTTAAGTATCATGCATCTTAATACATCTCATTGTTTCCAAATACCTTTATGTGCATTTAACATTAGATCACATGAACCGGATTTGAATATTAAATTCTGCTCACAAGTTTTATGGAGATTTATGCAATTTTATCTCCATGTTCATAGTTTCTATGTATAGAGATTAGAGATCAATTTTTTTGTTTAAAGATGCTTATCTTGAGGTTAATTAAACCACATGATACTATTTGTGATGAGTTTACAGATATAAATATCCACCAATATTATCAAAGGATGGAGGTTGGATGACTTTTAACGTCGTCTCAACAATCACTAATGATGGAGCCACATATCTAGATTAGTGGTAAATTAGTTATGTATAAATGATTATGCTAAGGATAATAATCAATGGAAATGGAAATTATACATCTTTTACAATATTGAGTGGAAAAAATCACTTGTAAAGGATACAAAAGTGATAATTAAGATTTAATCCTCAATTTTAGTTTTTTCATGTAATTCAATTTTTTCAATAAAGGTTTGTATGTGTGATAAATAAAAGGTGTATTTAATATTTTATCACATGATGTAATGCATAAAAAATGTGTTTAGGAGATGTAAAAGTTAAATTTGAATATATGGTTCTTTTTTTTAGTTCCCACACTATATAGGTTGACGAGGTTCCCTTAGTGAATGGTTGATAGCATATGGTCCCTGTTCTTAGTTCCCACATTGAATTTGATTGATGATGTTCTCAACATTGAATGGTTTATTAGAGGTTAATGATGTTAATTATCTAATTTCATTAAGTCCTATGAAATATAAATTACCATGTAAGTACTAAGGGGTGGAATGTTAGGAAAGGTTATCCTCACATGGAATTTAGGTGAACATTGTAATGTGAATACTTACAAGAAAATAATTCACTAATAGATATATTTGGTTAGATTTTATAATATAATAATTTATAATAATATATTTTTGTATAACAACAATATTATGTAAATAGGGTTATTATTGTTAGTGAGTGATTTGAGGAGATTGAGTTGTTTGAGGGATACGCTGAGTTGGTGAAACTCAAGGTTTATAGGAAAGGGATTTTTTATATATTTGTAATCCTTGATTAATTATGTAATAGAAGACTACTAGTGTGTTATTATTATTATTATTATTTTTATTCAAATATCATCTCTAATTATTCAATTTTATTCTAGTTTGTATGAGATAAATCTCTATATCAAAGGAGTGCCCTCACTATGCTGATCATCACCTTGACCCCATGCATTTATGCCACAAGTATATGAATTTGGAGTCCATCCTTTTATATTTGATAAAAATACTTAAATAAGCTTTCAAAATGACTTTACACATCAAGTACTTTTTATATCCAAAATTTATACTGTCAAAGTATGATCACATAATATCTGCATTAAAATGATCAAAATAACAACATTATTTTAAAATTTCAACCACATAACCTTTATTGAATCTAAAACTATTTAAACCTCAAAAAATTACATCTCAAAATCACCAAATTTCATAGTAATAAAAATAGGTATTAAGCTTGACATTTTTCATTTTGACTAAAGACTGAAACTACTATGCATAGAGGAAACTGTCATAAAAATTTAATCATGTAAAAAAAATAAAAAATATTAGTAGCCAAATATCATGTCTCAAAATATTTTTAATAAAGTCCCTAAAATATTCTATCAACATATGCGATCTTGAGATTACCATATCCAACTATATATTTAAAAATAGAGAAGCTAATATCCAATAAATTACATAACCAAATTCTAAAAAAAACTTTTAATATCTAATCGTAAAGACATTTAAAAAAAATTTAGACTTTCTTAAAACCAGTCGACACACCTCTATTCAATAACCCTTTTCATTACTCTTAATCATCCTATATCCTCTTAGGTTAATACCAAAATGTCATTCAAAATAAAATTATTATTGTATACCTTAGAACCCAAATGAATGAGTCAAATAATTTATTAAAAATAACCGTTGAACCAAATTTCCCAATATTTATATCAATACTAGATTTTTTATTATTTTCACACCAATTTTGATTATTTTAAATCCATATAATCACTGAATCTTTCCTAAATATTCTATATTCCATATGAATGCCAAAATTTATCAAATATTTGTAGATATGAACTGTGAGAATAATTTATTTGAACTAGAATGAAAGTAGAACAAATAAAATAAATTCTTGTTAAATATCCATTTGAAAATAGTGAAATTTCTTAAAATAAATAAAAATCTACCACAAAATGTCAAGTTGATCCATGTTCTAGATTAAAAAAACCTTTTGAAAAGTTATCTACCATCAAAATAAAATAATTAGAAACCATTTAATGCATCCAACAAATGTAAGACCCAAATACATACATGTAACATTATAACTTCAAAGTAATTCTCTATGTATCATAACTATCATTAATAGGTATTCCCAGAATAACCAACACTTAATCCTATCAACAAAAATGCCCAATACAAATATTTTATCAACTAGAAAGTGCATGCATGATAAAACCATAATATTTATTTTGATAGTTACTAAATACTTAAATGTCCTTGTCAAGAAAAAACAAACAAAAAGAGAATTAAGGATGAATCCTATCCTATCAAAGCTTAATTTTAAACCATTTATGATGTAGAAAAATAGGGCGACCTTCTGGAGGCCATAAGTTTTGACATGTAGCTTCATTTGAGCTCTTCCACACACCAAAACAACTATATCAAATAGTACATTGTTGTCCATAAGAATTTATACCTGACTAAGAATGTTTTAAACATTTTTTATAGGCCATATGTGATCATCTGAGGGTACACAATTGTGATTTAATGATTTTTTGGGTATTTTTTATTTTTAGAAATTGTATATTTTTAGAACTAGACATCAACTTCAATTAAATTTTGTCCCATAGTCTAATTATAGTGTTTGGATATTTTAAGAGATTTTTGGGCTATTTCAAGAGTTTTTAAAATTAGGCATTTTTTTTAGATTTTAGTTTTGTTTGAATTTTACATGTAAACTCTAAATTCTAAGTTGTGGCTTATTTAAGCATCATGTGGGTTTGTAATTATTTCAAGTAATCAATATGAATCAATTTGGAGTATTATTTCAAGATCTTAGCCTATTGGTAATTTTCTTGTTCTTGTTAGTTTTTGAGTTTATTATTTGGTATCACAGCAAATTAGAATCTTGGAGGAGAGAAGAATGGTGAGAGAATGAGGAGGTATGGCATAGATGAAGCAGACTATATAAGAGATATAGATGAAAGTTAAATAATTAATAAAGGTTATCACCAATTAGCAAGGAAGAGAAGGTGGCGATGAAGAAGACATAGACCATGATGAAAAAGTTCAAAAAGAAGAAGAACAACAAGAAAAACCACCATCGATGAAAGAGAGGATGGTTCAAGCTTTATAAGGAAGGAATGAAGGTTGATGCTATAGATTTTGGAGGTAATTTAAAACTAGTGGAGTTGATATATTGGACGAATAGCATGGAAAAGTTCTTCGAGTGGAAGACTATGAGAGAAGACAAGAAGGTAAAGTTTGCATGCACAAATTTGAAAGGTCATGTAATGATTTGATGGGATCACTTGTAGAAAGAGAGATAGAGAAAAGGTAAAGAGAAGGTTAATTCATGGAAAAATATGGAGAAGAATATGAGGGAGAAATTTCTTCTTATGGATTATGCACAAACCTTTTATAAAAGATTTCAAAGTTTAAGGTAAAAATATCATAGTATACAAGAGTATACAGATGAATTTTACAAGCTTTCCATATGAGTGGAATATGATGAAATAGAAGAGTAGATGGCTACAAGGTATATAAATGGTTTTAAATTTTATATTCAAGATGAATTAAGCATGAATAAATACTTAACATGGAGGAGGCTTATCAATTAGCTTTGAAAGCAGAAGAAAAACAAAATAGACAAAATTTTAGAAGGACATATATTGGTGAAAAAAGAGTTGGATCCCCTCCAAGAAGAGGATGAGGTGGGTTTAATACCACCAGAGGTGAATTTAATGCCAATAAAGGTGAATCATCATGTGGTACAGAAAGGCAAGATGATAATAGGCAAGGGTTTCAATACCAATAAAGAGGAAGAGGATTTTAGAGAGGATGAGGTTATGGAGGTACTAGAGGATGGTTTCTAAATCAACATAGATATTTTATCTATTATAGATGTGGAGAAGAAGGGAACAAAGTATTTAAGTGTCCAAACTATCAAGATCAAGAAAGGAGGCAAGAAGATTATCTAAGAGTAAATCTAGTTGAGGCTAAAATAGAAGATCAGAATATTGAAGTTACACTAGTTGACATTGGAGAGAATCTCATGATGAGAAGAACCATGATCATTCCAAGGAAGGATCAAGTGTATAATAAAGAAGGTGGTTATACATGGTTATGATCAAATATTTTTAAAACAAGATGTACTTTGGGTGGAAATGTATGAAAAGTAATTATAGATGGTGGTAGTTGTGAAAATATGGTTTCTAAAGAAATGATAGAGAAACTAAATCTGTTATGTGAAAAACATCCTAACTCTTATCAGATTTCATGGTTTAAAAAAGGGAATGAGGTTACTGTAGATAAAAGGTGCTTAATCAAGTTTTCTATATTAAAATATTATAATGATGAAATATGGTGTGATGTTATTTTGATGGATGTATGCCATGTGTTATTGGGGAGACCATGGCAATTTGATAGAATAGTAGTTCATGATGGAGTAAAGAACACATACACTTTTTGGAAAGGTGGTACAAAGGTAGTTTTGTTACCTCTTAAAGAGGAAGAGAAGATAGAAAGCATCCTCTATATTAAATAATTTATCTAAGATATGAAGGTAGTAGGTTGTTATGCACTAGTAACAAAGAATGAAGAGATAGAAATGGTACCAATACCAATTGAAGTAGCAAGAGTGTTGAAAGAATATGAAGATGTTATGCCTGATGAGTTACCAGATGGTTTACCACCAAAAAGAGATATTCAACATCACATTGATTTGATTCTTGAATCATCTCTACCCAATCAAGCAGCTTATAGGATGAGTCCAACATAACATGTATAATTAAATAAATAGGCTACTAAATTGCTAAGGAAGAAAGTGATAAGGGAGAGTATGAGTCCATGTACAACACCAAAATTTCTAACTCCAAAGAAAGATCGAGGATGGAAAATGTGTGAATAGTATACCAATTAATCAAATTACAATAAAGTATATGTTTCCTATACCTCATTTAAATTACATGATGGATTTGCTTGTAGGAGCAAAATATTTTACCAAGATTGATCTAAGGAGTGGCTATTATCAGATTTAAATTTGTGAAAGAGATGAGTGGAAAAATGCATTCAAGACTAGGGATAGATTATATGAGTGGATGGTGATGCCATTCAGATTATCTAATGCACCTAGCACATTTATGAGGGTGATGAATATAGTGCTACGAGAATATATTGGTGAGTTTATGGTTATTTATTTTGATGATATTTTGATATTCAGTAAGACTAAAGAACACTTACAATATTTGAGAATGGTAATGGATTTGTTAATAAAAAATAAGTTGTATGCAAATCAAAAGAAGTGCTTGTTTATGCGAAATAGTTTGGTATTTTTGGGATTTGTAGTTTTAGTAGATGGTGTGAAAATGGATGAAGAAAAGATAAAGGCAATTTTTGAGTGGCCTATTCCAAAAAGAATTATAGAGATAAGAAGTTTTTATGGTTTAGCAACTTTTTATAGAAAGTTTATTAAAATTTTTGGTAGTATTGTGGCACCAATAACAAATTACATGAGAGGGAGAGAATTTGCATGGACTAGAGTAGCCATAAAAAGCTTTGAAATTTTAAAGAAGAAGATTACAGAAAGGCCAATTTTAGTATTACTAGATTTTAACAAAGTGTTTAAGGTTGAATTTGATGCTTCATTTGTGGGAATTGGTCATGTGCTGAGTCAAGAAGGAAAGCCAATAACATATTTTAGTGAGAAATTGAATGAGGTAAGAACAAAGTATTCTACTTATGATGTTGAAATTTATGAAATTATATAAGCATTAAGACATTGGAGGCATTATTTGGTGCCTAAGGAGTTTATAATATTTATAGATCATGAAGCTTTGAAGTATGTGAATACACAAAAGAAGTTGAATAGTAGGCATGCAAAGTGGGTTTCTTATAGGGGTATAATTTTGTGTTGAAATATAAATCAATAAAATAGAATCAAGTAGCTGATGCATTAAGTAGGAGGGTAGCATTATTAACTACTATGGTGGGTGAAGTAGTTAGATTTGATGATATTAAAGAATTATATGACACTGATCCATATTTTGGAAAGATAGTTGAACAGTGTAAGAATTTATTAATATGTGGGATAAATATTATTCATGATGAGTATCTTATATAAGAAGGTTATCTCTTCAAAGGGAAACAATTATGAATTCCATTTGGGTCTCTACGATACAATATAATAAGAGAATTACATAGTGGTGGTTTGGCTAAATATTTTGGTAAGATAAAGATAATAGCTTTGGTGGAATAAAAGTATTTTTGGCCAAAGATTAAGAGAGAAGTGATAAGGTATGTTTCAAGATGTAGAATATGCTAGGTGGATAAAGGACATGCACAATATACTCGGCTATACATGCCATTACTAGTTCCAAGAAGACCATGGACATATTTGAATACGGATTTTATGTTGGGATTACTAAACACACAGAGAGGCAACGATTCAATTTTTGTTGTTGTAGATAGATTTTATAAAATGGTTCATTTCATTGCATGTAAGAAAACCAATGATGCCACTAGAGTTTTAAAATTATTTTTTATGGATATTGTGAGATTACATGGTGTTCCAAAAAATATTACTTTAGATCAGGACATGAAATTTCTAAGTAATTTTTGGAAGACTTTGTGGAAGAAGATGGGTACTAAGCTATAATTCAATAGTTCATATCATCCACAAAAAGATGGATAGATAAAAGTTGTGAATAGGAACTTGGGAAATTTATTGAGATGCATAGTGGGAGAGAAGCCAAAATAATGGGACTTGGCTTTACCACAAGCTGAGTTTGCATATAATAGTTCAGTGAATAAATCAATAGGAGTAAACTTTTCAAATTGTTTATGGGAGAAATCCTATGGGTATTTTATATTTGGTACAATTTCTAATTCTAGATCAAATTAGTGATGATGTAAAAGCATTTGCAGAGCATATAAAGTAGTTGCAAGGAATAAAAAGAAAGTTATAGGAAAGTAATGAGAAATATAGAGTAATAGTAGATGTCAAAAGAAGATCTAAGATATTTGAAGGATAGTTGGTAATAGTTTACTTGAGGAAAGAAATATTTCCAAAAGGAACGCACAACAAGTTGAAATATGAAAAAATTGGACCATGCAAAATTGTGAAGAAAATCAGCGATAACGCATATGAGGTGAGTTTACCATAGAATTTTGATACATCTCTAGTATTTAACATTTAAAATTTATATGAGTTCCATGGAGAAGATGTTGAATATGATGAAGATGATGAAGATTAAGAAGTAAATTGGGATCTACATGTTCCAAAGAAGAAGACAAAAAAATAGTGCAGGTTTTGGATATGAAGATAGTGAACACAAGGCAAGGGAATTATAATAGGTATTTAGTGTAGTGGAAAGGATTATAGCAGGACAACACTTGGATTAAAAAATGGGAGCTGAAGAAGATTGATAAGGAAAAGTGGTAGCAGTATAATCAGGCCAACTCATAAGAGCTGAGATGTTTTCAACCAGAGGAGAATGATGTAGAAAAAATAGGGTAAACTTTTGGAGGCCATAACTTTTAACCCATAGCTCTATTTGAACTCTTCCATGTGCCAAAATGGTTATATAGAAAAGTACATTTCTATACCTAGGAAGTCCTACCTACCTAGGAATGTTTTCAATATTTTTTAGAGTCCATACGTGATCATCTAAGGGTTTAAAATGTGATTTAGTGATTTTTTAGGTTTTTTATATTCTTAAAAATTATATATTTTTAGAACCAAAAATCAACTTTAGTTAAATGTTTTTTCATAGTCTAATTATAGTGTTTAGGATATGTCAAGAGATTTTTGGGCTATTTCAAGAGTTTTTAAAAGTAGGCATTTTTTTTAGATTTTAGGTTTTTTTGAATTTTGCATGTAAACTCTAAATTCTGAGTTGAGGCTTATTTAACCATGGTGTGGGTTTGTAATTATTTCAAGAAATCAATATGAATCAATTTAGAGTATTGTTTCAAGATCTTGGCCTATTGGTAATTTTCTTATTCTTGTTAGTTTTTGGGTTAATTAATTTCATAAATGTAAAATCAAATGATAAACATATTTTCTTATGTGTCCAGTGAAACAAAACCAAGCTACATGTAATTTTATTGAAATATAATGAAACCATGTCTTCTAGATTTAACTCAGACTTCCAACAAAGTTGATATGCATATCCATACAAATAACAAAAACATTTGAAACATGCATTCATTATTATATCTTTAAATCAAGAAAATACCTAAATCATACCTTATTGAATTTTCATGAAAACATTCTCAAATCTCACTGTATTTTCTTCAACCCTTCAATAATTTTTCCAACCAATGATTTGCTTGTGAAATAAGCTTGAAATCAAATGAGACCAAAATAATGAAATTCACCACTTTAATATTATCATAACTAAAACTTATTTTCTAAGATGATGTTTTCACATGATATTTGATTTCATAACTTCTAAGAACTTACTAACCATTCCTATCAAACTTAGGAGCTCACTAAATGACACAGCGAGCTATTTTATTGATTACAAAATCAACCACCAATCCCATAGACCAAGGCAAGTACCTTAAATTAAATGTCAACAATCTACCAAATATTCCAAATCAAACCTTAAGTTGTAATTGATTTATTTCATTCACTACCAAATCTATGGTGAATCACCAGTTAAAACTTCTAACAATGTCTCAAACTATGCAAATTCACCATGATCACCATTACATTGGTTAGCTTAGGAACTTATTCAACATGGTAATTAAACCATGACACCACATTCGAAGTGAATGTCTCAAAGTGTATGAATTATAACTAGGGAATGTTAATATTACCACTTAGTTAATAAAACATATATAACTCTTAGGAATGCATATAAGTACATAAATGTTTACAACCTAGGTCATTATTACTCAAGTTTTAAGTTTTCAAAATATTCAAAAATATTATAGAATTATGTGATATAAATCATATTTATTCAAAACATATATGTCATAACAATAAAATTGCTATCAAAATTGCAAAACCATTTTTGAAAACCTTCTTATCAAAGCAACAAAATCTAGAATGCTAAACAATACATGTTATGGATTTTGAAGACACGTGGTGATAAAAAAATAACTTTAAATACATTAATTTATATGAGTAGTAACTATATATGTATTTGACTTGTTTTAATCACTTCAAATATGACCAAGTGTTATAATATAATATGAGAATAATATGTTTATCTGATTTGACACTAAATGTGTATTTTATCAAGCTTATACAAAACATTGCTACTATTATGAAATAATGTATACACTGTAGGATGCCTCTACAAAAAATTAGATATTGATACTAGAACCTATTTAATTTAGAACAAATGTATAGTTTCAAAACCAATTATAACATTAAAATTAAAAATTTCATTCAAATATAGTAATTAAATGTCTGTCTATGTACAAAAAAAAACATATTTGATTGTATAAAAATGAGTTGGTCCCTTCCATAATTTTAAACTTCATGACACTAGGTCATCTACATGTTATAGTCATAAACATGATAAGACCCTTAGTAAAGAAAGGGGGTGATAAAAAAAGGCTTAACACTAGTAACTTTACTATCTAATTTTACTTGTAAAATTGGGTTGTAATTATAAATTTCTTCTTGAGAACCAATTAAATTGAGAGTGTGATACAAGTTTAATTATTTCTCAAGAAGCTATGAATGAACCCCTTTGAAAATGATAAAACTACTAAGGGATGAAATGTTTGGAAATCATGGCATGAAGAAAGTAATAGATTAAATAAGGAGATTTAGGCTGGATAAATAGCTAATGTAGAGTCTTGAATATAGATTCTAAAAATTTAGTAATTCTTCTAATACATATATATTTAGTTCATTTTTTAGTCATATATATATTTTTAGAATGATCATATGAGGATATATTAGCAATTGAAAACTTACAGTGATATGGTAGTTCTTACAATATTTTTTCCTTATAATGATAAATACTTTGCTTATTGAAACAAATGTTGATCCAAAAAACAAGAAAATAAATAAATAATGATGAAAACTAAAGAAAACACAAAATAAAAACCAAAAATAAAACAAAAAAAGCAAAGGAAATTAGCTATGAAACAAATTTAAATGATGTATATTGATTGAATAATGCAGCCAATTTCCATCTAAATCTTATAAGTGAAAGGTATTATTTCCAAAACAAAAATAATTTTGTAAGGATCAAGCCAAAGAGAATCAAACTTATGATTTTTTCCTAAGTCCTCATGTGATTTATCTTAATAAATAACAAGATCACCAATTTTAAAACATTTACTAGAAACCTTTTTTTCAAAGAGCTTTTTAATTTTTCCTTAGCCTTTTCTAACTTTTGTAAAATAATAACTCTAGTTTCATCTAAAGCTATCAAATCATTAAGTCTTTGTTTGATTAAATTTGTATATTTTTGATAAGTATTGTAAAATAGTATGAGTAGAATAAATTTTAAATTTAATAGGTAATGTCGCTTCAAATCTATAGGCTAACATAAAAGGAGAGTAATCGGTAGTCACTTTAACAATTGTATGATCAATCCATTAAACTTCAAAAATATTTAGATGCCAATCATTTTTATTCTCATAAACTGGTTTTTTCATAATAGAAATATAAATTTTATTTGTAGATTCAGCTCGTCGATTCACTTGTGGATAATACTTCGAATAATGACTCAAAATAATAGAATAACATCCCAAAAAATCTAAATATTCATTTGAAATAAATTAAGGATTATTTTTTGAGATAATTTCATATGGATCTTTGAATATAGATAATATCTAATTTTTAACAAAATGAAATGACTTTAGTTGTAACTGAAGTTTTTAATGCTTTAGCTTCAGGCCATTTTATAAAGTAATTAGTAGTAGTACAAATATTGTATGGTCAAATGAATAAGGAGGATGAATATTTGATATAAAATAAATTCTCTATTTGGTGAAGGGTATCAGGAATGACAAGATTGAAAAGCATTATTAGTAACTTATCTCTACCAACAAATAATTGATAAGACATACATGCACAAACCAACTTATAAACATCTTGAAACAAGGTAGAATGATAATAACTTGAATATAAAATATTATATTAGTGATATTTTCTACATAATGACCACCAAAACTAACTTCATGACATTGTCTAAGTACTTTCTAAGTTTGTTCATGAGTTAATCATCTTAACAAAACACCATCTCTATTTATGTAAAACAAAAAGGTTCTAATAAATAGAATTTCAAACCCTAAAGTCTTAAAGTTCCTCCATATATTTTACCTAAATTTCTAGGACATAAATGATTTTTAAAATAATAAACTAAATCATGATACCATTCATCTTCAACCAATAATAAAGCTTAGTCATTCATTTTGTGACCAAATTTAAAATTTCTAGATAAATCAGTAAATTTCATCGATTGAAAATGAGGCTTAGCACATACAAAATCATCAATATATAAAGATGAAACATTTATATTAGAAGAAGCATTTTTAGCCAAATGTTTTGCTAAATCATTACCTTTTATAGTCTTGGATGTTTAGAATTTAATATCTAATTATTGAATCCTTAAAATCCACTCTACTATCCTTCCTTAGATGGTTGTTTTAATATATAATAAAGGACAATTAGATTATATCTCACAATAATCTTATTACTCATCAAAAGATAATGAAATTTGATTAAAGAAGAAACTAATTCAATTATTTTTTTAATAAGTTGGTAAATGGTTTTTGTATCTTTTAAGACTTAGCTCATATAACCAATAGGCTTTTCT
This sequence comes from Torreya grandis, assembly GCA_037957365.1. NCBI lineage: Eukaryota > Viridiplantae > Streptophyta > Pinopsida > Cupressales > Taxaceae > Torreya > Torreya grandis. The sequence goes on along the minus strand of JARHVA010002107.1, from coordinate 312,957 downwards.
TCATTATTTTCATTATTCTAGGTAATTACAACACCTATGGTTTTATCAGTTACGTTTATAAAAATAATAAAATATTTGGTCAAATCAGGTTTTTCAAGTACATGTACAGTTGTAATGGCAATCTTAATATTATTAAAAGTAGATTTTTCTCCTGAATCTCATACATATGATTAGTTTTTCTTTAACATAATTTGTAATGGATTGGATTTATCAACAAGATATAATATAAATTTATGAACAAAATTGATTTTTATAAAGAAAGATCCACAACCAAATTGGTCTTTAGGAGGTGAAAATTCTTTAATTTATTTTATACATTTAGGATCAATAAAAATACCCTTTTTGAAAATTATATGCCCTAATAATTTAACTTTAGTAACACCAAAGATAAATTTCTTGGGATTAAGATAAATACCATATTTCCTACATCTTGTGAAAACTTTATGAAGATGATCTATCTATTTTTTTCTCTTTTTTCAAATGATAAATAAAATAATCTAAGTATACTTGAATGACTATGCCAATTAAGTCATCAAAATCCACATGTATAACTCTCTAAAAAGTGGCACCTACATTCATGCAACCAAAAGGTATTTATTAAAAGTAAATGTCCCTGTATGAGTAGTAAATGTTATCTTATGTCTATCATCTAAATTAACAAATATTTGATTATAAACTAAATATTCATCAAGTAAAGACATCATTTCATATCGTCCAACATGTTGAAAGATTTTGATCAATGCTAGGAAGAAGAAAATTGTCTTTTATACTAGCCTTATTTAAATATGTGAAATCTACACATAACCTAATGTCACAATTTTTATTTTATATACTTACTAGATTACCTACCCAATCATAATATGTTACAGGTTAAATGATACCACCTTTAAGTATATTAATAAGCTTTTTACTGATGGTGTCTCATAACAAAAGGATTATACTTATCTTTTTCCTAACAAGTTTTATACCAGGATTTATAGGAATATCATGTCTAATTATGTTGGTATCATAACCTTTTAGGTATTTATATGACCAAGAAAAAATGTCAATAAATTCCTTTAATATTTTAATAAACTTAATCTTTTCCTCAATTGTGCATTGTATTCTTAAAAATATAAATTTAGGTTCTTATTTAGTACCAAAGGTTAATAGGAATATTTTCACTAATTATTCTCCTATAAGGCTCTTTAATTCATGAAATCCTACACTGATCATTTAGAGTGAACATTGATTCTATACTAACTAAACCAACAAGTAATTTATTATTACTTAACTATAGATAATCACCACTATTCAACACATAATTATCATAATAAAAATAATTGCCTTTAATAAAAGAGTCAATATGTTCATCATAGTTTAAAACATGCTAATTTTCATTCAAATAAAGAATTTTGGGTCTTAAAACTTCAAAAAATTAAAGTCAACAATTGATTTGCTTTCACTTAGAGTAGGATTTAAAGAAAAAATAGTGGGCTTGTTAGCTCAAACATTAAAATCTCCAAGTATGTGAGTAATATTAAAGGATTACAAAATTTCAATCAAAGACCAAACATTTTGAGTTTATATATCTAGACGAGTTTGATTAGTTTTATACATATTTCTAAATTGTAATAATTAACTCTGAATCTCTGAAGGCTTCTAATTATTTAATTTTAAGTTTAATTTTCTCTTTGAAACCTAAAAATAGATCTTTAAATTCTATTATTATTATTATTATTTTTAAAAGATAATTTGTAATCATAATGAAATATTTTACCAACTAGAAAAATTAAATATATTCCAACACCACTACCATGTTGCAACCATGCCCCATGCATATATAAAGACCATAAACTATCTTTAGAAAGGGTATTTTATTTCTAGTTTTTAGGTTTATCTAAGGTCATCAACTCATAAATACCAATTTCAGTTTCCACATAAGCAATAATAGTAGGAATGGAATCAATAGGATTAATAAACCATTCTTCTCTTTGTATAAAAGAGATCTTATTACCCACTAGAATCTACGTTGTATCATTTTTTTTTATGAAAATACTAGTTTCTTTTGACCAACCTCTTCCTAAAATCATAGCATAATTATTAGGAATATCCAATACCTAAACATTGGTCATACATCTAATTCTTTCATCTTGTGTAATTTTGGTAATAATATTATAGAAATTATCATAACTCTTAGTTTTTGATGAATCAAAACTTGTAAGTTTCCAGTTATCAGTTTCATAAGAAATGACCAATTGGTTAGCAATAAATTTAGGCATTATATTCTTAGAAGCACTAGTATGTAGAATACAATTATGGATAATCCTATTATAAATTTTAACAAATACATAAAAAGGAGGTATGTAATCAATATGGAGATCATAATTCTAAAAAAAAATAATTGATTATAATTATTCATTATTTTTTGTTTCTTATTTAAATTTGAGCACATCCTTAGAATTTGGGTTTTTAATGGAATCATTAATTTTATCAAGCTATCCAAGTAAACCAACAACCTGTAAAAATAAAAAAACTTGCTTTAATAGTAGCAAAACAATATATAATATTATAATCACCAACATCTAGATGACATATATGAGTGTAGTTTTTGGGATTATAAGGAGGCTATTAAAGTATTAAAACTAGTTGATAAAGGGTTATTTTGTTGGGAACTAATTATAGCATTATCATATAAGATATTATTTTGCATACCTTTGCCTTTATCATGATTTATAGAAGATGACTAATTATCAATTGGGTTAGAATTATCATTTTGATTAGAATAGTCTCTTTGTCTAGTATTGAAAATATAAGCATTTGTAGTTTTGACATCATCTAAAGATTAATCAAATCCACACATGTTTATATCATCAATAAGGTCAATATAAATATTATCCTTTTCTTGGAAATATATTTTAAATTTTTTCATAGATATACAAGTGATAAAATCATGATCTAATTCACATACATTATACTAATGAACTTTTTATTTAGCTATACCTTTTTGAAGAAGAGAATATTTACCTTATTTAGATGGATTATCACTAATTTTATGCTTGACGATGACCAAATCATTACTAAGGCTATGAATGAATTTTTAAATTTTTGCATTATCAAAATTTAAACTTGTTTCAACTCTATAATTAAAACCAACATATTTTCATTTATTTTCATAATCAATAAAATAATTTATATTTTCATCGTAATCTACCATAGATTTGTCTTGTAAAAACATTTTATACTTTAAAGGCAAATCATTACAAAAATATAATCTAAATAATCTCTTTAAGGGTCAAACATCACATGCAATATTTTTTTTCAATCTAGTAAATCTACTTATGAATCAATAAACTATTTCACCTAGATTAACAGAGATATTAACTAATTCATTGACTAAATATAAATCTCATTTAATTTTTCCAAAGTAAAGTTATAACCACTACTCTATATCATTCCAAATGACACTTTTAGGAAGATTAATAAAATATTGATAATATTTAACTTATAATGTTTGTGATAAAACTCTAAGAGAAAAATTTTCATTCACAACACTAAGAGTAGAATAAATTAACTTAAAGGCATCTGAATGATCTTCCCAAGATTCACCAAGGATTCTATAATCACACTTTCCATGACCCTACCCCTCCCTATGATTACACATCAGCTCATGTGAAAACTATTGACCTTGGTCATCCTAATTTGAGACATTTTCCACTCACTTTGACCTCTCCCACATCATATTATTACCCTCTATACATCCTTTGTCCATTTAGGCCCTTCCACATGCAAGACATGCCATTTAGAGACCTTTGAAGCCTTTTGAGAGCCTGTTGACTAGCCTAAACCCCTTTTTGACCTAGAACATGGCTTGTGTGAAGGAAACCCATGGCTTAGGCTACATGTTTCCTTAGAAAAAGCCATGGCCTAGGTAGAATATGTTAAAAGGTACCAGTGTGGACCCAAATGATAAAAAATAGCTAGTTTTAGGTCTTTGGGTATATTGGGGTTGGGATATATACCTCATTCTCATTAATTTGAGACTCTCTCTTGATAAATTTATTTATTTAATCTTTCCACTTGATCAATTCATTGGAATCTTGGCTACCTGCTTGAATCTCTTTTGATTCTTGCTTGGCACAATAACTTCCATTGTGATAGGGGATGCCCTACATTACTGTAGCTATTCTTGGTGATTTTTATTACTATTGATAGTGTTCCTAAAGCTATGGGTTTCTCCTTTCTCCCTCAAGACTTTATTACATCTATTTTTTGCTTCTTGCATTAGATCTTCCACAAATCGATGGATTCTCCTTCACCTCCTCCACAACTTTTGGCTTTTGGTCTAGACTCAGCTTACACACAACCTGATCTTCTTCCTTTATTGCCTTTTAGCTTACATAATTTGTTGGTATAATTTTTTCACATCTCTTTGAAGTTGGATGTGAGGTCAATTTTGTTTTCAAAGTGAAATTCTTTATTTATTTGTAGTAGTATACATACTAGGGTTTGATTTGTTTTAGTGATTTAGTTATTTTGTACGTTGTTTAAATTAATTTATAAATTTTATGAATTCATATGTGGTTACAAGATATTATCATTTCTTGAAATATTTACCATTACATGTTTTTTCTTGCATTGGAAAAATTTTCATTACATAGTAGGACTTCACATGCTCAGAATGATCTATACAAGTTGCTCAAACAATCTCTCTCTCTCTTGCTAAACTAGAACATTGCATTGCTAGAAAATAGTAGTATTAATTTAGAAAGATATCTCAAATATAAAATAGGCATGCACTTTAAAACTTTCTTGAAAACGTCTTTATTGCTTAAAATGGTTTTCATTTGGCCTCAATATGCCTTAGCTTTTAGATTTACATTTTAGTTGTTATCTTTCTCTATTTGGTATTGTTATTTTTGCTTCATTTATGCAATCAATAGCCTAGTCTTAGTTACTTGTTTTACTATGGTTGGACTAGCTAAAGGTAATTGCAAACTTTGTGTGCTTGTTCATGCTAGAACCAAATTGGTTTACAAGTCTATCTATAGCTTGGTGTAAGCCAACAAATTGGATAGCCACTATAGACCTCCTTTATCCCATAGAAGCCCTAAGCCTTCTAGCTTCTTAGTGGTTTGCTTTAGAACCCTACCAAACACTAGTGGTTCCATTAAAATTCTTGGAGCTACATTATTACATGTCCTATGGGACCTCATATATGATGTCACATTATATCTATACCATTTAGAGATATTTTAGATAATTCCCCTCTGTTATCTATTAGGATTTGCTTTTAGTGGTGTTTCAGCTCTCACCTTAGTTATTTCCTCTTGCTTTGGTTTTGTGTCTTTCTCCCTATTGATTATTTGTTGATTTGCCTTTTCTATTATCTTTCATGTGTCTCATGCTTCATTGCATCCATGGTTGATTCCCACCCTTAGGATGCCAATCTTGGTAGATTGAGGGTCTCATCCTTAACCTCACTAATGAGAAATCTACATTTGTAATGGAACACCATACGACCCAAGAGATTCCCTTAACTCAATATGGTAGTCTATACCCTCTCACATTCAAAATGGAAAAATATTGGTATAACTATAACCAACATAATTTGTATCCTTTTCACTAGTTTGAGCTTCATTTATCTGAGGTTGTTTCATCTCAACCTCATATCATGCCTCATTCACCCGTTCAAGGTGATGAGGATCTCCTTACATAACTAGGACTTGATGATCTATGTGTGATCATTAAAAATTATTGTATATGTATTTAAGTGAATTAAGTGCTTCCTTCTCCCCCTAGGAGTTGGTGGTGTGATTCTTTTAGAAATAGAGCCTGTACCTACTTAGTTTTGAGTGCCTTGACTAGTTCTCACATGAGTTCCTTACCTTTTTCCTAGCTAGAGACTCTAGAGAAATAACATCCTTATATATATATATATATATTTTGGGTCACAGGTATTCTAAATCAGTGATGTATCCCCATCCTCAGGGTTCCTCCCATCCTCTTAGTCCTTCTTTTAGAGTTTATAATGGGTATGATAATTTTAATCACCATTTATGGACTAGAGATCCATGGGATGCATATCAGGAGCATTTATGGCCACTGATTAACCCTCATCTGATGGAAAATAACTAAAATCATAGAGATATTGGTCATCAAGACTATTTCCATGAGTATGCCATGTCTTCCCATCATCCCCATGAGGAACATCACACTTCCCATGTCCATTCCCCACCCAATGGTAGAGATGATTTACATCATGAGCATCCTCCCTATTAGGAGCCATATTGACATCATCATCCCCATGGTCATGGTCATGGTAATGACTATAGGCATAGTAAATTTAATTAAAATCATGACCCTCTCTCAGATTTTGTCATCGACTTACTATCAACCATATTTATGAGGATCTCTGTTGGAATCCTATAGCCCTATGGGTTTGTGCTATTCCCATTCCTACTCCTATCCCTGAACTACCTAAGTTTAATGGGATACGTGACTTAAGTATTATGGAGAATATTAAGGTTTTAATGATGGTTTGTATGAATTGAAAATAAGATAAAGGCACGATGTTGAATCTCTTTACTCATTCTCTATGAGCCAAAACTCTTGTATGGTTTTAGAATTTGTCAACATATTTTCTCTCTAGTTTCTAGCTCCTCCTAGATGACTTCCTCCAATATTTTAATATTTTTAGACCCTTTAACCTTAGCATCCAGTCACTCACCTCCATAGCATAGGCTAAGGGTGAGTTGAACTTTGATTTTGTGCATAGATGGTGCTCAGTTATTCATACATGCAAGTCTACATTCTTGGATGACCAACTTTATGATATCTTCACATGATTATTGAGGTAAGAGGTTCACCTTGAGGTCCTCAAGTGTGAACCTACCTCTTATGATGAAGTTATTAATGAGTGTTTGAATATCAAAGTGTTCAAGGTGAATGTGGGCATATGGCCCATCCATTTTCAAAAGTCATCCTCTTTGTATGATCTCAACCATGATGCAATCGGTGATGGTGTCACTAATTCACCTCCTAAAAAGAAGAAAAAGGACAATTATAAGGTGAATGCCTTAAGAAAGAAACTAAATAAAAAAGTCTTTTGAATTAGTCATAATATATTAATGGATGGTATTTCCTTATAACCTCACCAATATTTACAATTTCCATCAGATGAGGGGTATATTGATAATAATTGTGCTACCCAAAAGTCTAGTGGGTAAGCCTCACCTATGTCATAGAGTTATCCACTTTTAGAATCCAATCACAAGTTGAATGTTTTCAAAGAGCCTATTCCTAACCATGACAAGGAGAAGAAGAAGAAAAAATGAAGAAATAAAAATCTAAGGACCCAAATTCCCCTTCTTACTCTTCCACCTCTTTTGACTCCTCTTCCTAGGCTGACCTGAGAGGGAAAGCCAAGTGTGAGAGTAACAAGGTTATTACTACTATTAACATAGCCTCTTCTAGGTATGAGTGATTTATCAACTCATGCTTTGGTCAGACCATTAATCTTGTTAGAGAGACTAATGGTATTGGGCCCCATATCCATTCTATAAGGGTAGGAAATCCTAAGGTCAAATTTGAATTTAGGCATAACATCCCTCCCTAAGCTAGATAATGTCCTTACTCTATCATAGAGGATTTTCAAGGCCTCTCGACTAGAATCTCCATCTGAGACCTTCTTTTCCTTTTCCTTGAGAAAAAGGGCCTCATCTTTGATGATATTGGTCTCTCTTAAGAGGGTCTACTACATGATGATGTTGAAGTGTTATTCAACTTTGATGCACATGAGCAGCCTCATCCTCCCATCATATCCTTCAACCCAACCTCTTTTCTAGATGCTTCAATTATTGTAAAGTAGGCTCAGTTCCCTCTCTCTATCAAGAATTATATTAATGATTATGGTGTTAAATGGTACATCATAGATGAAGGAGATGCATTAAATATCATGTCTCTAATGTGTTCAATGAGTTCAAGATCAGTTACAATAAGCTCTCTAATTCTTGCCATAACTATGCTAGTTTTAATAATGACATAGTTATGTCAGTGGAGAACATGAAGCTATATGCCAAATTTGGCCCCAAGATAGTTAGAATCAAATTTTGTGTGATATACCTAGATATTTTAGACAAAATTATTCTTTACCATCCTTAGAACACTACCATATAGGCCTTCACATTGGCTACATTTTGTATGGTTTAGTTTTTGCATGAAGGTGAGGTTCACACCATGGAGGATGACCTAGATCCCTGGGCATTTCTCTACACAAAGATAAATCCCTTAGGTGAGGCTTTGGATATCACCTCATGGGGGTCTATTGATTCTCATACACCTCCTATTTATTAGTCTTATTTATTTAAGGATGAATGTTTTGATCCAGTTGAGTATCGAATAGTGTTCACTCTTTTAGAGTCTGATGTGCATCAACTGACTCCCTCTTTCTTTTTGTGATGTTAGGTCATCTCATCTATTTTCAAAGACATATTCTAGGATGTCTTCCTAAACATTGAGCTTCCCCTTATATCACATGGTTCCTATTAGAATATTAGCTCTCTCAATGTATCTCCCATTGAGGTTGCTATAGTAGATGAGTTCGATCTTGAGTGTTATTCTTTCCATATTATAGAATACAACCCAATCAATAAGAGGAAAGATTAAAAGAAGCTCATGCCTATGTACCCTACATGCCACCATCCTCTTACTTATTTAGGTTTAGAGGTCTCATTCACTAACAATGACCTTACCTTCAACACTCCTACATTTTAGGTCATGACTGATGAACCTAAGAATATGTGTGCTCTATCTCCTTCCTCCCTCATTTTACAAATTATTCGTCCCCTTTATAGGCTAAATAGTGGCCTACTTTAGGGGTAAGCCTTTATTTATGGAGAAGTGGTTGGTTTCCCTTGGGGCAGGCTTTAACTTGGGCTTGTGGTGTTTTGTTAAGCCTCATAGCTTATTAAAACATCCTCTCTAGGCCCCCATGGGATATTTGGTAGATTTCCCCTCTCATGGCATCCATAATCATATCCTTATGGGTCTCCTTGGCCATTTTTCTTATGCACTCATCCTTAGATACACCTTGATATAGAAGTAGATTCTTTTTCTTCTTTTAGTTAGTTGGGTTACTACTCACTTGTAATTAACCCTCTACCAACTCCCTCTTTTATTTTTTATAGTTCTTGTAGGTGGTGTGGGTTAGTGGTTATGGTTGGTTGAGAATTGTTCTATACTTCATTTTGAATGAGCCTCCTACCACCCCTCTTCACCTTGCATTAAGGTTGGTATTGAGGCACTCTCTCACAATTGGCCATTGTGCATTAGCATTGGCTCTACTAGTTGAGATACCTTTCATCTTTCTAGTACCTTGACTCTACCTCACATCATCACACTAGAAAAACATGACTTTGGATTAGTTATATGACTATGATAATGAGAAAAACATGTTTAGACAATCTCAATAACTATTTTTCTCATCTTTCCCCCATCTTGTTCCATTCTAGACAAGTTTTGTTCCCTTTTCAAGCTCTTCAGGCCTATTTTTGGCATCTTTTGGTCTAGGCCATAATTGATTGGGTGAAGCTATGGCCTGGACCAGCTAGGTCATGGCCTGGGATAGAATCTTTTTTTACCTTCTTTGAGCCTCTATTTTATCTCATTATTTCTCTCAAAACCATCGAACCTTCATCTTTTAGGTTTTGACCCATTTTAGATGCAATGGAAGGGTCCATTTCTCTCTCTTAGGCCTCTTTAGGTGTGTTTTAGGACCATTATAGTTGATTAGATCCCTAGGTCCTCTAACCTATTAGACCCATGTACTCCTTTTTGGATACACCTTGAGGGTAATTTTTAGGTATTTTGCCCATTTTTGCATTCTAGACCACAAAACCTCCTTCTTAGGGGTTTTGGCATGTTATAAGTGAATTTAAATATTCCATTTTTTAATTTGAGGCTTATTTGGGCCTAATCTGACCCCATTTTGGTCCCCAAGACTCTTTTTAGGTCCCTATTGACCATCTTGAGCTTTGTGTCCCATCTCATGGACACCTAGGGATATAACTTACTTGTTATGCTTCTTTTAGTTAGTCATTTATCTATTTTTCCATAGTTGATCAATTCTAACTCCCTCTCTCTATCTTATTCATCATGGTTGTAGGTAGGGTTATCAACTAGTTATGGTGGTTTAGGAGTTTCTCTAGTCATGTTGACTTGTCTTCATCTTATTTGAACTTCCTCCCACTTTCCATTTGTTACCTCTCACCATGGCTAGTGTTGCTCAACCACTGTGATTGTGGCTTGATTTCATTATTTGTTTCCCTTGTGTAACTTGCTTACATTATTTTATTTTGAGATCACCTTTTTGTAGTTGTTAGTCTTGAGTTTTCAACCCCCATCATGGTGCACCTCTTAGTGGGGATTCAAAATAATGGTGGTAGTTAGGGAAACCTAGGAGTAATAGCTATGACTTAGGTTATCAATGATTAATTTGGCCATAAGCTTGTTGTAGCTAGTTTCTTCTTTACCACTAAGATGAATAATGTCACCAAGTATCATGCAATCATCAATGCCTTAACCAACACCCATGAGTTAAGCACATTTTTTGTGTATTTAGTTTTTGAATCACTCTTAGTCAAGTCTCAAATCACTAGTGTCTAGGTTGTCTTTAGCTCTAAGTTGGTCCCCCTCTTCAAGGTGATGTGAGATTTTCTCTCTTTCTTTGAGGATTTCTAGTTCACCCATATCCCTTGTAGGGAGAACACTAAGGTTGATGCCCTAATGAATGTCATTTTGGATAATATGATTTGATTTGATATCAATTGTGTCCCTTCTTTGTAGGAGATGGAGCTAGAGTTAGATTTTGGATTACACAACATTCACACTCTCACTCGTAGATCGTGTCATAAATTTTTTTTCCACCATCCTTATCAAGTAAGTGTAGATAATTCTTCCTTTAATCTTTTTAATTCTTTCTTTCCTTTTCTTTGGTGTGTCTTCCATGTATTGTGAAACACTCCTTATTCATTTGAACACCAACTTCTTATTCCTTAGGGGTATATGTAATCATACTTCCCATGACCCTACTCCTCCTTATTATTACACATCAGATCACATGTAGAATAATGAACCTAGTCATCCTAATTTGACACATTTTCCACTCTCTTAGACCTCTCTTGCATCATATTCTTACCCTCCATACATCTTTAGTCCATCTTGGCCCTTTCACATGCAACACAGGCCCTTTAGAGACCCCTTAGGGCCTTTTGGGAGCTTGTTGACTAGCCTAAACACTTATTTTACCTAGGATGTAGATTTTGTGAAAGAAACCTATGGCTTAACCTGCATGTTTCCTTCACAAAATTTTTGTCCTAGGTAGAATACATGTAAGAGTGCCAGTTTAGACCTAAATGGTCAAAAATGACTAATTTTAGGTCTTTCAGTGGATTGGGGTTGAAATATATGCCTCACTATCATTCATTTTAGCCTCTCTCTTGATCAATTTCTTAATATAATCTTCCTACTTGATTAATCTATTGGAAGCTTGGATGCCTCTTTGAATATCTCTTGATTCTTGTTTGGCACAATAGCTTCCATTGTGACAGGGGATGCCCTACATTGTTACAACTATTCTTGGTGATTTTCATTATTATTGACAATGTTCCTAAAGCTTATGGGTTTTTCCTAGCTCCCTTAAGACTCTATTTTACCTATTTTGTGCTCCTTGCATTGGCTCTTCCATAGATTGGTGGCTTATCCTTCACCTCCTCCATAACTTTTAGCTCTTTGTCTGGACCCAACTTATAGATAGCTTGATATTATTCCTTTCTTGCCTCTTATCTTGGAAAATAGGTTTTTAGAAAGTTATCACATCTCTTTGAGTTGGATATGAGGGCACTTGGATTTACAAAGTGAAACTATTTATTTATTTATAGTAGTATGTATTCCACGGTTTGATTTGTTTTAGTGATTTAGTTATTTTGTACATTGTTTAAAATAGTTTTTGAAGTTTATGCATTCATATGTGGTTACAATATATCTTCATTGACTAAAATATTTACCATTACATGTTTATGATTTCATTGGAAACATTTTCATTACATAGTAGGACTCTACTTGCTCAAAATGATCTATATAAGTTGCTTAAACAATCTCTCTCTCTTGCTAAACTAGAACATTGCATTGCTAAAAAATAGTAGTATTGATTAAAAAAGATAAATCTAGAATAGGCATGCTCTTGAACTCTTTCTTAAAAATGTTTTTATTTCTTAAAATATTTTTTAGTTGGCCTCAAAGTACCTTAGCTTCTATATTTACATTTTAGTTGTTATCTTTCTTCATTTGGTATTATTATTTTCACTTCATTTATGCAATCAATAGCCTAATCTTAACTACTTGCTTTACTGTGGTTGGATCAACTAGAGATACCTACATAATTTTTGCACTTATTTGTGCTATCCCTAACCTAGTTTACAAGTATATCTATAACTTGGTGCAATCTATAAAACTGGATAGCTACTATAGACCTCTTGTATCCCATAATATCCCTAAGCCTTCTAGCCTCTAAGCAGTTTAATTTGGTACCCTACCAAACATTGGTGGTTCTATGTAGATTCTTAGAGATATAGATTTTAGAAAACTTAGTAATATTAAGTCTTTTTAATGAAGTTTACCTAGAGCAACACCAATGTTAATAAGATTTATAAGAATCTAAGGATTCACTAAGGACTGAGCAACATCATAATCATAGTATAACTCTTCATTAGTTATTTTAGCTTGGTTTTTATTGTTTTGGAGGCTTGGAATTAGGTCTTGAAATATATGGTGTGCCTACTAAACTTGTGGTGCTTGTTTTTCCATTAGAAAATTTAGAAAATTCCACTACTTAACTTGGCTAGTTTAACTATGTAGCTGTGTTAGGGTCAGTACTGATAATAAAATATTCAAGGTGGAAAGAATTAGAAAGAAAACAAACTCTAGATTGAGGATTAGTAAGTAATATTTGTTCTCTTTATTGCCTAATTCAATGAATAGGTCCCTGAATATGATATCATGTTTCATGTTTAATATTCATTTATGTATCACTAATTTCTACTTCTTTTTTTCCTAGGTTATAACTCCAATGATATGGAGTAAATAGTAAGGTATATTATACCAAGTAAAGTGAGTTAGATTAAAAACATCAACTTGATCATCGAGAATATAAATCAACAATTGAATGATTAGAGGCAAACCTCTAATGGTCATGAATAAGAGTAATAAAAAAATAGAAAATAAAAGAGGATTTATAAAAAAGTGATCTCCAATGGAGTCACCGAATTTATTGATGATGAAAAATGTCACATCAAAGAATCAACCCTTTTGTCTATTATGAAGTTTAAAGTGAAATTATACTAGTCTAATCATAAGGGTTTAAGGAATAAAAATGATTCCAAAGACATGTAGAAGAGTTTTTTTCAAATGATCTTAGAATTAAAGAGTAAGTAAAATATTATGTAGTGCTCAATTACTATTTAGAAATTGAATATCACTTAAATATCAAATAAAATGAATTAGATTATACGTGTGTAATCTAATATATCTGACAAAGAAAGCCTTAAACAAGATAATCTCTTCAAGGGAAGATCTCTGATCCTTTAGATTTGTTTAATCAAATTATTTATAACTTCTTTATTTATATTGTAATCTCAAAATATGTCTAAAGAAAAGAAACTAAAAAAACTAAAAGATAAATAAAATAACTAAAAATGAAAACCAAAAAGTGAGACAGAAATAAAAACAAACATAACTTAAGAACTCAATAACCTACTTATAAAATTAAAAAAAACAATCTCTAAATTGAAAATAAACTACAAAACAATAACCTATACAAAATAAGAAACATGCAAGATAATATGCTCTAATCTAATCCTAAATAATAATTAAATCTAAGCTTGAATTAAAAGACTAATCTAAGAATGGATAAAATATAACAATTTAATATAAACACACACAAAAATTTAACTATAAAATTATTGAAATCAAGTAAATTAGCATATATTTAATACTATTATCTCTAACTTATAACCTAATTATGTTATTTAACCAAATAAAAAAACTGAATCAAAAAACATAATCTAAACAAAATAAAATACCAAAACAAAGATTCTAGATTACAAAAGACTTAATAGGTAATAAATGAATTGTAATTTGAAAATAAATATAAAGTCATAAATAAAAATAAAGGAAAAATAATACCGAAATGAAATAATAATAAACTAAGTGAAAATAACTAAAAACTAAAATGAATTAATAAAATAAAAAGATTAAGAATCTAATGTAAAAGAAATAAATTTAAGCTAAAACAAGGTTATATCTAATAAAGAAAAATAGAAGAGAATGTGGGTTCAAAAATAAGAGTAGTCTTATCAGACATTTGAAGAAACTTTATTTGAGAAACAAGATTTCATTAAAAATAATCTTTAAAAAGATAATTATTTATAATTGAGAGATAAAAAAATATCACATAAAGTGAGGTATTCATCATTATTCAGGTCAAGTATATGAGATTATGAACATATGAATGCATTACTAAAATCATCAATAGATATTAAGCCTAATAGACTTCAGATAATTAGTTTATAAACCAAACAAGAAACCTAGATATACCTACGCTAAACAAGTGAGTTACTTCACTATCAAAGAATGTATTATTTGATCTATCTACAAATATTTATTCAGTCTTAGAGATTGTTTACATAGAGAAAGAAGTAAGATGTGAACTTGAATAACTTAGTGATATTCAATACCTGCTATGTTTCTTCTTTTACGTTGTGACTTTGATCTATTTATAAAGTAATCTTTAGGAGATAGTTAAAACTAAATTATAACTAAATTGTTAATTAGTTATTGTTAACTTTAACTAAATTTTAAAAATCAACTAATCAACTGATAACTTAAACTTTAAATTTAGACTTAATAAAGTCTAAAAAAATCAAATCAATTAAATAGTAGACCAATAATAACTATAACAGGTGGGGGCCGATGACTCACTAGAATAAAATTAATATAAACATTTAATTATACATGACATTAATAATAAATAATAAAATTTAAATAGAATTAAATACTTAAAATATAAAAAACCATAAGCATTTCCATATAATTTCAATAAATCCCAAAAATAACAATCTACATAAAAACTAGTGTCATGTGCATCAAACTTATCAAAATCATATGCATAAATTCAAAGTATCACCATATCATGATAGGTATACAACAAGTCAAATTCAAAATATTCAACATGAACAAATATTAAAACTGGGTCTAAACCAAAAATTAACCCAATAAATGAAGCTCCCTTATCATTTTGGTACTATATGTACTCCATGGGTGCAATGAGAAGTTCCATCAATTTCATGCCCTTTAAATCATCAACTTCCAAATTAACCTTTTCTATTTCCTAGTCACTATAGGTTGGGATATAGGGATACTAGCATGTTTCCTATTTGAAGAATCAGGTATTTCAAGTTCAGGCGATGGAATTCTAGTGATTTAACTATTTTGGAAATTAATTTAAAACCCTAAGTAGATAAAATAACTGAGTATGTAAATCAGGGAATAAAATACTATAGTATAAAAAATAACTAATTTGTACAATAATTTATTTGTTTTCTTAGCCTATTAATAGAAATGAATTAAAAAATTTGTACTTAGCTAAACAATATGACTAAGATAGACAAGTGGAAGGATGGAAAGTGATGCAGGAGTAGGGTAGAGTGCCATCAATAGAGAATAGGTATTAGAACCCTCTTCAAACAATAGTGCATTCCTCTCTACTAATAATGCACTATGTTATTGGTCTTAAGTGTAACACTATTAACCATGTGTAGATTAAGTACTAAAATTTTGGGTAGACCTTCATTCTATTCTAAGAAGCCTATACCTGCATGACTAGGACCTAGATCATCATCTATGCTTTATTTTGATTGATTTCACTATGGAATCATAAGCCTCCATGATTTCTAGGGTTTTAATGAACACAAGTGTAAGAATAATGGTGTTATTAGGGTAATATTGATGTCACGTCAACACCTCATGTGATGAGCATTTAATACATACCAATAACTCAAACGGGGATCTTACTCAATGTATTTATCCTAATCTATGTGATGGTGCAAGTAAGAGTGATGCTAGTATGCATGACTATGAATGGCAATTTGAATTCTTTGATCATGAATTGAAATTAAAAATCTAAGTACAGTGTTAGGCTTCTATAGATGGATGTATGTAAAAATAGGGGTAAATGGGGATTAATAACCTTAATTTGCACAACTATTTCTGATCTTGTTTTTCATAATTGCAATTTAAGGGATAAATGAATGAGAGTGGTCTTTATATAGTTTTCTAATGCTTGTCAAAACATGAAATGAGTTTAGGTTGACCCTCAAATGTTTCAGGGAGTGTAAATATATCCATTAGGGGTGAAAGAAGACAAGGGTAAATAAATTTGCCCACTTTGCCAATAACACACTATGCTATAGAACAAAGGGGATGTGATATTATCCAGGTGGTCAACATGTGTGAATAAGGAGTGGGTATGCCTAGGTGATGTCTCAATGTGGATTTTGATATATTTGGGCAATTAATAGATGTGCATAAAAAATTGAAAAGGATCAAAAAAGGCCCTAAGATAGGTCTAGGGATAAGCTAAGGATAGGGTGGTCTTAAGCGACACTCATTACATTAATTGGTATTTTATATGACTAAATCTGCCCTTCCTTTATTATTTAAATGTAACAAAGTGAAATGAATAGGATAAAGGAAAGAGAAATATACATATACTTACCTATGAGGTGAACCCTATTAATGTGCATTTAAGTCTATGAACTATGCTCCATTGTGTGTACTGTAAATGAAACATATATAAATAAAATTTTACTTCAAAAATATTAAAAATAAAGGTAAAATTGAGTAAAGAGATGTGAGAGTGGAATGGAAAGAATACATCTCACTGATTATGTGAACCAATGCAAAAACTTTGGTGAAATCCTATGTGTGTGTAGTTGGTGATCAAATGGTGAATAAGTTGGTCTAGGATGATGGCTTTCCCAATCCCCATGCATGGGTAGATTAAAAACTCAAGATGGACTTGACTCCATGATTTACCACCCTTGTTGAATGGATCATAATTTTTGAATAATTTGGATTAGACTGATTACTTGTCTAACCTCTTATGTATGTGGCTCAAGAACTCAAGTAGGCTATGACTCCATCATTGCCTACCCATGTGTAGTAGATGAATCTAAAACTAAAACTATGTGATTTCATGAAAATGTATAATATGGATTTAGGCTAGTTAGAAACTCTAAAATGTAAAATGGTGAAGGGGCTACTTAGAAATTTGAAATGGCTATGGGTCACTTAGGAATGTAAAACAACTCTGGGCCACTCAGGAATGTCAACCACTATAGATGGAATGAGGCATAAATCTAGTGTAATCCTAGTGAAAAATTGGTGCATATGGTGTGTGGATTATACAATGTGGAAAATGACATGGGATTATCATTCCATCTAAGATAACTGGTGCAAATTGAGCATATGGAAATAATGTTCCATGCACATGATCCTAATTCTAATATCTATGCATATGGATTATGGACTGAGTTATAGTAATCCATATCTATGCACATCTAAAACTAAAATGGGAGTGTCATTCTTCTCAAAATGTCCCCAATATGATAAAACTTGCATAAAAATTGAGTATATACTAAGCATATCTAATAATCTGTGATAAAGACTATGTAAATCTAAACTGTACCTATTGTAAATTTTTGACAATTCTAAAATTTTCTATTTTTAAGGGCACTAGTCAATAGTGTAGTGGGTGAACTATAGCACATTGCACTCTTGGTCGTGTACTATATTATTGTCCAAAAGTGTTTTTTTAATAAAAATTGAGATTGATATGTGTGTGATTGCATTTGAATAAAATTTCCTAAGATTTAGCTTTGTAATTTACATGTGTGTGCTGAAAATTATGTTTTTGGGTGCATTAGGATGGCCTAATCTCTATGACAAACCCCTATGAATTCCCCCTATTTTATGGGAGTTTTTAAACCTCTTTAATAACTTTCATCAAAATAAAATCTATGCATTATGTGTGTTATACTGAAAATATATGATTTCTACATGATAAATCGATATAATTTGTATACATGACATCAGATGTAAAAAAGTTTGAGCATAAGTTGGAAATGTACAATGCATGTTAGATCTATAATTCATAAAGTACAATTTAATCATGTATATGAACAAAAAAATTGAATATAATATGATTAAATTACATGAGGGGATGGGGCATGATGTTTGTTGACCATTTTTACTCCAAGGTAAAAAATATCAAAACTTATAATTCAAAACTTCCTTCATAGGGATTCTTAACTTTGTTGATAGCCATCTTGGTCCTGAAATGTTATTAAAATGTTCATGTAAAGCATTTTTTATCATTATTTAAGGTTTTGAATTTATCACATGTTTCTAGAGCCATCAAGGTCAGTTTAGAGGGTCTTAGGCCTATGCCAAGATTATGTATTGCCCCTCAAGTATTTCCATTCCTTGGTTGCCTTGTTTGAATAATTTTAGCCTTGTTTGATGGAGTTAAGGTAACTTATCATATTTTAAGTTTTTTTGGAAAGTTTAAGGTTTCATTGTGGTCAAATTTAAGCCTTCCCAAGGCCTATTTATTTCATGGGTTGTTAAAGACAATGGTGAAAAGGTCAATTGAAGTCAAAGGTGGCCTTAAAAATATTTATGCACACCTCATAAAGCAATCAAACATTCATTAGTTTCTTCTACACTTGTTATTGAATTCCAAGGTCTATAAAATCACTTATTACACCAAATGTGAGGTGTTGTACATACCTTTTCAAATGTCAAGCATAAAAAGAGAGTTTATTATGTGTATAATATCAGGATTTGGTTAGAGAGGGGTCAAATCCATGAGTCCTTACAACTCAACATACAAAAGAGAATTAATCACTCTAAAGAAGGAAAATTTAGTCACTTATATGGACATGAAGGATCCATATTTAGGATTAAATACATGTGTGGGTGTCTCTAAAACTTATATCAATTTCATGAATAACAAACTTACATAGATCTAGATAAAGTCAAAAACTGTAAGAAACTAGTCAGAAGATCATTCGAGTTCTTCACAAGCTCAAGAAGCCCATAATATTTTACTTAGTTAATAAACATACAAATTATTTGGGATAAATTATCATATGAATATGAAGGATCCCTCATGGATTTAAATTCATGAAGAGAGTTTAGGGTTTAAGGGCTGAGTTGTATGAATCACTGCTAACAAATTAAGCAGTAAAAAACCTCTATCAAACCCTAAAGCATAATTTAAGACATTTCAAGGGATGTTTTGAAATTATTGGTGAAAATAAAAAGTTATGAGATACATTTATATTTCCTACTAATCCTTCACATAATCTCCCATTACCTATTTCGCACGTACAGGTAGTTGAAGAATAAAACCCTTCAAACTGGGTGAAGTTGTAGGTTTGCACTTAAGGTTTGGAGGTCTCTATAAGATTCAATGCATATAAGTGATTATAAATATTTTTAAAAACACCTTTATAGCTCCTCCATCATCCCACATGTGCACAAATAAATATCTTAATACTACAACAAGCTTATTGGCATATAGTGTTACAGGTTTTAGAGAGGTAGGGTTATGACTTTGTGAGAGCTTTCTAAAACTTAAGTGATTGAAAATAAGTTTTGACATAGTGGATAACCTATCCAATTCTTTTAGGCCCTAAAAAAAAGGTAAAGGATCTAAATGATGGGATCAAGGTCATTTGCATGTGAATTACATAGGTTGTAAACATATAAGGGACAATTATTCACTCTTTATATGGTCTACTAGGTGTTGAGGGAAGAAAGAGGTGAATAAGTATCTAACCTAATCATATAAAGGCATGAATAAGGTTAAGAATATACCTAATAAATATTTAGAGCTCCTCAAATCCAATGATGGATACACAGGTCTAAGAGGACTTCAAATTCTCCTTAAGCTTTAGTTGACATAAAATGAGATTCTAAGACCATGAGAAGACCAAACAAATTACTAGGATCCCAAAGAGACTTAGAGAAACATGCAAAGATATATCCTATAATGAAAATACCATTTATTAATCTCAAAATAATCTCATAAGGGTCATAAATCATGAAACATAGTTAGGAGGATCTGCTAAGGCTATAAAAGCATGTACAAGTGCTTGAAGGAATTTTTATGTGTTAGGAAGATTATTGACCTTGTGAACAAGTATAAAAGGTAGATGAGATGATTATAGAGTTTTTAAAACTTAGTAACTTTCCATTCATGACACAAGTAAAGGTGAGTGTAGACCTATAGTTCTATAGACCTATATGTCCACACTTTTGACCAATAAGGTGAAAACCTTGCATGAAAGGAAGAATTTAAGGTTCATAAGATAATAGTTGATTCATCCAAGTCTGAATAGGGGTCATAAATGATTTTATACATGAAACTAAAGTGATTATATAATTCCAAAATGTATAGAGAAGAGGAATACATAAAATATGTAGACATAGACCTAAATGAGTCTCTAAATAAATGCAATTGCAAGCATGGGGAATAATATTTTGAGTAGATTGAGAGGTTGCTTCCATAAAAGTTATTAAAATGGTCATAAAAACATAATTTATAATTTTTATAAGTTAATTTTAACTACTCATGTGTCCATGGTCATCTATAGGAGTCCTAAAATCTAAATAGACACCTACAACAATGTCTTCATATCTTGCTTGCTGAATGTGCATAGGTGGAAAAGGGGGTCAAATGGATTTATAAATCCAAAATAGATGATAAATGGGTCATAAGTACTGATTTTCATACCCACAAAGGTGAAAAAGTGTTGATAAGGTTTCCATTGGTGTAGAAATGTAGAAAACACAGTCATTAGGCCAATTGGCATAATACCCTTCTTAAACCCTACATAATGGAGACCTAGTCTAGAGGATGAAAGGGGGTTTAATAAAGCCTAATAACAACATAATAATTTTTTTATGGTGATTTTAAATTTGGATTAAGTGTTTTTTTGTAGAGGAATATTCAAAATTGCTCATTTTGGCCTAAAACTCTCCTTAAGGTACACAAAATGCCTATTACCCACTTGAGAGCCTCAAAGACTTGCTTAGAATTTTATGGAGAAGATGAATGAGACCATAAGATAATAGTGAAATTTGGGGACCATTTTTCACTCATATTTAGTGAATTTGGTTTAGAGGTTAAGGGGATATCCTTTATGAACTATCGTTAAGAACCTAAACATGCATAAACCCTCCTAAAACCCTGATAAGAGCTTGATAGAGAAGAATTTTTATTTAAAATGCATAAAAAGTGATTATATTGATCTTGGAAACAAATTAATAACTTTATACACTATGAAAGTATTCTAACCATTTAAATTGATTGTATGGACACCTACATGGATGCAACAAATACCTTATTTTCATAGGTTTTCAAGTTGAAATCAATATTTAGAGATAGGTGAACAAATATTCATCATCATGAAAGGTGAATTGGAATGTTTAAAAAAAATTTAAGCCCTAAAATCATCTCATTCATTCAAAAAATTAATTCTATGGGTCTATATCAATAAGATAGTTTTGAATGGGCTAGTAAGAGAGTGACATGGTCACTTAAAAGGTCAAAATAGTGAGGTTTTAGCTATTTTGAAGTCTAAATAATAGAATAAGAGTGGTAAATACTTATAAAAATGTCCCAAATTCTTTTAAAAATATCATTTGAAACATTAATGGGCATCCAAATAAAAAACAACAAACAATTAGGCCTAGTTAGCTAATAGGCCTATATGACCAATGAGGAGGAATATTCATGAGATGCAAGGAGTGTGAGTGGCATGTTTAAAAGTGAAACATAAATTAAAGAGGTCCATGATGACTCCAATAGGCATAACCCATACCTTTCATTTCAATTTAGAGGTTTCAAACACTTCTAAGATAGTTTCAAGTGGTTGGTAACTCCAAAGCAAGAAAGATCAGTTTCAAGTGAAGAAGTGAGGTGTTCCCCTACACCAAATCTACAAGATTATCATGACATCAAGTGAAAAATTATAGTGAAGAGTCTTATGGATTATTTTATACCTTTCCTTTCATGTTTGTAATTGGTTTTATAATAATGACACCTGTCAATGACCTCTTCTATGCTACTTTTCTCTCTCCTTCTCTCATTATCTATAAATGCTACCTTTGATGGATTGTAAAGGATCCTCCACTTGTTTATGGTGAAGCCTTGCTCATTTTTATGGCTTTGATCAATAATACTACTGGTTTTAATTCCTTATATGAATTTAATTAGTGTAAATGTATAGATATATAATCTTTTTAAGTGATTTATTGAGACTTCCTTGACACGTCTTATTCTAAAACCTATATGTAGTTTGAAATTTTATCTTTCAGGTCATGTGAAGAGTTTAAGTGAAATGTAATTTTTGAGTGTGTATATCCACTCATTAGTGTCATCTTGTACCTCTCTTTAGTTTTCCTAGCCTAAGCATCTATCAAAACTTTCACATTAAAACACTGATGTAGGAGATCTAGATTAAGAGTAGCATATGTTTAGACTAGTCTTATGGTTGATGTGCATATGCAGATAGTTGGTAGTGGTTAGTTAATTTGGTGTATCACCTCCTTGGTTAGGTTTATTTCATGTTATCCCTCTCCCTTTTCCTTTATAATCTAGTGGTGTAGTTTTGTGAACCTAATTGATATGTCAAGAGGAGCTAGCCCTATAATCTATAGGTTTAGTATACTTAGAGGTCACCCAAAACCTAGGATTAATACCATTATATATCTCAAATGAAAGGGACTTAAAAGCACCCTTTTAAGGTTACAAATTTGAGCCATAACAATGCCCATCAAGGAAACCAAGGAGAAAGGGGAGATGTAAGAGGTCCCTCTTGGAATCAGAAACCAGATGTGAAAGTAACAATATAGAGACAAGTGTCATGGCCATGATGCATACATGAAAACAAACATACAAATATATGAGTCACGCAAAGTAGGCCAAGGGACCACAATACAATTGACATGGGTGTATACTCTTCAAAACTACACATTTATAGTATTTGATGACTAAATCCTCGAGACCCCATAAAGACCCCATAAAATTTATTAAACCTTAACAAACCCCTCTTAGCCTAGCCAAATCACTATTATTCTAGTCACATAATATTATTCAAAATCACTATTTGAAAGTACTATTCACTATGGGACCCACTATCACTATTCATGATGACATGTAAAGTGACATGATAAGGTGATATGGCAAGTGACATGGCTTAGAAGTGATATGGCTTGATGTGGGACATCATACCCCACTTGGGATGCTTTCCAAAGTGCTTGATGACCTCAGTTAAGCATCACAAGGTCCACCCTTGAAATATGGTGAATTTTCCCTCAAGGGACCATTAGTCAACATGTATTTTACCTTCACACATGAAATTAACCTTAAAAATAAGATACATACCTCTTTATTACTTTGGGAAAGAAAAAGGGAACCCATTTTTGAATTCTTAATCCAAATGGGACACTCACCAACCCCACCTAGGACCCTTCCCAGATGCTTGATGATCTCATTTAAGCATCACAAGGCCCCCCCTTAAAATATGGTGAATTTACCCTCAAAGGACCATTATTAAATATGTATTTTATCTTCACACATAAAATTATCCTTTAAAATAATATACCTACCTCTTTAGTACTTTGGGAAAGATAAAAGGCACCCATTTTTGAATTCTTAATCCAAATGGGACACTCACCAACCCAAATGGGAATCCCCACCCACCTCATTTTGACTAATTCATCCACCACAAAGAAAATGGTGCCATACTTATATTATTCCTCTTTTGGCATGACTCTTCACAACATATGCTATAAATACTCCCCCTCTCCTTCACCCAAGGTTAAGTTGGAGGTTGGAATCTAGTTTTTGGTTAAAGCACTGTTGTTGCAAGTTTTATACTTTTGGAGGAGGTTATCCAATTGAGAAGGAGGCCATCCTCATCTTGGAGGAGAAAAGATTCAAAGCATCTAATATCTACCAGAATCAATCCAAGATTTCATCAATAATATCATTAACAACACCATCATCAACAACCATCTCAAAGGTAACCTTGTTTATTTATTTCATTTCAAATTATTATCTCCTTTGGCATCTTCTCTCTTAACCTCCATACATTTCACCTTTAACTTCTTATTTTCCCCCCTTTTCACTTCATTTATTTCCTTGGCCATATTTACCCTCTTGAACCTTTTTACCTCTTTGCCATAATTCACCCACTTGACCCCTTTTGCCTTTTGGCCATATTTACCAACTTGACCATTTATCCCTTTTACCCTTTTCACTTCTATCTTCTTAACCATTTTTACCATCACCTTCTTGATCATTTAAATCATTTATCAACCTCAACCAAACCATCTTTCCCTTTTGACCATTTGCCAAACCAAAATCATAACCTTGCCTTGACTAGCCTTTTAGCGTTTGCTTTATTTAGTCATTTTATTAGTAAAGCATCCATCTTAATTGTATTTAATTTTAGGTTTTTTTTCATTTAATTAAATTATATTTTAGTCTATCATTTCAATTTAATTATCTAAATAAGGTGGATTTACATCCTCCTAGGAAGCTTTTTCTTCTAGGATATAGCTCATGTTAGGTAATCCACTTTGCTAATTATCTAGCAAACAAGTTTTCTTAGTGTTTTATTATTGTAGGTAAATCCTTCCTAGCCAAAGGGGAGTATCCAACATCATTTGGATCATGTGTGAACTTTATACTAGGTTCTCATAACAATTACCCTTATTTATAGTTTCTTCTTTTCATACTTAGAAAAAAAGCAAAAAATAGAGAGAAACATTTTGGCATGCCCGATGGGACCCCTTATGAGTTCATTATTTTTTAAGGCATATAGTTGAATTTAGTGAAAGTTTAATTCTCTTAAATTTTTGTTATTTCTAAATTTTGAAAAAGAAAAAATTCTTTCCTTTCTTCTTTTCCAAAAATCTTAAAAAAAAAACTTTTCATCTTAGGGATAGGTTGAATTTTACATCTTGCATTTAAGTGAATTTTAGCTATTCCTTGTTTGCATGAAAAGACACCAAACTCTTATTTTGGGTTAAAATTAAGTGCATTCATTTTATTTATTAGTTAATGGTTAAATCACCTAAATTAGTTAAATGCATTATCAATTAATTATAACACATTTGTTACACTACCAAACCACATACCAAAATTAAACATCAAATCTTATTTAGTATAAAGGCCATTCGGATTTCATCACCCTTTGGATCACCTTACACTACCTAGTGATCCCACTTGGATTTCATCACCAAGGTGAGGACCCACTCCATTCTAGTGGAGTATAAACTATAGACAAATGGTATATATTGGCTAACTTTCACTAACTGTGGGATTATGAAGTGAGGGGAGAAAGCCGCCAGTACCAAGCCATGTACCTGATCTAGTGTAGATTATTTGAGAACCAAAATTCAACCCAAAACCATCCTTAGATTGATTTTCTAGTACCTGACTTATAAGATAATTTCACCTTTCACACTCTTTAAGGCATAAGCTAAAAGCAATTTAAAATAAATCATAAGATTAATTGTGCTTTTAGTGTGTGATTTTTTTTTTTGGTTTGATGATTATGTGAGGTGAGAGGTTCATTATCCATTTCTAAATTTCTCATATGGTCTTAACTAGACAACAAATGAAAAACCAAAAAAACTGACCACCATCTTCTTCTTTGTCCTCATCCATGGATTATACCTTGGACATTGATAGATTTCCCCATGTTTCACCACACCATTCTCCCCCACATATAATGCCCTAAATAATCCCTAAAGGTAATTCAAAATTTTCCACCTTTTTGGATAACAATCTAGTTAATTTACAACAATATCTCAATACCATAGCTTAATGTACTTTGATAGCTTCAGTTCCTCTCATGGATCCACCCTATGGTATGCCACAACACCTCATGGTTGGTGTTGCATCATCCTAACCTTATTTTATCCAAGCTTCATCTTCTACCATTGGCCCATTTACCATCACCACCTAAACACATATTACCCCAACTAATACCTCTAACATTGGCTCAACTTTACCCCTTGTCACTTCTACCTCTTTTTCTGACGTGGTGTCTTCCACACCCATTTCTACCATTCTCTTCAGCCTAACCAATATACCAACCTCAACCCCCTTTCAAAACTTAGTACTCTCCATACTAAAAACACTTCCCCCTATTAGCACTAGGATCACTATCCCTCAACAACCCATAAACACTTTAGAATTACCAACCCAAACCATGCCCCCATCAACCAACCCAAATGTATTGATAAACCAACCATTATCATTTCCTCTACAAGCCCCCATGGCCTTCTATCAGTATATCCCCAACACGTTAGGATATATTAAACATTCCACCCAACCCTTAATGCCTATCAATCTTGTGGGGACACTATCCCAACCTCAAATTACCAAATACCAATATGTGCCTACTTCTATACCTCTTACCACATACCAATTCATAAATACAACCCAACATCAATAAAACTTGCTACCAAATTATACAGCTACTTAACTCCAACCCGACTTGATCAAGATGCTTGTAGATAAGATGACTCAACTTGAATCATCTATCTCTAGGTCCTATAATATTTTATCCTATGACCAAATATGCAACAAACCTATCAACCCTTCTTTCTTGATTCATGCTTATTCTCCTCAATGGGACCTTCCCAAATTCTCTAAGTTTTAGGGGAAGGAGGATCTTCAACAACATTTAAGGTCATTTCACAATTTTTGTTACTTGATTTCCTATGATGATGCCCTCCTTCTCTGAACCTTCCTTATGTCTTTATCAGGGACCACCTTAGATTGGTACAGTGCCCTTCCTAGACATTCTATCTTCTCATTTTCCCAACTCACACAAATTTTATTAGAATATTTTTCTATCAATATATCCAATAAGGTATCCATAAACAACCTATATTCTATCAAATAGTTTGATGATGAATCAATTACACATCGCTCCCACCCTTCAAGTTCAAACATTTAGAACCTTTGATGAAGCATTCATAATGGTGCACAAACTCAAGAATTGAGCCATAGATGAAGGTAAATTGAAATTTCAAAATAATAATTCCACTTTTAAACCCAATGACCTTTCTACCTCCAAAATAACCAACCAACCCAACTCTAAAGACAAAACATCTGCAAATGCAGTTATCTTGAAAATTTCCCCACCTCCATCTATTAACTAGCCATGTTAAAACACACCTTACAATCCTTCTTACCCACCAAACCAAAATCAAAGCCAAGTTCCCCCTAAAAAATTCATCCATATAAGGGAATATTATGCCTTTATGTTGGATAAATTTCTAGAATCTTATGTTATTCAACTCCCACAAATCAAGCTACCTCAATAATTTGACCCCTCTCACCTTGTGCCTAGGTGGTACAATGAAAATGACCATTGTGCTTTCCATCGGGTCATTAAATATTGCATAAACTAATGTAACACTTTTAAAAGTCTTATCCAAAACTTGATTGATAATGACAAATTGACATTTAACAACACTAGCAAACCACCCAACCATTCTTTTAATATTTTTCACAAACCATTCCCTAACCATCCTCCACCTACCCAAACCCATGACAATCAATTTGAACTATCTTTGTCTCATGATGCACACACAATCAACATCATCATAAATGAGCCCATGGAGGATGAGCCTCATGTTCCATTTTTTTCTTCGCCAACATCACCTATGGAAGAAGTAAATTCACCTCTTATCCCTTTAGAGGCCCAAGTAGAAAGATATATAGTCCCTACTTCTTTGGTTGATCAAACCATGTCCAAAACCACCTCTCCTTTCATAGAACTAGCCATTAATCTAACCACCACTTCCTCTACCCCACCAAGTGAAATGGTAGAACTCCCATCTTCTCATTTGGATACCCTAGCAAAGGAAGAAACTATGACCATACCTACATCCTCGATAAAAAAAACATCCCCTCTCTTAATCACCCCATAAGCAACGATTGTTCTGGAACCTTCTAGCTCAAGTAGAGATGAAGGAACTATCCCCTCTTCTTCACCTAAGGTCTTGAAATTTGAAACAATAGATCAAGGAACAAAACCTATTTATAATCCCTTTTCTTAGTTAGTACAAAGTTTTGGATTTGCCTCACAACCCAACCTGGATAGAACCACTTATTGCCATCATTTGGGGCTCCCATACCAAAACAAAACGAAACCCTTGACTTTATTAGCATCCACTTTCCAACCTATTACCACCCCATAATCAAAAATTACCTTCCCCCAAGATATGAGGAAACCATATCACCCACCTCCATCTAGATCATCTCATAATATTCTATCTAAACCAACCTTAAATTTAGGTATCCTTCCCATACCTAGCATCACCCATCCCCCATCAAGTCAAGCCTAACCCCCTCTAGGATTCCTAATAAACCACCAACCAAGATGGACCAAAGGGTACAGTTACTTAAACCTCATCCTCAAGTTAGACCTATGCCACCTCCTTCTCATTTTTCATCTATTTTTGGACCCCACCCTTCTAGCATCCCAATCACTTATTCTAATTCAATTAAACCAACACCCTTTTCTATGCGTACCCCTCCACTGCCTACACTATCACCTTATTAATTTTTATTAGCTAATTTATCCCCCTTTACTTTTCCACCTATTATCAACCCCCCATCCTCTAATTTAAAACCATTTACCATTGGCCTAATCATAGCTAAGCTAACCCAACATAAACCATCTACTAAAATTGCCTGACCACCAACCCTTTCTAAGTTCAAGTTGATGCCTAAGAAAGTTCTTATTTCCCCAATGAGCATCTTAAAACCCTCAAAACATCTAAAGGAATCTTAATCTATTATTTTACAAAGTCTATTTCAAACCTCCTCCATTGAACTTCCACCTATTAAACCATTCAAACCTTCTAACACCAAACCCTCTTGGTTTAATTATACTTAGATTTGTGCATACCATAGGACACTAGGACATAACACAAAGAGTTTCAAAGCTCTCCAAGCTCTTGTTCACCACTCATATGAAGATGATGATCTGTCATTAGATGAAACACTTTTACCTACCTTACTAACCCAACTACCAACCCAACCAACCCAACCACTATCCCAACCTACACTAACTTCCTCACTCTCATCTATAGGCAAAGGTGAGGATCTGAAGAAATCACCTAGTTCAACTGAACCCATTGTCCATATCATCAACATGATTACTTGATCTCAAGAAAAATAAAGGGGTAAAGGAAGAGCCAATATGTCCATTCCATGGACACGTCCTTTAGATTCTTAACCTCCTAACTAGGACCAAACACTAACACCACCACCTAGGCCATCACCTAGACCTAAAGTATCCATCCAGGTGTACAACCTACCAATTCCACTACATCCATTCAACAAACCATATTAAAGAAACTTCATGAAGCATTGATGAAGATGAGCCTTTAATAATTGATCAACACCTCACCTCATCATTGTTAGGCATTAATAGATGCCCCATAATCCATTGAGGTTCAGATATATGACCCTCAACCCCTTGCCTCCTTTGTTGGGACCTTCCAATATTCTATCATTTTCACCTTCCAAGATTTTGAGATACCTCCAATACACTTTAAGGAATCTATCCCACTCTATTTGTCACTGTATATATCAATCACATCCACATCAAAAGGGTGATGATTGATGGAGGAGCCAACATCAACATAATCTCCTCCCATGCTTTTATCAATTGTATTTACTGAAGAATATCATGGCTAAAAACATAACAGTTCTTTTCTCTTTAAATGATACCATGGCCACTACCTTAAGAACCATTATTATTCAAATATGCTTGGGACCTCACACCATCCCTAAGCTATTTTATGTTGTAGAGGGTGAATTCCAATATAACATTCTACTCAGATACCCCTAGATCTAGGCTATGAGTTACATCCCCTCCACTTTACACAACTATGTTAAATTTGAACATGAAGGAAAAGTCATAACCACCAAGACTGATCCCAATCCTTTTACATGTTACAACATGACCTATAGGCCTAATGATGTCCTTCTTCCACCTTTATCTTCCTCACAGTCAACCAATCCCATTAACACAACTGCACCATCAACCACCACCCATAGTTCTTTTACCCTTAATAATGATGAAGCCTCAACTAGTGCATCTATCCCTTCTTCTGAGATTCCTATTAAAGACTCATTGACTCAAAATTTCCAATGCCTTTCTCTCAGGAAGTACTAGCTTTTAGCCTTAGATGCCTTTCCCACTCCCTAGGAATATGGGAACCTTTAAAATGATGCTTGTTATAACCTTAACATAGGTACCATCATCCCCTTCATACTTCCCAAAAATCAAACATACTTTTTCTATGGGGAACTTGATTGATCACTCCTCACTCCTATCACCACTCCATATATTAAACCTTTCACTTCTAATTTATCCTATCTAAGCAACCTAAGATTTGTAAGAACCTATCTTCACTACTATGCTTGGAAAAGATTTGGTATGGGCCTATATGAATAAGGACCTCACGAATTGCCCATTATCAAGATTCATAAACCTTATGAGTTCTTTGGGATTAGGTTTGAACCATCAGAAGAACCCACCTCACCAAAACCTATTGATATCCCCATGGAAGAAATTCCATCTTCACCCAATATATCTTCTCAATCTAGATACTCTGACATCATCCCATCCAACTTTTTTTTTGATTAGTACTATTATTTTAGGTTGAATGAGCTATCAACATGATGGCCAAACTAAAACCTTTCCTCTCATCCACCCTAAAATGATCAACCATGATTCACCCACCATCTATAGCATTCAGTGCTAAGATGACAATTCTATTCTCACCTACTTTAGTGTAGGATACTCTCACATCCATAAATCTTTCCCTCTTCAAAACTAGATCATGCTCAATGAATCAACCATTGAAGTTAACTTAGGAACCTAGGAGAATCCTTGTATCATTAAACTAGGCCAATCCTTGGATTCAATGAGCAATGTGATTATCCCACTTTGCTTCAAGATTGTAGCATCACATTTGCTTGATCTTATGAGGATATGCTCAAGATTGATCGATACAGAGGCTAAGCTAGTATGAAAAAAGCTTCACCAAAATGCACCCTCATATAGCTCTTCTCATCAAGGAAGAACTTCAACGTCTTTTATTTGCCAACTTTATTCAACCCATTGACTATACATAATGGGTCTCTAATATTATTCCTGTTACCAAGCCCACTGGGGGACTCAGCCTTTGTGTGGATTTTTGAGACCTTAACCTTGCATGCCCCCAAAAATGACTTTCCTTTACCCAACATCGACCAACTAGTTGACCTTACTACAAGTCATGATATGTTATCCCTCATGGATGGATTTTCAAGATATAATCAGATCCTGATTGCCCCCTTAGACCAACATAAAACTACCATCATTACTCCTTAGGGAGCCTTTTGCTATCGGGTCATGCCTTTTGGCTTAAAAAATGTAGGAGAAACTTATCAATGGGCCATGACCTATGTTTCCATTATCTTATTCATACAATTATAGAGGATTATGTGGATGATCTCCTCAATAAATCTAAAGAAGGACCATTTATCTATTCTTACTATCATTTTTATCGACTGATCCAATTCTATGTTTGGATCAATCCCAAGAAATGCATTTTTGGGGTTTTATCTAGAAAGCTTTTTGGATTTATTATCTCCTTCCATGGAATTGAGATTGACCCTACTAATGTTAAGGCCATCCTAGAAATTCCCCCCAACAAACCTTAAGTAACTTCATAGTCTACAGGGAAAACTCCAATCTATCCATCACTTCATCTCTCAATTATTAGACAAATGCCAACCCTTCCACCACCTCTTAAAGAAAGACACCTCCTTTTGATGGACCAAATATTATAAACAATCCTTTGATTCACTTAAAGAGTACATTGTTTTTTGACCTAGGGATGACTAGCCTTTCTACCTTTACATATCTACCACTGATAAATATTTAGGTACCATGCTAGCTCATCAAGATGAACAAAACAAGGATCAAGCCATTTAGCATATCAGTCATATGCTTCTAGAGTATAAGACATGATATACCCATCTTGAAAAGCTTTGTCTCACTCTCATTTTTGTTGCCTCTAATCTTCATCACTACCTTCTTAATCACAAAACATATGTTATCACTAACACCAACCCACTCAAGTATATGCAGTCCAAGCCATACCAAAATCAATGTATGGATAAGTGGCTCAGGCTTTTGATTGAGTTTGATCTTGAGTTTCTTCACCAAAATCCATTAAAAGGTAGGCCATTCTTGATCAATTAGCTAGAGACCCTCTCCTAGATAACCAACCCATTCCATTAATATTTCCTAATGAGTATATTGTAACTCTTTCTCAAGGAGAACCCTCTTACCAAATGACCATGTTTTTTGACATCTCTAAATGCCAACATGGTGGGGGTGAAGGCATAATTATCATATACCTTCATGGTGAACCTCTTCCACTATCCTTTAAACTTGACTTTGAATGTAATAACAACATGGTATAATATGAAGCTTTGGTCATCAATCTCCAAACCATTATCACCTTAAAAATCAAAACCATTTCTATCTTCAATGATTCTCAACTCATGATTAACCAAGTCAATGGGTTATATTAGTGTAAAAATGACATTTAAAAAAAGTGTAAGCTCCTCGTTGATGAGATCTTAACATCTTTTAACCTTTATCAAATCAAATTAGTACCTTGATCTACTAACAAATTTACAAACATAATGGCCTCTCTTGCATCTCGAATACCCTATCAACCTATTGAATCCAAATTATTTGTCACTATCCATCATTTCATTAGGCCCTCATATATTAGTTTAGACCTTCCAACCATATGTATCATGAAGGCATATCCTTCTAATGTTTGGTATGACCAAAACTTTAATTACCTTAACTTGGGCATCATTCCACCTAACCTCTTAAAGAATGCCTAAAAGGCCTTTGTGTAGGGCTCTTATCATTATACCATAATAGGGGGAATCCTATATAAACATGGCTTTGATTGTATTTTCCTTTGTTGTTTATGTAGTCATCGGATTCCTCATGCCATCAAAGAAACCCATGATGGAGTTTGTGGGGGACATTTTAGTGGCCTTGTTATTATGAAAATAATCCTACACTTGGGCTACTTTTAGCCTACCCTCAATCAAAACTACTGTGACTATGTAAAGAAGTGTGTTAAATGCCAACAACATGCTAACTTGCATCACGTGCCCACTCATGACCTTTAGGTATCCATGGATTATTGGCCCTTCTCACAGTGGGGGATGGATCTCATTGGAGAAATCAATCCTCACTCTTCTCAGTGACACCAATATATCATCACCACTACAGAATATTTCACTAAAGGGGTGGAGGTCATCCCCCTTATATCCATTAAAGCCAAAAAAATTATAGATTTTATCAATCATCACATTATCTATCATTTTGGTGTCCCTCAAAAGTCATAATAGATAATGGAAAATCATACAAAAACAAAAAATTTCAAGCCCTCTATGATGATTTTGGCATCAAACTCAACCATTCCTCACCCTACCATTAGTAGGCAAATAGATAGGAAGAAGCTTCCAATAAAAATCTCATCAAAATATTGACTAAAGTTGTAAGTGCTTCAGGCTGGGATTGGCACATACACATCCCATTTATTTTATGGGCCTATTGCACTAGTATCTAAACTATAATAGGTATTACACCTTTTTCCCTAGTCTTTGGCATAGAGGTTGCTATACCTCTTGAAGTTTAGATTCCCTCTCTTCATATTTCATTACATGATATCATTTTTGAGGAGGATTATTTTCAAGAATGCCTCACATGCCTTGAATTACTTGATGAACATTTCCTTGTTGCCTTTAACCATCTTCACATCTATCAAGAGCCCATTACCCATGCTTATAATAGACACCTCAAACAATAGGAATTCAGTATCAGAGATCTCTCCTAAAATAAAACAAACACATGACCAACATGGAGAAGAATAAATGAGGCAAGTTTTCTTTCAATTATCTTAGACCCTATATCATTACCCATAAGCTTGGATCAAGAGCTTATCATTTGTCCTCTCTAAAAGGAAAATTAGAACTTAAGCCTCTCAATGCTTTGCATCTACATCCATTTTTATGTAAAATAAGAATCAAGCTCACCTATTTGTCTAACTTAAGCTCATCACTTGATTATGAGATATTAACCTTCACCTGCCTTCCTTCTCCCCTTTTGAGGACAATTGATTACAACATATAACCATGTGATTAACCATCATAGTCATGGCCTAATCTTAAATATGGTTAACATGACTCTATTCATAACATGGTTCTCATAGATACTTTTCATCTCTAATAAGATAGAATCCCATGGTCATTGTCTCTCAAAACCACACCCTTTCACATATCATTAACCTTCTTGTGTAAAGTTTTTCCCTCATAAAATTAAACCTCTGAACCTAATTAGAGCAGTCCATATTTAAACACATTTCAGCTTACAACAATTCCTTAGGTCAATATCTTAAGCATTTTAGACTGATCCCTTAAAGGATAGTTGCCCAAAAATAAAATAAAAGCTACCAAATGTAAGGTAGACTGCTCCCTTGAAAGATAACTATCAAGATCATTAAATAAATCCAATAAGCTTAGACCACTCCCTTGAAGGATGGATAAGTTCACTTTGTTAAAAGTAGAGAAATTTCTTGGAAGCTTCCCGCATTGATTAGCTTCCCATATAAAGAAATAAAGCAAAAGAACCACTGTCACAACAAATTCTAAAGCCACAATTGGCTCTCTAACAACATAATAAGTTAGAAGCCACAATCGTATTTCATGTATAGACTTATTGCATTGATAAATATACATCTAGCATATGATATGGACTTCTCTATTACCATTCTTAGGTCACCTATACAAGGGGAAAATTAATTCACATGAGGTTATCATGCATGTCACCCATCACCCTTCACACCACCTATCACCCATATTCCCTTTAGACTATCTATAAATCAAGGGATTTAGAGCTTACTTGACACCCTATGATCAAGAAATTTTTATTATCAACTAATGACTACTCATGCATAGAATTTGAGGGGCTCATATTCATTAAGCCAATACCACTTTAGGTCTATTTTTAGTCTTTGTCAAAAACAAAGCATTGTGCCCTATTATTAATGTGCTTGGTTGGTGTTTTCCTCACAAATTTTACCATCCAACATTGAAACAATAATAATCATTCCTTTTACATTAAGTGAGATTATAATAACCATAACCATACCAATCATAAACATAACCATAACATCTAACTAGTGATATCCAACACATTTTGTACATAACAAATTGTGCAATATTTTATTTAGGGTGCGAGGAATTGCACAACACATAAATGGTCATCAGATTACACATTGCTTAAAGCACATGCATACATTATTTTCCTATCAAAGCATTAGACTAATTATCTGATGACTCTAAATTTATGTTTAGCCATATTTATAGTTGATTACTCCCAAGAGTTACATCGACATACATATATAACATACCTTATGTAGAAGGCATCATTTATTTATAAAAGTTTGTCTCATGAGCTAGATGGTAGTATTAGTGCGGGATGAGGGGATGCCACTCATGTTCATTATTGTTGTTATTATTGATGATGAATATGGTTAAATGTGGTAGTATTAGTGTGTGGAGAGACATACACCATCATTTGCAATGGAAACTCAAATGACGATTGTGTGAAGATAGATGTGCTCACATGAAGGACATGATATGATCTTGGTATTGGTATTTATCATGTTTCTTTAAATAAAATACCTACCCATTCTTCCTCACTGGCTTGGTTCTCCATTATACTAATTGGGAAGGTCATATGATGTCATTGATTTCCTTGAATAGTCTTCTTACTTGAAATGGTCAGGTCTATCTACCTTTTTACATGGACAAATCACCCTCAATATGATTGGTCATCATGATAAAGCCATTATGTACCATCATGATATCTTTTTGTTTCCCTTATCATCTGATTCATATTTGATGTAATTCCTTACTTTGTCATCTTATGAACCTTGTAGGATTGGTGGTCATTTATGTCATTGGCACTTTTGGCCTACTTGACATAAATTGGCTTCTAACCATGGGCTGCTATAACGATCATGCCTTCAAAACCACCACTATTGCTGGTGGTCAATCCTATATCTTTGCTACTATATAAACTCTTCCATTAAAGGTAGGCTACCATTAATTCACAATAATACATTCACCTTATTATCCCCTCCACCCTTCTCTTATTACCAACCCATTTCCATAAGCTCTAAACATTAGACCTCAAACATTGGTAGTACCTAATCTAACATGGTAGTCTTTTATTTTGTGGTACTTAAATGCTCATCTATAGTAAGGGAACCACCC
Source organism: Torreya grandis (assembly GCA_037957365.1). Lineage (NCBI taxonomy): Eukaryota > Viridiplantae > Streptophyta > Pinopsida > Cupressales > Taxaceae > Torreya > Torreya grandis. The sequence goes on along the minus strand of JARHVA010002107.1, from coordinate 276,389 downwards.
TATTATCCTAGCCATGTAGCTTCTTGTTGGTTAGGCCTAACCTAGTAAAACTAATAAGTCAATGGTTCCATGGATCTAGTACAGAGGATGCATACATGGCCACATTTCATCTAGCCTACCCATGCAACTCTGACAGAGGATACATACATGGCCACCTTTCATCTAGCCTACCCATGCAAATCTTGGGTCAGGCACGGTCCATCCTCTATCACTCACCACATTGCCTATTGTCTAACTCATAGAATCTACTTAGCCATCAAAGAAATTCTTTATAGGCTGTCACTTTGATACTACCCTTAAAACTTGGCTCATAGTGGTGATGAACTTTTGCCAACATGACTATGTAAATATTGATAGAAGCCCACCTCCTAAAACTCATCTCATAGTGATAGAAGCCAACACTATACTTATACCCTCACATAATTTGAGAAGATGCAACCTCCTTACAATGACACCTCTCCTTTGGATTAACTCCATTAAAGGTTATTTGTGGTAATTAACATTGTGTTCCCTTCTTATTTATCCTACCTTACCCATTCGTGTCTCCCATCCTACTAAATATGGGATCATTATGGTAACTATTCACCAATATACACCATACACTTTCACCAAAACCCAAAACACTATTTTATAAAACCTTCTCCATCAGCCCAAACCAACCCACATGGTCCATCAAATTAGGGCAGCCAATTTAAACATCACTCACCTAAACCTTATTGAATTACATTGGCCTAATGTCCATAGATTATGTAAGCACTGATTCACTTCTATGGGTAGCTTAGCCATTAACAACTAATTACCATCCCCTTTTTTCCTTCTCACTCATTTACACTAATAAAAATGCCTTCTTTCTTAAGGCATCCTACATCAAGGAAGCTTTGAATATTTCTTACATGTCCTTATGTTTTAACACCATCTAATACTTCCTCTTAATTTTTTCCCCCATTGTTGGGAGAACTACATTGGCCCGAGGTCCTTTTGGACTATGTAGGTAGTGCTCAATTACTAATCATAGCTCAGTTGCATCCTTTATTTTATTTTCCCTTCTCACCTAAAATTTCTTCCTCCACTTCTCTACCTATATCCTCACCACCTCCCTCCCTTTAGCTTGTCAATCTCTTTTAGCCACTTTTCTATCTTGTCAATCTCTTTTAACACAAGGGTTGGCAGCCTTTCTCATTGGCCCCTCTTATCTCCCATAAAACCACCACCTTATTTACCTCGTTAGCCTCCCTATCAACTTTCCTTTTACATACTTCATATCTCATTCCCTCACCCACTTTTCATGTTTCTGGTCCCTCTCTCCACTTATTACCAACCTTATCCTTTATCCCCTTCAAATTTTTTCACCATCTTCATCATCTCCCCTCACCCTTGGTTATTTGTCATACCCTCTTTATCACTCTCTTTTCTTCACCAATTCGCAATCATAATATGCATCTTTCAATCTTTCTATTTCTTCTCTTTCTATACTTTTTATTTACGTGTAAAACCACTCTACCATTTTTCCACTCTTCCCATCGTACTCATTTTCCATTCTTCTTGTTTGCTTTTTTTGCATCCTTTCATCCTTTTTGTCTTCTAATTTTCCTCCATAACTAGCTTCTAAATAGGCCTTTATCCTTTGAGAAGCCTTCCATAATTTAGCTTTTCTTCTTATCTCTTCTTGCCTTTTTCCCTCTACATTCCCATTTTCCTCTTTTCATCTTGGTTCTCACTTATATTTTGCATCTATGTGAGTATCTGTGCTTTGTATCCCTACTTCAATTCTTCGTTTTTGTTCTTATCATCTCTTAGTTTCATCTCATATCCTTTCATTGCATTCCCTTATTTCTTTACCACCTCACCACTTTTTGGCTTGACAGTCTCTGCTAAATCACCCCTTTAGCTTGTTAATCTCTTCTAACAAGTTGATTGATGCCTACCTTCTCTCTTCACCTTATTACCCACCCAACCTTCATTTCCCCTTGTTTTTCTTAACCCCTTTCCCATTTCAATCCCATTATCATCTCTAAAACTAGCATCTGCTTTGATCATTTTTCCTCTCCTTACCTATCATCATCCATGCTTCCTTGGTCAAGATACCACCTGCTTCTTCACTCTCCTATCATCCAATTTATATTCTCATTTCATTCCATTTTCCTTCTATTTCCTTTCTTCCATTTACTGCCTTGTTTTTCATTTTCATCACCAAGCTATTTTTTCCTTGGTTTTTTTTTAGACTTATATTCAAACCCTTTATGGCCTCCCATATTTCTCATCCTCCCCTTACCCTTCATAATTGTTACACTTCTTTCCCCATATTTTTCAATTCTCCAATCTGTCATTCTTTAGTGTATCCCTCACCCCCAATATTCCACCTTTTATTTTTCTTCTCTTCTATCCAATTCATTTCCTTTCTTTTTGTCTACCTTGAGGACATTCCTTATTCTTCCTGACCTTCTTTTTCCTCCTATATGACCATGCTTAGGTCCTTCCACCCTTCTCCACCTTCATCTTTATCTATGACCTTGTTGTTTTCTTGACCTATTTATTTATCCATCTCCTGGTATACCTTTACCTCATTCCTTAATTAAAAATCATTTATTCTCTCCCACTGACACTCGACCTTCTCACTCATTAGAGTGTAGTCACTAGTTATAGTAATTCTATGTACATCTCCTTGTCTGCATCTTTGTGTCCTCCACTTCCTTGCCTTAATGCATGAAATTTAGTCAGGTTTATTACTTTAGGTGCATCTGTTTCTTCCTTTAATGCCTCTATGTGTTATGTTCAGACCTTATTTTTTGTCCCTCTCCAGCTATTCCCTTCACCCTACCTATCACCTTTATCCCTTTTAAACCCTTTGCCCATTTTGAACATGCTATGGCCTCAAAGGTCTTTCACTTAATTTTGGTTTACTATGAGATATATACCAATCCTACATATTTATAACACAATTAGTTAGGACTGTGAGCTCATACGACTAACTAGTAAGCCTGAGCACCGTTAAGCCATCATGATGAAAATTCCTTCCTCACCCCTCTAGTCTTGCCTATTTTAAACCCATTTTTCTCTAACATTTGAAGATGTTAGAATTAAAATTAAAACCACCTTCAAATGGAAGCTTTGGGATGTCCATGTGGGGATGCTAGCTACACCCTCTCATGTGTCCTACCTTCCAACCAATAATTTACCTTGATTCTCCCTTCTTAGACTACATCTTCTTACACCTTGAAATATCCTTAATATTTAATTACATTAGCCCTTCAACCTACTCCATTATTTAATTAATATTTTTATTATTCACCTTGTTTCATATTATAATGCCCCTTAGTGTCTTTCTCTCAAATATCAATGCTTACTTATTTTGGGGCCCCATTGACTCAAGGGTCAAGGGTTAAAATCTTCACCACTTTTCATTTACCCACTCTGTTACTTTGCTTCCCTGAATTGTTGAATCATACCCTTCCATAGCCTGTTAATGACATTATTGTGAAGTGTGCACAATGTCAACTTATTTGGATGGTGATGAAAGAATCTATCAGATCACCATGGTAATTCAAGTAGTGCCAAATTTCTTAAAGCTTGGTAAAGCATATTTCCCATTTTTTTAAATGGTGATAGAAATTTCATGCTTGAACCTACTTATCCATGGCTACAAATTCCTTTTACATAGTTGACACAATCATCTAATTGTATCCTAGGTAATCTCATCCACTATTTCTACCAAACCAATCAAAAAACTATTTGATACCCATAGTTCCCACCCTTTAGAGCTTCCCTTTCTCTAATGTCCTTCAACTAGACCTAACTACATGATATCAAATTGGGGAAACCAAGTTAACCAACACTCTTCACCTCAAAAGAACTACATTTGGCCTGACATTCTTTTTAGATGCCTATTCATGTAACTATGTATGCAGCATCCACTTGTCAAGTGTATTTGGAGTTAGCTTAGCCATCCCCTTCCAACCCATGCCCAATCCACCCATGATTTCACCATGTCCACCTTGATGTTGGTTGCCTTTGACCTAGAACATTGGCATGTCTTGTAATAAATTTTGACCATAGTGACCAACCTTACCATGTTGAACTTTTAAACATGTGCACCACCTCATGCATGACCTAATCAATTTTTTTTTTTGTAGGAGCACTTTCTACCCTAGATACTTGCACCAACACTAAGCCTATCTAGATGACTTGATAGGCCTAATTTGATCAACTATGACCAAAATTATGGATCGGTTATCCCTATCACATGTCCTTTTAGGATTGACCTTATTTTTACCAACATTGGTGACTTTAGTATTTCAATAATCTTGACTACCATGCTTAGTCACCTTTCACCCATTAACATTTCACATGCCTAGCTACCTTGTGGTACCACCTAGTGCTTCCACACTGATTGCTTATCAAACTTACACTTGATTCAGCCTTTCCACATCAACTCTTAGGTTGAGGGGGAACACCTCCTCCCATATTCAGGGTACTTTTACCTTCGACCAAGTGATTTGTTTTTGTTTTGTAGCTTGTTAATTCAAAGCCACATAATAAAAAGGGGTAAAATGTAGACACTAGAAAACTACAGACTTATATTTTTTGATGACTAAATGCCTTAGAAACCCCAAAACCTTATTAAACATTAATAAAAACCTCTTAACCTAACCAAATAATTATTATTCTAGTCACATAATATTATTCAAAATAGCTATTTGAAAGTAATATTCACTATGGGACCCACTATCACTATTCATGATGACATGGTAAGTGACATGGCTTATAAGTGATGTGGCTTGATGTGGGATATCATACCCCACCTAGGACCCTTCCCAAAGTGCTTGATGATCTCATTTAAGCATCACAAGGAGCCCCCTTAAAATATGGTGAATTTACCCTCAAAGGACCATTATTCAATATGTATTTTACCTTCACACATAAAATTAAGCTTTAAAATAAGATACCTACCTCTTTAGTACTTTGGGAAAGATAAAAGGCACCCATTTTTGACTTCTTAACCTAAATAAGACACTCACCAACCCAAATGGGAATCCCCACCCACCTCATTATGACTAGTTCATCCACCACAAATAAAATGGTGCCATAATTCTACTATTCATATTTTGTAATGACTTTTCAGAACATATGATATAAATACCCCCTCTTTTCTTCACCCAAGGCTAAGTTGGAGGTTAGAAGCTAGTTTTTGGTTAAATCACTCTTGTTGTAGGTTTTCTACTTTTGGAGGAGGTTATCCACTTGAGAAAGAGGTTATCATCATCTTAAAAGATACAAAAATCAAAGTATCGAAGCTCTATCAGAATCACTCCAGGTATTCATCAATAATATCATTAACAACACCATAATCAACAACCATCTCAAAGGTAACCTTGTTTATTTATTTCATTTAAACTTATTATCTCCTTTGGCCTCTCTATCTTGACCTCCATACCTTTCACCTTTCACCTATTATTTTCCCCTTTTTTCACTTAATTCATTTATTTCCTTGGCTATATTTATCCACTTGACCCTTTTTACCTCTTTGCCATAATTCACCCATTTGACCCCTTTTGCCTTTTGGCCATATTTACCAACTTGACCATTTATTCCTTTTATCCTTTTACATTATATATTATTGATCATTTTAACCATCACCTTCTTGATAATTTCAATAATCTATCAACCTAAACCAAACCATCTTTCCCTTTTGACCATTTACCAAACCAAAACCGTAACCTTCCCTCAACTAGACTTTTAGCATTTGCTTTATTTAGTCATTTTCTAAGCAAAGAATCCATATTAATTGTAATTACTTTCATATTTTATGTCATTTAATTAAATTATATTTCAATTTATAATTTAAATTTAATTATCTAAAGAAGGTGGATTGACAACCTCCTAAGAAGCTTTTACTTCTGGGACCTAGCTCATGCTAGGTGTTGACCCAATTTTTCCCCTCTGGCAAAATTTTGGTCACCCTCTTCAAAAGCTATGAAAGGCCAGTCAATTTTGGGTTGTAGTCCATCTTCAGGTTTATGCTCAGTTCAACAAAAAGGTTCAAGCACCTTGGTTCAAAGGAAAAAGTTCAAGTCAACAGTTCAATGCGTCTAAGTCCCGTAAAAAAATTCAAAGTTTAAGCAATGGGTGGAAAAATTGTTGCACACAGTAGCAGGTAGGGAAAAAGAGACTACCAACATAAGTAGTAGGCAAAAAAATTTCCATGCACAGTAGTGATAGGGAAAAGGAAACTGGCAGCTAACTCGACCGACGTTAGCAAAACTGTCGTGCACGGTAGTTAACTCGGCTGACGTCGGCAAAACTGCCATGGATGGTAGTAAATCAGTCAATGTCAGCAAAATTGCCACATGCAGTCCATGACATTGGGTGGTAAAATTACCACTCACAACATCAGGTGGCAAAAAAAGCTTGAAGAACATAGAAAAAGGCTCACCCAGCGGGCAGAGGAGCAGGCTGCATGCAAAATGAGGTAGCAAGCATGGTCCCAATAGACTTATGATGTCATGTATAGTGTTTTCCCTCTTCCTAATGAAGACTCAAGTAGCCACTTGCAAGCAAAGGCCAATGAGACTCCTCTTGGCTCTTCCCATATAAATACACAGACTTGGTCATTTCAAATCATCTTCTCCAATTTTTTAAAGAGCATAGCTCTCCAAATTCTCCACCTGAATCAATAAAATATAGTTTTTGCCTCCATCTTGGATAGATTGTCTATGTATGTTATGAGTATTATTTGTGTTTAGTCATTATCTCTGATGCTTGCACAGGTTAATGCCAACAGACCAGCCATTTACAAGGCGCCAATTTTGTAGCTGAAAGGAGAAGAGCAATATTTGAGAAGGACATAATAGAGGAATTTGCTTACAAGTGTGCATTCCATAATAGCTTGGTAAACCTCTATTATGTATTTTCCATTATAGCCTCCCTGTTAGTCTTAGCAGCCTAGTTCTTCTACCAGATGTGTAGAGTATATTTGCATTTTTCTTGATTTTGAGAGTGGATGTGGAAGGTCAACCTTTATTTTGGTGTATCACCTCTTTAGAGTAGGCTATTTATTTTCCTGTATTTTCATCTCCCTTTTCATCCCCATAGTTTATAGCTATATATATATACCTGCTGTCCATTATTTTTGCATTGCCTGAAACAAACAAGATACATCAGAGGGAACTAGCCCATACCTAGAGACTCTCCTCTCCTGCTTCACTGTCCCATAGGTGAGAGGAGTTTCCATGTTGTGAAGAGAGGGCAGGAACCTATTTTCCTACCACCGGGTGCAATCTCCAGTTGTCAACACTAGGCAATCCACTTTGCTACTTGTCTAACAAACAAGTTTTCTTAGTGTTTTATTATTGTAGGTTAATCCTTCCTAGCTAATGAGGAGTATCCACCATCATCTGGATCACATGTAAAATTTATAATAGGTTCTCATAACCATTACCCGTATTGATAGTTTCTTCTTTCATACTTAGAAAAAAGTAGAAAATAGGGAGAAAAAATGGGCACATGTCACTAAGTCTAAGAAAATGAACACATAAAAGGACATGTTTAGATGGCTGTATTCACAAAAGAGAATGCAATTTTGGATTAAAGTCACATGGAATGACATGCCTAAATGTCCACATACACATTAAAGAATCATACAAAAAGACTTGGGCACATATCCAAAGCATACACACAACAAAAGGAGTTGGATTAGAGATATAAAACAATGGCATATTAAAATGCCTTTGAGTAGATGTATAAGTAAAAATACATAGTCAAATATAAACTAGTAAAGTTAGAAATGAAATTATGCATAATCATGTGGTATGAATACATATAAGAGAAAATATGTACATAACTTGATTCTATAGTAGTAATAATTGGAAAAAAATTAGTGTAATATAGGATGATCAATATCAAGATTCAATCAATGTTAAATTTGTGATATGGGGTATAGAAAGATATAACCTATCAAATTATAATCTAAGTATATGATGTCCCCAATGGGATAATATATCAATGTTGAATCAATTTATATGTTTATGTATCCCTAATTGGCTGGGTAATTACAAATATGGATCTATGTAGAGGACCATAATCCTATAGTAATCTATGAATAGTTGAAGGCAAAAATTGAAGCATGTATGTATGATAAAATTAACTACATTAACATAAATATCATATGTAGTACCTAATAGATAGAAGGAATGTAAACATGGATATTGATACAATCATAAATTTGTATTTTATGAGAAATATTTGAATATTTTTATATTTTTTGAGTAATATGCTATGTACAAGTAACATGAAAATGAAAATATGTACAAGGAGTAAGATAATATAAACTATGTGCAAGTAATAAAATAAGTAAATAAGATTATGTAAAAATGAAATGTAGTGACTCTAAAGACCTAAGAGCACATCCATAGGATGTGGATAGTCAAATTTTAGATATGGTGGGAGATAATCCAATGATAGATATTGAATCTACCTAAAATCAAATAAATCATCATCATTATGATCATCATACCATTGTGTGTTCATAAGTATATCCTTATCCTTGGCATTAGTTTATATTTTGTGTATTTAGATAGCATGTTTGTTTACTATACAAGAATACTACTATATGGTCCCAAGGTAGACCACATTAGATCACTATATGTCTACATGAAATCTATGATTTTCATGTAGGCCATCATTTAAAATTTGAATTGTGTGTCCCTCATAACTGAAAGTCAAACATTTATCTATTTGATCAATTATGGAATCCATTGCCTGTAATTATGTACTGCTAAGTCTAACCTATATGTGAGTGCCTATGCTCATGAAAAAAATTAGTGTGTTGACCACCTTAGGTACTTATGTAATTGGTAGTGTAATATATCCTAACAAGCCTTGATATCAATTTGTAGCTCTATCTCTTGATGCCTATGTGTTATAATAATGCCAAAGTACAAGTGTTGGGTCAAGAATCCTTATCTATAGAAAGATTAGGGATGCATTGGTTCTTTATGAAATTGAAGGTATCCAATGGATCATTCCTTGAATTTCAAGGTTAGTGAAGATTATTTTATGGTGATTTTACTAGTGGATGCAAAGGTTGTGTAATTAGGTTAGTGCCTTGAGCTTTGAGTTTATTCAATTTCTATTGTAATGCTGAGCATGTATCTATATCATGTCTAGTAATCTTATGAAAAAGACAAAAGGGTATATAATCCTACTATGATAATTTTATAATGGATATATGGGTAACACCATGAATGCTCTATCAAGTAATATTTGTAAACTTAATTATGGTATATCTTATGTACTAAATTTTTGAATTTGGATAACTGGATCAATATCCATAGATGTAACCATATGTACTGAGTGTATAGAAGAATTTACCTCTAACTAAAAGTGAGTGTGTGATCATGTGTTTAGGGTTATGAAATAGTGGTGATGCATATGTAGGTAAAGTTATGAGTTCCTTAGACTCTTCTCTATACTCTCTAGGGCCAACTGGTGTAAATCTCAATCTACATAAATAATCATCAATGTTGATGGGTTCTATATTATCCTATGTGGTGGTTTGGAACTTTTATCTAAGTTTCTAATGTATATTTATTTAGTAATTGTAATTTTTCTATGAGAATCTCATCATCTATTGTGGGTGGGGATAACTATGTTATATGAGTGTCATTCTCCATGATGGATGAGGATAAATGTGCTATAGGAAGAACTAGAATGGGTGAAGGAATAGTGGCACTAGATTCTCCTACATATAAGTATGTATCTATTTTATAAGAATCATATGAGTTGGAGACTATATGAGAACATGAGATGTCCCATCTAAATAAATACTTGGGGTAGTAGTCTTAGTGACTCTACAATATTTGAATGGTTAGTTATCAGCTAGACAAGTGTATAGATATCCATCATGCAAAAAATTGACACACATATATAAGGTAGAGGTTAATACCTCCATGGTATGTATCCAAAGTATCCTAAGTAATAAATTGTAATGAAATTATTATATATCACTTGAAACTATGTGGATAGGGTTTTAATCCCAGCTGTGATATCCAAAGTAATAAAACCCAACTCCCATCGGAGAATGTCATCAACACCTTGAATGTTATTATATTTATTCTAAGTGGATACTATATCAACCACCATAATATTTAATAATGTGAGGTTACAAATGTTAATACATGATCCAATATTATTTATAACTCATTTAATAGTGGTGGTTTTAATTTATGCCTAAATGAAGAGCAATAGTTTTTGATCGATAATTATCTATGAGGTCAGATCCTCATTGCCAAAAGATATTACATCCTCAATGTCCTTTATGGTGTAAAAGATAAATGCAAAATAATTTGGCTCTACATCATGAGGCAATTATTTAAGATTGAATGTTTGAAAAAGAATATCTTTGAATATGGTTTCATTTTGAAGTAATTTCAATATAAAAATATTAGTTGGTGTATTTATTAACTAATCAAAAATATCATATGCTCTGCGATGATACCTAGGTATTGTTTTATTATTTTGGGGATAAAGAGGGATGGTGGGATTATGATATTCTTTTATAGGCTGAGGAGGTACTTGATTTCATTTAGTAATAACTCAAATCATGGGATCTACTATTTGACAAGGTGAGTAGTAAAGGTGGGATGTGAGTGAAGGTAGTCAATGGGTCTAGTTGGAGGAGGAACAAAAGGAGCCATTTAAGATCTCTACCATTGACTAGTAACTAGAGGTAACTAAAAATTGGTCATGTAACAATTTTTTCAATAGAAGGGGGGATCAAGATGAGGTGGTCCAATGTATGAAATAATTTGAGTTCTAACATGATCCATGAGAGGAGTGACATACATGTGCATCATTCTAAAAATGGTAGGAAATAAGCATGTAAGACAAACCACAAGACTTTGGACAAAAAAATATAAAATGGAATTTATCATGATGATCATGATGAAAATTGAAAAATAAACACACTCTTAAAAGAAGGGAAACCCTAATGATACACTAGTTTTTTGAGCAATATGTTCTAAGTAAGTCATGTTTGCTAAATGATTTAACTATTTTGGGAATTAATATAAAACCCTAAGTAGATAAAAGAGTTGAGTATATAAATCAAGGAATAAAATAATACAGTATAAAAAATTACCAATTTGTATAACAATTAATTTTATTTACTTAGTCTATAAATAGTAATTAATTATAGGTGTACTTAGCTAGAAAATATGATTGAGATAGATAAATGGTAGACTGCGAAGTGATGTAGGAGTAGTGTAGAGTGTCATCATTAGAAAATAGGTGTCATAACCCTATTTAGATATTAATGTGGATCTCGTTGCCAATAACACACTATACTATTGACCTTTTATGTAGTGTTATTAACCTTATGTAAATGAAGTAGTAAAATTTGGGGTAGACCTTCACTCTATTCTAGGAAGCCTATATGAATAAGACCTGGATCATCATCTTGTGATTCATTTTGAATTATGTCATCATATAACTCAAAAGCTACATGCTTGATAGGATTTTAATGAACATAAATGTAATAAGAGTGGCACTGGTAGGGTAGTCTAGACATGACCTTATCACCCCATGTGCTGAGTGTTGTCTACATATAAATACCTCAAAAGGAGATCAAGCCTGATGTAATTATCCCAATCTAAGTATTGGTTCAAGTGAGATATGCTAGTATGTTTGAGTAATAATGCTAATTTGAATGCTTTTAGTGTGAATTGAAACTAGAATTATGAGTAAAACTAAGCTTTGGGCTATTGTATATGGATGCATGTAGAAATAATGATAAATAAAGATTAATAACTTTAATTTACAAAAATATTTCTAGGCTTGTTCATGAGAATTTCCATCTAAGGGATAAATGAATAAAATTGGTCTTTATATAGTATTATGATGCTTGTTGAGACATGAAATGAGTCTAGGCCAACCCTAAGATGCTTCAAGGAGTGAAAATATATCCGTTAAGGGCAAAAGAAGCTAGGAGTCAATAATGTTGTCGCCTTTGCCAATAACACACTATGATATAGACGAAAAGGGTTGAGTTATTACCCAAGTGGATGGAACATATGAAAAAAAGTGTAAATGCCTAGGTAATGTCTCAATTTGGCTAGTGGTATATATGGGTAAGGTTTAGATGTGCATAAAAGTGAGAAAATGATGAAAAGAGGCCTTAATATAGGTCTAGGGCTAAGCTAAGGATAGGGTGGTCTCAAGTGATGATAATTAAACTAAATGACATTTTATATGACTACACATAGTATTAAGAGGTACAATTGAACAAGTATGTAATTTGGTAGTGGCTTTAAGCACATTCTCTATTTGTTTTGGTAATGAAGCATTATGCATATTAGGTTTAAGTAATGAAGCATTATGTGGATTAGGTTTAAAAATAGTGTTAATATGATGAGAAGACTCACTTGAATTACTTAATCTAGGAGGAAATATCTTCTATAAGCTCTTCTTAAACCTCTATTACCAGGAAAGGATAAAGAACTAGATAGTAATGAATAAAGTACATTCTAAAATGTGGGATCAAAATCCTCAAAATTAATAGATACACAAGTTCCATAGTTAAATAGAAGAGGAAAAGTGTTAGTATCCATACACCCATAAAAATACTAGCCTTGAGAACTATCTGAAGAAGGAGTTCCATCACTATGCTGATCATCACCCTGATCCCATGCGTTTATACTAGAATTATATGAATTTAGAGTCCATCCTAACATCTTTGATAGATAGACTAAAATAAGCTTTCCAAATGACTTTACACATCAAATAATTGTTATATCCAAAATATCTACTATCAAAGTATGATCACATAATATTTGCATTAGAATGATCAAAATAACAAAATTCTATTAAAATTTCAACCACATAACCTTTATCGAATCTAAAACTATTTAAAACTCAATATATTGCATCTAAAAATTACCAAATTTATCAATAACCAAAATAACAATTAAACTTAACATTTTCCTTTTTGACTAGACTAAAACTTCTATGCATAGAGGAAATCATCATAAAAAATAAATCATGTAAAAAATAAGCTCAATAGCTATATATCATCTCTCACAATCTTTTTAACACTCAATCCTTGAAATATTTTGTCAACATATATAGTCCTAAAATTACAATATCCAACTATATCTTTAAAAATATAAAATCTAATATCAAAGATATTGCATAACTAAACACCACACACACACACAAACAAATACACATTAATATCTCATCAATAAATACATTTAAAATAAATTATGACTTCCTTAAAACTATAAAGTATACCTCTACTGAATAACGGTTTTCATTACTCTTAATCATCCTATATCCTCTTACGCTAACACCAAAATGTCATTCAAAACAACATTACTACTATATACCTCGAAACCCAAATGAATGAATCGAATAATATATTATAAAATAATCATTGAATCAAATTTACCAATATTTGTGTCAATACTAGATTTATTATTATTTAAAAACCATTTATGATTATTTATAAACCATACAACCACTGAATCTTTCCTAGCTATTATATATTCTATATGCATGTAAAATTTTATCATATATTTGTAGATATGAACTGTGAAAATAATTTATTTGAACAAGAATGTATACAAGATAAATAAAAGAAATTACTTTCAAATATCCATTTGAAACTAGTGAAATTTATTTAAAATAAACAAAAATCTACCATAGAATGTCATGCTATGCCATGTTCTAGGTAAAATAATCCTTTTGAAAACATATCTACTGTGAAAATCAAATAGTTATAAACCATTTCATATATCCAACAAAGTTAATACCTAACTACGTACATGTAGAATTATAACCTCAAAATAATTCTTTGTGCATGATAAATACCATTAGTAGGTATTCCTAGAAAAACCACTAGTTAATCCTATCAACAAAATGGCCTAACCAAATCTTTTATCAACCATAAAGTGCATGATTGATAAAACTAGAATATTTTTTTAGATAGTTATTAAATACTTAAATATCCTCATAAATAAAATCTAAACACTAAGAGAATTAAGGATGAATCCTATCCTATCAAATCCAAATTTGTAACCATTTCATAAATGTAAAATCAAATGATCAAAATATTTTTTATGTGTCCAATGAAACAAAACAAAATTGCATATAATTTATTTGAAATCTAATGAAACCATGTCTTCTAGAGCTAACTCAGACTTCCAACAAAAATAAAGATGATATGTAGATCCATATATATAGAAAACATAAACATCTGAGAAATGCATGCACTATTATATCATTGAATCAATAAAATAATTGAAGCATATCTTGTTGAATTTACATAAAAATATTCTTTTATCCCACTATATTCTCCTCAACCCTTCAATAGTGTTTCTAACCAAGACTTCATTTCCACATCAAGCTTGAAATCAAATGAGACTAGAATAATGAAATTTACAACTTTAATATTATCATAACTAAAGCTTATTATCTGAGATGATGTGTTCACATGATATTAGATTTCACAACTTCTACCAATTTTCTAAGCATTCCCTTAAAACTTAGAAGATTAATAAATGAATTAATGAGCTACTTTATTGATTACTAAATCAATTGATAATCCCATAAACCAAGGCAATTACCATAAATTAAATGCCAACAATATGCCAAATACACCAAATCCATCCTCAATCCTATAATTTATTTATTTCATTCACTACCAAATCTATGTTGAATCACCATTTAAAACTTATAAAAGTGTCTCAAGCTATGAAAATTCACCATGATCACCATTACATCAGTTAGCTTATGACCTTATTCAACATGATAATTAACCCATGATACCATGTTTAAAGTGAATGTATCCAAGTGTTATAACTAGGTAATTTTAATATTACCATTTATGTAATAAAACATATATAACTCTTAGGAAATGCATCTAAGTCTAAAAATGTGTATATCCTAGGTTGTTATTCCTTAAGTTTTACATTTCTAAAATATTATAAAATTATGTGACATAAATCATATTTCTTTAAAACATGTATGTCATAGTAATGCAATTTATATCAAAATTGATTTTTTTTTTAAAAACCTTCTTATCAAAGCAACAAAATATGAAACACCTAACAATACATGTTATCAATTTTGAAGACACATGCTCATAACAAGAGAACATTGAAATGATGAATTTGCATGACTAGCAATTGAATATGTATTTGATGTGTTTTCATCACTTAAAATATCATAAGCATTATAATAAAATATGAAAATAATATGTTTATTCGATTTAACACTAACCATGTATTTTATCAATCTTATATAAAACATTACTACTATTATGAAATAATGTATACACTATAGGTTGACTATGCAAAAAATCAGAGATTAAAAATGAAACCTATTTCATTTATATAAAACTTATTCTTTTAAAACCAATTAATTAACATTAAAATTAAAAATTTCATTCAAATGTAGTAATTAAATGTCTGCCTATATACCTTAAAAAATGCATATTCGATTGTATATAAATGAGTTGGCCCCTACCACAATTTTAAACTTCATGACACTAGGTCATCTATATGGTAGAATTAGAAACATAATAAGACCCTTAAAAAATAAAGGGGGTGATAAAAATAGGCTTAATAGAAGGTACATTATAGGTGGAAGATAAACATATCCTCACATCCTCATGAATGTGAGATTATCTTCCCCTACTACCCTTATTAGACCTAAGAAAGTTAATTAGACCATGTAAGTAGAACCACATAGTGAGAAAAATCCTACACCAACAACCCCCCTTAAGCATAACTTAGGTGGGTAGAATAATTAGGTCTTAAAAACTAGGCTTGCTAAGGCACATAAGTAAATTTCAAATAGATAATTAATAAGTCCCCATAGAATATGATGAGGTTGTCTACAATAAAGCTCAAAAAATAACCAAGGTCAATGATGAGATCCTCTACTTAAAGACAGAACAAGATCTATCTACATCGAATAATGTTCCATCCCTTTTATAGAGGAAGAACATTATAGGTGTACTAAAAGTCTACCCAATCCAAAATGGAAAATAAAAGCAACAATATAAATATCTCTAAGTATGGTCTAAAATTGAAGTATGACATATGTTTGGCAAGATCATGCAAAAGAACTAAATGTAATGACATTAAAGTTGACATATCAGAATAAGTGAATGGAAAATTTATTGAAATAATGTCCATGTGAAGTGTGGAGCATCGATCATCAATTGAATAAGGAAAATCCACATAAAGAGATGAGTTGTTGGTGCTCTCAATAAGTGCATTCACATTGACAATGAAAATGAGATGATCCTCTGAAGAACAAATTTGTCATGGCTCTAAAAGAATAAAATTATGTAGCATAATTGATGTAGAATCTAAAAAAGGACAAATAAGGTCCTACAGAAACTCATCCACTTATGGTGGCTTCATAGAAAGAACACTATCCATCTAGAATGACTCATCACAAGAAATACTAGGAGGATGAAATATAATAATATCTAAATATAAAATAGTAAGATGAGGAGGAGTGATAAAAATATAAGCAAGAGATATAAAAAGACCTAAATAATGCTCCAAATAGTGGATGGACACACTATGTTCTCTACATGGTAGTGTATGTCTCATGAATCTTGCATCAATAAGGGACATAAACATAGTCACAAGAGTTGGCCTAGTCATTGTATTAACTAGTGTTAGTGGGGATAAGAATCTATCCATATATAAAAGGAATAAGTTCCTATTCCATGAACAAGCAATCCATGTATATCAAACATGATGCATAATTGGTCTTTATAAGAAGAACTAA
Organism: Torreya grandis; assembly: GCA_037957365.1. Taxonomy (NCBI): domain Eukaryota; kingdom Viridiplantae; phylum Streptophyta; class Pinopsida; order Cupressales; family Taxaceae; genus Torreya; species Torreya grandis. The sequence goes on along the minus strand of JARHVA010002107.1, from coordinate 259,589 downwards.
TAGAGTAGAATTAGCTATCTTCATATGGTCTCTCCCAATTGGAGCTAAGTGAGTCAACATGACCATAAGTAACCATGCATGCTCAATGTGATAGTTGTTAGACTCAGTTGAAAATGAATCTAAATGAGTAATTAGTGATAAAAAGTGCATGCTCTTAGTAAGGAGGTCGATGAAAATCAATAATACAATTATAAGTGAGCAATTAGTGCATAAACAATAAAATGAAAAAATAAGGAGTGTGAAAGTAAAAACAAGGAAAAACAAACCCTATTAAATCTATATAGTTTATATTTTATAAGGAATGAGAATATCACCAATGTGTAGATTTCATAAAAACTTGCACTTTAAAAAATAACACTTGGAAAGGAGTTATAGGTTAAAAATTATGTGAGTTTGAAGTTCTTGATCATAAAGAGGTCTCCACTTTACATACATTTTGGGTGTACATAGGTTTGGACCAACTTGTTGAGGAAACATTATGCCCCCTTGGGTTAGTTATGACTAAGGGATAAAATCCCATGTGACCAAGGGATAAGTGTTAGGATAAGTGCTCCCCTTTGATGCAAGAGTATGTGGCTTGTTGAAGAAGGGAGTAAAACACACTATGTGTTTATACAAGGGGCATAATTTGAGATATTCCCATGCAAGTGGTATAAATTGATGATAGAATAAGTAGGTGGAAGATTCTGAGGCATGCATGAGTAGGAAACATAACTTGTAGTTGGTCTAATTTGGAGGCATAAGCTAAGGGTTTCTTGGGTAGGGACACAACCTAATGGTTGTCCATGAAGGGGCTAGAGTTTGACGGGTACATGGGCATGTGGTATAACTTGATTCTTGTCTAAGTAGAGTTTGAAACTTGAGGTGTGTCAATTCATAGGTAAGAATGCATAGTCAGTTAAATTAGGGAGTGAAACCCAAGACATGTGCAATTAGGGGGCATAACTTGATAGTTGATTGAGTAGGGGACAAAACCCATTGCTTGTTTGAGCAAGGAAAAATGTATAATGAGGTGAAAGTACACATATATTGGAATAAACCCAAAAAATGTTGGAAAGAGTGCTTGGAAGTATAGAAATGTCTACTAGGGGGAAAAAATTGCTAATGTGCCTATAAGGGATAGAAACTCCACTGAAGCTAAAAAACCCTTAGATCTATAACTTACATAAAAAATCATAAGGACCTAATTTTTTTTTTAAACCTATAAAAATTATAATTTTTTTTACCTCAAATTCATTGGATATATAGATTTGAGTGGATCCCAAGAAAATTCCTTTAAACCCTCTAAAAATGGCCAAAATTACTTATCACAAAACTAGGTCATGCATATAGTTGAATCTAGGGTTTTGGCACATTATGAGATTAATGGTGTAAGCTATTTTTTGTGAGATACTAGAGCTAAAGAGACAAACTTTAAATATTTCCTTTTCCCTTGCTCTTTTTCTAAATTTGGATCATTAAATACACCAAAATAAGATCAAAATCTTAGAAATAGTGAATCTACAATATATAGGGTAAAAAATGCCATATGTATGTATGTAAGCTAAAGGCTCAATATTTCAAAATATGAGCTATGGAATTCAACTAATAGAATTTTTTTTATACCATGTCATAATGGGCCACACTTGAGGATCAATAGATGTATAAAATCTAATGTACAAAGGTGAAACTATATAGAGTAGTGAAATCATGAACACATGAAAGGAAAAAACTAAACAATGTGTAAAAGTATTCAATGTAGTCGCATTCTAGGTTAATTATCCAAAATTACATAGGAAGGTACATTATATAGGTGAAATATATACATGTCTTCACATCTTCATGAATGTGGTATTATCTTCCCAAATGACCTTTGTTAAACATAAGAAGGCTAATTAGACCATTTAAGTAAGAACACATAGTGGGAAAAATCCTACACCAACATTATGATCTTATTTATACTATATAATATTCTATTATGTGAATATATAATTAATTGAATTAAAAGTGGTATCATGGATTAGATTTGCACAAGTTTATATGACACTATTGTTTTTAGATCTAGTGTTGTGGGTATCTTATGAGCAGAAGGATTGGAAAAACATAACTTGTGATTAGGGAATAATTTATTTTTTCCATCACTATAGTATTATTTGAAGTGATTTGTTGAAAAAAATAGTGAAAAAGTATTATTTTTTTCACCCTTATGAATCTTAATAGTCATTAGATTAGTATTAGTGAAATGATCACAATGATATAATATTTTGGTACAATTTTCATGCCAAAACTTTTCACCCTTGTGCACATTCATAATAATTGGATTCATCCTAGAAAGATGATCACAATGGTATAATCTACTGATAAACATTTTTTTAAGGAACCCTCCATCCTAGGATTTGTGCATGTCTATCCTGACACTCAAAAACATGGAAAAGGGAAATAAACTCCAAAAAATACTTAGAAGAATAATGTGGAGTCTAAAACTTTTGATCTATTTCTTTCTTAGGTGGTTCACCAACATCATTTGGATTTGCAAATCATGGTGAAAAAATATGATCTTGATGTAGTCAAAGGGGACATCATTAGGGTAAGAGGGGACTTGAAGGTTTTGAAGAATCATTTTACACTTATAATTATGAAATCATCCAATATTATAGCTCAACCTTCCCAAAATAATCCACCACCACTCCCATTTATCTCTCCCCATTCAAATAATTGCACCTCCAATCTTGATCTGAAGAAGTTATTTCCAAAAATGGAATTGCATAATTTTGATGGTAAGGATCCACTTACATGGATTAATCAAATAACATATTTATTTGATCTATGTTAGAATCTATGTGTACAAAAGGTAGTCATGGCCTCTCTATATTTGGAACCTGATTAGTTCATTTGGTATAGGTGGTTGTTTTCTCAAAATAATAAGGGCCTTTAGGTTACCTAGCATGTATTTTTTGAGGAACTGCAATTCCACTATCAAAATAATATATCAAAAAAATAATTAGTTCATATATCTAAACTTCATCAAATAGGGAATATGAAGGATTATATTCATTAATTTCATAATCCCTCCTTATGTGTGACATCACTAAGGCAAATTTGATTGACATGTTCTTAGGTTGCCTTAAAGATAGAATACAAAAGAAGGTTCACATTTTTAGTCCTAGTTCAATATCTGAATCCATACCAATGGTACACATGGTAGAGGAAAAATATTTGGTCAAATGAACACCTTTCACTAATGTTTGTGAATGCAATTTCCTAGTCCCATCATTTCCTTAGCCCATAAGATTAACCTGTCAATAAATTGAAGAGAAGTGTACAAAAGGGTTATGTTTTGGGTGTGATAGAAAATGAATCAAAGGATAGAGATGTGCTAAAAATAAGTTATTTTACATTTAAGGAACCAATGAGGATGAATAATATGATGAGGCCTTATGTGGAGGTCTGCAAGAACCCAAGGATGAATTTGAATATTCTTAACCTATTATTTCCTATCACACACTTTCAAGTATTAGTAATCCTAATACTTTGTAACTTGTGCATTACCTTAAGAAATATAAGGTGACTATGTTGATTGACTTTGGGAGTACATACAAATTCATCAATAGTAAGTTGGCTATTCATTTATGTATGCAATGAATTAGGATGGATCTAAACTTATCATTCTTAATGAATTCCAAGATTAAAGAATGTAGTATTACTAAAACAACTCATTGCATAGATATTTACATCAAGACATGACATATTTAGATCTTATAAACCTAACCAAGGGATATATTACTACATAATACAAAAGGAGAGGGTTCTAAATACTCTAGGCAAATGATACTATGTAATAACACTAGCTAGGCCTACAATTCATAATACAAAAATAGTCTAGTTCTCATTAAATCTTATGACATAAAGGGGGTAGTTAAAAAACCCAAAAAAATATGCAAAGATATTTATACTCAATTTAATGTAGAGGTAAAATAAGCAAGGAGTACAACATTCATCCTATTACTTTGTGTAATATCTATCTACCAAATGAAAGAGTAAAAGTTAGGAATACGTACCTTGAATGAACCTACCATGCCTCAATATTGTTGGGTGAGTATTTTGTCAGTAGCTAACTAATGGGAAAAATAGGTTACTTCAACCAAAGCATAAGGAAATTGGTTGGCCAAGTGTGTAGGTCTACCACATCAAAAGGGGACAAATCTCTCCTCTCATCAAGGGGAGGTTCCCTATAACTTATGAGGAGCTATATACTATATATATATATATATATATATATATGCAAAAAATAACACTCTAGGTAGGATAACACTATCCATCTCTCTTTTTTCAGAGATGATGTTCATAAATAAAGGATAAAATCCTAGTGAAATCGTTGGGGGCACTTCTCTTCTTTCAAAAGTGTTTTGCAGCAAACAACATGAATCTTTTCTAGTAGTAAAAGTAACTAGAACATGGTGCAATAACCAACAGACTGAGATGTAGCAGAAAGTCTCCACCTTAAAATCCAAAGAGTGAGATATGAAGGATAATGGGGGCACAAAGTCATCCCAATATCTTTTGCATGGAAATAAACTAAAAATGCACACACTAAAGACAATTGTGGTAGCACAAAGTCTCTCCATAGTTAGCTTTAGGACACCTTCCTGATTACTTCCACTAGTTTTGCTTATTTCATTAAAATGGACAAGAACACATTAAAGAAATAGACATAAGAACAAAATCCTAAATGAAAAAAGCTATAATAGAACAAAGTCTAAAAGTAACCTACTTTATCATTCAAATAAACAAATATGATTAACAATCTGAGCTCAAAGTCTCAGTAATCACCTTTCAAATTGGCAGAGTTTTGCTTCTATATTCAAAAAGATGTATTTTGCATAAAAGAAGAGATTATAATATATAGCAGCCAAGAAATACTTGTTGCTTTTTTTTATGGAATGGCCCATGCTACATTTAATGCCTTGAATGCATTTCTAGTTTTGTCAAGGGGCCGTGTTGGAATAGGGCATCAACCTTGATTTTGGTGTACAAAAATATCTCAAATGTCTTCTCCTTAGCATGGGTTATCTAGTCTTTCTCCAAATATGTACATGGATATCCCCTCAATTTTATTACAAGGGAGAAAAATAGGCCATGCCTTTTAGTGTTTATGAGCTCAAATGTCTACTTGGTGGACTATTCCAGCTACTAGAAATAACTCTTGCATAGATATTTTAGTATCTCCTATAGCTTTCCCCTCTTTCCTTGTGATCCAAGCTATCAAGATATCTCCTTTATTTTTTTAAACTCTTTTGGCTTCCTCTTCAGCTGGTCACTAAGTTTGGTTTTCAAGTTCTGTGCCATATTTGAAAATGAATGGATATTTCATTATCTTGAATTTGACATCCACAGGGACATCACTGGTTGCTGTTCACTTGAACCACTTTGAACCATGAACCTTTAAACCATGAGATTTCATTCATTCAATGGTTCAATAGTTTAGGTGCTCTTATTAGCTCCTTGGTTCCATCACTTCTTTAGTTCATTCACTTTCCTAGTTCATTGGTTGAACCATCTCTTTGGACTGGTCTTCTGGAATCTTCTGCTTCCTTCCTTTGTTCAGAGCTTTCTTTGAACTGTTGAACCTTTGAACCTTTTTGGTTCAAGGTTTGATGGTTCATTCTCTTTCTCAAAATCCTTTATTTTGCTAAGTCTCTCAAGCTTTGAAATTCCTTCAGCTTTATGTCTATGGAACCCCCCCAAAGGGAAGGTGTCCCTTCAGGCCTTAAGAAAGGTCCATTTCATGGTCTCTAAGAGTCCCTTGCAAGGGTACCTACCCTTCGAGGTCCTTCAGGTGGCCTTCTTCTTAAAATCCTTTAGACAAAATGTATGAAGGAATTCCTTTAGACATTTTGTCCAAAGGAAATCTTTCTTTTTCATTAGCTGCTTTCTGTCGGGCTTTTGATCATTCCTTCAGACAAAATGTCTGAAGGAATTCCTTCAGACATTTTGTCCAAAGGATTTTACTTGTAAAATTTCACCATGGAAAATCTCTCCAAAAGATATCTTTTTGTTCCTTTTCCCTCTGCAAGGGCACTTGTCCTTCAGGCTTTGGGACACCTTCCTTTGAACCTTCTGATTGAATTGACTGATTGAACCAACAAATGGTTCAACGGTTCAACAGTTCAATCTTTTGTTTGAAGCCTTCTTTTGTTTAAGTCTATTGATCTTATTAAACTCATTGAACCATTTTGGTTCAAGGTTTAATGGCTCAACAATTCATTCTTTACTCTTCGAAGCCTTCTTTTTTTCTAAGTCTTTTGAAGCCATTGAACCTGCCGAAGTGGTTAAACTTTGAACTTACCGAAGTGCTTAACTCTTCAAGTCTACCAACATCATTGAACCTTTGAACCTGTTGAAACTTTAAACCTTTAGAAGTAGGGTTTAATGGTTTAATGGTTCAATCCTCTATTTGAAGCTTGTTGATGGACCTTTTAGTTGAACCTCAGCATTGAACCAACCTTGAAAATGCCTAAGTGTTGGAAACTTGTTCCTTTGTGAGAGCTCACCTATTGAAGTTGTTGAACTTACGAGTCCCTTAGCTGAAAAATCTTGAATAATGAAGAAATTGAATACTCAAAATAATTTTTTGAGAAGGGAAGAGAGAATTTTGGCCTGCAAGACCAAAATAGTTCATATGTTGTCCCAAAAATGAGTGACACATTTTGGGAACAATAGCTGGCTCCAGTTGGGGAACTTCCTTCAGTTGAAATTTTGAAATAGTAAAGGGGACTAGAAACCAAAATCTCCACTACCTTCAAGTATGCCATTGGGCTACAACGTCATGTTACCCAAAAAAGAAAGGTGCCAAAAATGAAAATGAAAAACACAAAATAGAACTAAAGACTATACACATATACATATGTACAATTGATGTCACCTGATACTTCAAGGATTGAAGTGCTTTAGATGCTGCCCATTGTGAGATAGAGAAAAGGGTGTGCCATCTTGATACTTCAATAGGAAACTATTTTCACCATTGAGCTGATGGATAGTAAATGGGCCTCTCCATAAGAAATCAAATTTCCCATGCATTCCATTTAGTTCTCTTCTCTTGTCCCATAACAGAACTTGATCTCCAATCTAAAAATCATGGGTTTTTGATTTTTGGTCAAAGAGCTTCTTCACTAGACTTTGATGTGTAGTAATTTGATCCACCACCATAGTTCGCTGCTCATCCATCTCAGTTAAGCACATGATCCTCTTATCGATGGAGCTTTCATATGTCTGATCTTTGACTGCCTTTGCCAATTTTAGTGCTATCAATTCCAAGGTGATTGGTATCTCTGCATTGAGACCATACAGAAGTTGGAAAGGTGACATACCTATTGCCCTCTTGGGCATGATTCTATCTACCCATAAAGTATCAACCAATGCTTTATGCCAGGTTTGTTGGTTGTCATCCACCAGCTTCCTAATGATGGTCACCAAGTTCTTGTTGCTTGATTTAGCTTGGCCATTCCCTTGTGGAAAATAATTAGAGGAATGAGAGAGAGTAATCTCATAATAAAAATAGAACCGAGTAATCTCATGGGAAGAGAAATAAGCTGCATTGTCTATCACAATCTTGGTTGGGACCCCAAACCTGGAAATGATGTTTTCCTTGAAGAAATCACATACCACTTCTAAAGTAACATGCTTGGTTGGAATTTCTTACACCCATTTAGTGAAGTAACTTGTGGCTATAAGGACACAATCATGTCCAACACTTGAAGATGGGTTTACAACACCAATGAAATCGATTTCCCATTGCTAAAATGGCTCTTTTATTACTACTAGCTTAAGAGGCAGGGCAGCTAACTTAGGTCTTCCAATGAACTGTTGGCATAGTTCACACCTTCATACCCATTTATATGCATCTTAAAACAAAGTAGGCCAGTAATACCTAGCTCATAAAATCTTATGAGTAGTTACAGGAGCAACAAAATGTCTTCTACAGGCCAGATTGTGGAAGAACTTCAAAAGTTGGTTCTGCTACTCTTTATCCATGCAACGAATGAACACTCCATCGAGGTTCCTCTTATACAGGCCATTATCCCATAGGACAAAATTGGTAGATTTCAATTTAACAGTCCTCCTTTCTTCATGAGACAGGTGAGTGGGACACTCACCATAAGTAAGGAAATGAGCAAACTAGAATACCACTCATTCATGGTGGAGACAAAAAGGACTGTTAGTGTGTCTTCAATTTCTAATTCTCCATGCCCTATTTCTTTTGGTCTATTATCAACTATCAATTGGTAGAGACCCTTTCCCCACACCAACTTCAATGGTTTGATGACTAAATCAAACTCTTGGATTTTAACAATCCAATTACCTCTTTTGGTTCCAAAAGCTTGCTAAGTTAATATGGATTTGACTATGGTATCAGGAACCAGGGTAGTAGTGTGTGAATTTAGGATGTAAATGTAGAAATGCTTCACTACTTTTACCACTACATAAGTATGTTTCTCCAAATTTGAATACTTCAACTCATGAACATTGAGAGGACAGCTCATGAAGGATATGGGAGATTCTACACCTTTTTTATTCTATTGAACTAAAATTGCTAAGAGTGTGTGCTCGAAGGCATAACTATACACTATGAAATCTTTGGTATAATCTAGACAAACCAAAATTGGGGCATGGGCAATAGCTGTCTTGATGTCTCAAAATGCCAATTTACCTTCTTTAGTCTAGCTAAAAGTGGCCTTTCCCTTCATCATGTTCACAATGTGGCAAGTCTTCTCAATGAACTCAAGAATGAACCTTTGTAAAAAATTCACCTTTCCAAAGAAAGAGTGAATTACAGTCTTACTTGTCAGAAGAGTAAGCTCCTAAATAGATTTGACACTTTCTAAGTCAATCTTTATGCCTTCTCAGGATATAATGTGTTTGAGAAGTTTCCCTTCTATTACACCAAAAATAGACTTCTTGGGATTTAGAGAAATGCCATTCTAGCGACATCATTCCAACACTTATTACAAATGGCACACATGATTAGGATGATGCTTAGAAAAGACTATTAAATCATCAAGGTACTATTAGGATGTGGAGCTAAAAGTTTCAACTAGTGCAAACATGGAGGAGGTTGCTGAGTTTTAGGGAGACCAGCATCAGTGAAGTGCAGTGCAGAAGTAAACTGACATCAGTAGGTGTGAGCTGAAGACAACCAGCATCGACAGGAGGTTGGCCGACGTTGGTCACCTCCAGACAGACAGGACTGACGTCGATCGCTTGTGGCAGTTACAAAACTATTCGTTGCACAGATAGTTAGTTCGTTGAACTGAGAGTTTGCATGTAAAGGCTAATTATAGTCTTGAGTTGCATGTCTAATTATTGTAATTAGGGTAGTCTAATTATTGTAAGCATGAGATCTATATATGGACTCATGGGCTGTATTGTAAAATTGTAGCTAGGGAGTAAGAGAGATAAATAAGCTCCTTCTAAGAGAGGAGAGTAATGGTGTGTTCCTCCTAGTGCCATAGTACCGAGGTGGGTGCTGATTTGGAGAATCAGAAGGGTTCTTCGTATATGTATGATCTTAGTCAGCAGGTGAGCATGGCTTATTTTGGAGATCTATAATGGTGAGTAAGGTCTAGTGATTTTCAAGTAGTAGCAGAGAGCAGGAGATCTACTTGGAGTATGATTGTGTACTTGGTGCACTGGTAGCATTGTTTCTAACTGGTGGAGGTGAACATCAATTCTATATTAGAGTTGATTGTTAGGATCGAGAGAGAGAGAGGGAAGAAGGTCTTGAGGTGTGGTGAGCCTTTGAGGTGGAAGAAGTGGCATCTTCTTTATTGTATATTCTTTTGAGTGATTATTAATACAATTATGTATTGTCTCTCATATTCTTGTGTTGTTTCATATTTCTAGTTACTTATTGATTTTGATTAAAATCCATGTTTAGTTGCTAATACAAGAAGTAATCATATGTGCTCTAATTGGTGGAGTAAGATCCTGACAAGTTGGTATCAGAGCCTGGTTATAGGTTCAAGAGCTAATACCATCAAGTGGTATCAAAACTTTTGGTTGGGTTGACTAACATATGGTTTCAGATCTGGTAGTGTTTGTTGATTACAGGTCACTCATAGGGGTTTCAGATCGAGTGGGAGTATAACAATGGTAGAATAAAGTAAGCTACGAATGGAGAAACTGAATAGCATGAATGGTTTGATTGATGGAAAGAAAGAGCAGAGAAAAGGAGATTGTTGGCTGGTAGAAGATCAGCGTGTAGAAGCAAATGTTGTAGGTGATGTTGCACAGGTTGCTCTGGATAATGTAGAATCTTTGTTTACAGATTCTTTTGCCTTCTTCCATGCAGCCTGAAATACAACATCTTTTCATGGGTATGTCTTTGGAGACTTTGGAGAGATTTATTTAGGGGTTGGAGAGCCTTGTCAGATGATTGGCAAAGGGGAAGTGAAGCTGAAATTGCAGACGGATGACACACAAGTGTTGAAGGAGGTCATGCAGGTTCCAATCTTGGAGATGAGTCTAATTTCCTCAAGAAATTTGGGTGATGGGAGGTGCATAGTAACTCTCATAGTGGATGCACTTGAATTAGATGGTGGTAATAAAGCAGGTATCCTTTATCTATCTACTTATATTACTGATTCACCTTCTGTTGTAGAGATGTGGCTTTGTAGGCTTGGTCACATATGTAGGAGGGGAATGCAAGTTTTTAGGCAGAGGTCAGATGTCTTTGACAAGCTAAAGAACTGGAAAGCCTTGGTGTTCATGGAGGAGATGATAGACAGAGATCAGTTGAGTGGACTTAATTATTCTGAGCAGGGCTGTGTTGATTTGAATAGGGTTTTGATCCATGGAGAGCTCATGGGTAAAAAGTTATCACTCACAGGCTAACACAGGTACCAACATTAGTTAGATAGTAATCGACATCGACAATAGGAAGAATGACATCAGTCAGACAAGAACATGCATCGGTAGAATGGATATCGGTGTCGGTCATGAAACTGACGTCGACAGTCAGGGTCAGTGCAGGGAACTGACATCGATCAGGAGCAGACTGGGAGATGGTCGAGATCTGTCACTGGGACAGATGGTGGGCAGAAAACAAGCTTTCAATAAGTTTTAAATGCCCATATGGAGGTTAGAAAGGGTAAGTGAACCTCATATTCATTGTTCACCTTCTTTATATTGCTTACTGATGGTCAAAAACTAGGAAGATGTGAAGAAGCAATGCAGGTAGAATCCAAAAATAGTGGGAGCTTGGCATGGATGAGGAGTGTGAGTCCTTGGAGAAGAACCAAATAGGTATTTGTTGGTGGAGTTGTCAGCTAGAAGAAAGCATTGAGAGATGGATGGATTTCTAGTTAAAGAAGAGAGTGGATGGATACGTGAGACAGAAGGCCAAGGTATATGGTCTTAAGGTAGTTGTAAGACAGTGGTACAGGGTTTGACAGGTGGATGACTAAGCATGGCTTCAGTCAATGTCAGTGTAACTATTGTGGTTTTATCTTACCAAGTGGATGATGAGTTGTGACATTATCTAGTTACTGTATGTGGGTGATTTGCTAGCAGGTTTGTACATACAAGGTTTTGCTGAGCTAAGGGTAAGGTTAGTTTAGAGGTATGTCATGAAGAATTTGGAGTAGCAAAATTCTTTGGCATAAGAGACATGGAGATTTTATCTCCAGTGGGAGCTGGTGTGAAGATGGTGTTGGTGGGGTTCATGATGCAAGATGCAGAATTAGAAAGCACACCAAGGGCTGGATAGTTCAAGCTGAGCTTAGAACAGGGTTCAAAATCACATGAGGTCTAGTGTAGACCTGAGTTTTCCCAAGCAGTGGGAGTTGTCAGAAAGTATGGAGCCAATTTAGGGAAGGAGTACTCAAGGGCAGTTCAGTGGATTCTCAGGTATCTGAGAAGGACTAGCAGTAGGTTAACATGTTATGCAAGGTCAAGGTCTTCACTACATGGAGTTGTAGGTTTAGATGTGGCAAGTTACTTGGATGATAGGTGTAGCATCATAGGTTGTGTGCTGGTTGGTCTTCATGATTAAGCTTGAAGAGGGATACAAGCCAGGGAATAATTAGATAGTGTATAGGTACAGGTATAGTTGCAACTATTTATCTCCAAGTGGGAGATTGTTAGGATGTAGAGCTAAAAGCTTCAACTGGTGTAAACATGGAGGAGGTTGCTGAGTTTCAAGGAGACCAGCATCGACAAAGTGTAGTGTAGAAGTAAACTGACATCAACAGGTGTGAGCTGAAGACAACCAGCATCGACAGGAGGTCGTCTGACATCAGTCACCTCCAGACAGATAGGGACCGATGTTGGTCACCTGTGGCGGTTCCAGAACTATTTGTTGTACAAATAGTTAGTTTGGTGAACTGAGAGTTTGCATGTAAAGGCTAATTATAGTCTTGAGTTGCGTGTCTAATTATTGTAATTAGGGTTGTCTAATTATTATAAGCATGAGATCTATATATGGACTCATGGGCTATATTGTAAAATTGTAGCTAGGGAGTAAGAGAGTTAAATAAGCTCCTTCTGAGAGAGGAGAGTAATGGTGTGTTCCTCCTAGTGCCACAGTACCAAGGTGGGTGCTGGTTTGGAGAATCAGAAGGGTTCTTTGTATATGTATGATCTTAGTCAATAGGTGAGCATGGCTTCTTTTGGAGATCTACAATGGTGAGTAAGGTCTAGTGATTTGTAGGTAGCAGTAGAGAGCAGGAGATCTACTTGGAGTATGATTGTGTACTTGGTGCACTGGCAGCATTGTTTTTGACTGGTGGAGGTGAACATCAATTCTATATTAGAGTTGATTGTTGGGACTGAGAGAGAGAGAGGGAAGAAGGTCTTGAGGTGCAGCGAGCCTTTGAGGTAGAAGAAGAAGTGGCATCTTCTTTATTTTATATTCTTCTGAGTGATTATTAATACAATTGTGTATTGTCTCTCATATTCCTATGTTGTTTCATATTTCTAGTTACTTATTGATTCTGGTTAAATTCCATATTTAGTTGCTAATACAAGAAGTAATCATATGTTCTCTAATTGGTGGAGCAAGATCCTGACAGGTACACCATAATGAACTTACCCATTTCATCTTTGAAAGTAAGGTCCATTACTCTCAGGAAAGTGGCACCAACATTTATCAAGGCAAATGGCATTATTTTATATGCAAAGGTGCCCCAAGGCATGGTGAAGGTAGTCTTATGCTGGTCTGCTTCACCAACTTCTACTTGATTATACCCTGAGAAACTATCCAACATTGATAACATCTTTGAACCAGTCACTATCTGAAGGACTTGATCAATGATGGGAAGAGGGTAATTATCCTTTAGGGAGGATTGATTCAAATTTTTGAAATCCATGCAGAGATAAATTTTGCCATTATTTTTTCTCATAGGGACTATGTTGGCAATCCATGTGGAATGATGGATTGGGAAAATTATTCTAGAATTTATCATTTTCTATATTTTAGATAGAATAGTACTTGATATCTTTGGATTATACTACCTAGATTTTTTCTTGTAAGGCATCAAATCACTCTTGAGAGGAATTTCATGGTGGATTTCTTCAATCCTGAGTGACTTTATATCATCATATGAGTACACCAAAACATCCATGTATTGGCAAAGTAGAGCAGTAAACTTGAACTTCTCTTCTAGAGTGCAACACTTCCCAATTTTCACCATCTCAGGATTTTCCTTGGTATCGAAATTTATCTGATCAAACTCCTGGGAGGATCTTGAATCCATTTGCTACTATTTGATGAACCTGTCATGCTTGTCAAATAGTTTCTCAAGGGAAACTAGGCCTTTTGGGATTTTATTCCCTTTCAACTGTAGGAATTCCTCATCTATGTTTGAACTTGTTTTAGGGGCTAGTTCACTACCTTTGAAGTGAAGCTGTTCGGAGCTGTCTTTTTGTTCCATGAAGGCAATGATTTAGTTGTCACCATTGAACACCTACCAATGATTGGCATTATCAAGCACACTTGGTTGAAAGACTAATTTGATAGTGTACTTGTCTCCTTTAAAATATAGGTAAGGAACCAAAAGAGTTATAGAAATAGCTAATGCATCAGCTCTATCATTGAATTCCTTGGGCACTGTAGAGATACTGAAAGCATCAAAGCTTTCAATTTGATCCCAAACTAGATTGTGGTAGTGGTGAAATCTCTCATTTTTGGTTTGGTATAGGTTCCTCACCTGACAAACCACTAGTTCAACATCTCCTTTGGCATGAAGGAGCTTGATGCCCTGGTCTTGAGTGGCCTTCAATCCAAGTAGTAGAGATTCATACTCAGTAGTGTTGTTGGTGTTGCTGAACTGTAACTTGTATGAAGAAGGAAAAATATCTCCTTGAGGAGATATCAACATAATCTTGGCTCCTAAACTGGTAGAGGACTAACTACCATCAAATTCTAGTATCCATACATTATCAAGAACTATTTTTACCTTAGATTCTTCTTCATTTGGAGGGGAGGATTCTTCTACACTTCTACTATGTTCTACCAATCCTTCTACTATTCTATCTAAACCTATTTTTAGACTGCCATTTTCAAAAGTTTCATTAGTTGCCACATAAACCTCCTCCATGGATAAGAAGTAATTACCCATGCATGAAGAATCAAATAGAATTTGAGCTTCAGGCACTGATGTTTTAGTGACAACGTATTTTGTTTCCTTCTCAGGGAGTAGCATCTACATGACACCTTTAATTGGGATTCTTGCTTCAGATAGGTCCATACTTAACTCACCAAAAACATCCTTGCAGAAATTTAGCCCAAGAAGGATGCTGTATGAGGTTGGGATGTTGGCCACCAGGACTGTCATCTTGATTCTCTTATCTAGGAATGCCATAAATGCAAATTAGGCATCCTTGATTTGTGTTAGCAGTGGCACTTATTTTTTCTCTATGGAGAAACATCTCCCAAATGTCTTGGTTAGCATGAGTCCAAGAGATTCTACCACTTTGGTAGGCATGACATTGTCAGATGCCCCTAAGTTTATGATGCAATTATTTAGCTAGTGTCCATTTATCAGTAGGGAGACATAAAATAGTTTTGTCCTCTCAGGAGCAGTAGGAGGAGCAATGACAAGATTGTTTTGGGTAGACATGTTCCTTGGGGAGTCATGAGTTACCTTTCTAACATCTTGTCTTATAGGGATGGTTTGGTTCTTCACATATTGAACCAACTTATCCAACTGCTTGGGGTTGGATTGCAGGAATTCAAATTCAGACATTTGAATTTTAGTTTTATTGACATGGTCGACTATGTCAAACATTTGAAATGAATTAAGAGTAGGGAAAGGCAATTCATCCTTTTGGTTTTTAGGGGGGGAGGACTGATCTATGAAATTAAAGTTGAAGGTGCAAAAACATTTGGGGTACTTACTTTTTCATTACTCACTGGGTCCTTGAGCTGGAAAGGTAGAGAAGTTCCTCGTTTGGCAATTGAAATTTTAGGTTGAGCTTGCTCTTCTATTTTTTCCTTATTAGCTTGTTGGGCTAACTAGTTCTTGGACTAGGTGAATACATCGTATGATCCATCAACTACTTTACCTTCACTTCCAGATTCATCCTGGTAATTCAAGAAATTGATGTTAGAGTCACCAGCCAATTCTTCTTCTCCCTCTGTGAAGAGATTAGCATCATCTTCTAGGTTCAACTCAGGTTGGAAAGAGAAATTTGATTCGAATTCAAGATATCTAACTACTAAATTGGTTAGAGGTGCTTCAATGGCAAGCTTCCCCTATAGGGGAGGAAGATGATTTGGCTGCCCTTGGTTCCTAACAGCATTGCCTTGGTATGATCGATTAGGGAATGTCTTCCTTGGTATATCTTGGTACAAAGGAGTAGAAGACATCCCTTGGGCCATTTTCTTTCTAAGAGCTAGCAACTCATTTGCCAAATTCTATACCATTAGATCAGTGGTGCATGTAGATGGATATTCTAATGTTGAAGAAGATTTACCTCTGTTAGGAACTCTTCTTATCTTTTCTGCCAAGATAAGATCATCTTCCACCTTAGTGGCCAAATCTTGATCAGCAGTAAGGTCTATGTGGCCAGCACATCTCAGCAAAAAACTCACTTCAGATCATTGATAATTGATGAAAAAACATTTAAGATTCACAGGTGTTGGTCGAGTAATTGTAGGAATCCTATTCCTCAGCTTGTCAAATTTGGATATGAAGTCCCTCATAGGTTCATGAGGTTTCTTCTTCATTTGTGTGAGCTGCGCTAGTAGGGCATGTGCATCTTTTGTAGGCTTGAACTTGGCTTCAAATTTAGCTTTAAGAGTTTTCTAGTTAGTCACTGACTGAGCCTATAGGTGGTAGAACTAGTCTGCAGTAACACCTTGTAATGTCTCTATGAACAACCTAACTACTACATCCTCATAATCCAAACCTATCATGCCACAGGCTATGATGAAAGCTATAATGTGTTCATTAAGATGAACTCTCCCATCACCAAAGAATTTTGAAAAATTCTTCCTTGAATTGTGTGGTAGCTCATGTAGAGGTGGAGTTAAATTGAGTGGGCCAAAAGAGTTACCCTAGGGGCCTTGAACCACCATGATTTGACTATGGAAAAGGGGGATAACAAATATATGTGGATATGTATAGACAAAGCTCTGATAGCAATAGAAAAATAAGCTCTGCTAATAATAGAAAAAGAAGCTCTACTTTGTATTAGTGACCTGGTATTGGTAGGAGGAAAACTCTTAGTTCATTAAACTTGAAGTTGTGGAGGAAACAAATCAAAATTACCCTGCTGCACCAACTCAAAAATAGGTTCCAAAACACCCTGAGATCTATGGCTTCTTTATATAGTGTGGAGTTACCTAATTGTAAAGTAAAAATGGAAAAGAATTGGCCCTACTTCAACTTGAAGATTGAGGCTTCAAACTGCATGCTCTTCCCCAGTAGAGTCACCAAAAACATGTTAGGTGAATATTTTGTCACCAGCTAATTGATGGGAAAAATAGGTTACTTCAACCACAACATAAGGAAATTGGTCAGCCAAGTGTGCAGGTCTACCATATCAAAATGGGACAAATCTCTCCTCTCAGCAAGGGGAGGTTCCCTATAACTTATGAGGAGCTATATACTATATGTATGCAGAAAATAACACTCTGGGTAGGATAACACCATACATCTCTCTTTTTTTAGAGATGATGTTCCTAAACAAAGGAGAAAATCTTGGTGAAATCATTAGAGGCACTTGTCTTCTTTCAAAATTATTTTGTAGTAAATAGTAAGAATCTTTTTTAGTAGTAAAAGTAACTAGAATAGGGTGTAATCACCAACAGACTGAGACGTAGCACAAAGTCTCCACCTTAACTGCCAAGGAGTGAAATACGAAGGATAATGGGGGCACAAAGTCATCCCAAGATCCTTTACAAAGAAAAAAACTAAAAATGCACACACTAAAGATAATTGTGGTAGCACAAAGTCTCTCCATAGTTGGCTTTAGGACACCTTCTTAATTACTTCCACTAGTTTTGCTTATTTCATTAAAATGGACAAGAATGCATTCAGGAAATAGACATAAGAAAAATCTCCTAAGTGACACAAGCTATAATAGCATAAAGTCTAAAAGTAACCTACTTTCTCATTCAAATAAAGAAATATGATTAACAATCTGAGCTCAAAGTCTTAGTAATCATCTTTCAATTTGGCAGAGTTTTACTTCTATATTTAAAATATCTCTTTTGCATAAAAGAAGAGATTACAATATATAGTAGCTAAGAAAGACTTGGTGATTTTTTTATGGAATGGCCCATGTTGCATTCAATTCCTTTAATGCATTTCCAGTTCTATCAAGGGGCCATGTTGGAACAAGGCATCGGCCTTGACTTTGGTGTACAAAAACATCTCGAATGTCTTCTCTTCAACATGGGTTGTTTGGTCTTTCTCCAAATATGTACACGGCTGTCCCCTCACTTTTATTACAAGGGAGAAAAATAGGCCATGCCTTTTAGTGTTTGCGAGCTCAAATGTCTACTTAGTGGACTATTCGACCTACTGGAAATAGCTCCTACACAGATATTTTAGTATCTCCTGTAGTTTTTCCCTCTTTCCTTGTGATCCAAGCTCTCGGGCTATCTCCTTTCTTTTTTGCAGGCTCTTTTGGCTTCTTCTTCAGCTAGTCACTTAGTTTGGTTTTCAAGTTTTGTTCCATATTTGAAAATGAATAGATATTTCATTATCTTGAATTTGATGTTCATGGGGATGTCACTAGTTTCTGGTCATTTGAACCACTTTGAACTATGAACCTTTGAAACATGAGAGTTCATTGGTTTAATGGTTCAACAATCATGTGGTCTTATTGGCTCCTTGGTTGCATCACTTCTTTGGTTCATTCACTTTCCTGGTTCATTGGTTGAACCATCCCTTCAGATTGGTCTTCTAGAATCTTCCACATCCTTCCTTTGTTCAAAGATTTCTTTGAACTGTTGAACCTTTGAACCTTTTTGGTTCAGGGTTCAACAGTTCATTCTCTTTCTTAGAATCCTTTATTTTTCTAAGTCTCTCGAGCTTTGAAATTCCTTTGGCTTTATGTCTATGGAACCCCCCCAAACGGAAGGTGTCTCTTCGGGCCTTGAAAAAGGTCCATTTCATGGTCTCTGAGAGTCCCCCACAAGGGTACATACCCTTTGGGGTCATTCAAGTGGCCTTCTTCAAATCCTTTAGACAAAATGTCTTAAGGAATTCCTTCAAACATTTTGTTTGAAGGAAATCTTTCCTTTGCCTTAGCCGCTTTCTGTCGGGCCTTTGATCATTCCTTCAGACAAAATGTCCAAAGGATTTTACTTGTAAAATTCCATCGTGGAAAATCCCTCTAAAAGATATATTTTTGTTCCTTTTGCCCTCCACAAGGGCACTTGTCCTTTAGGCTTTGGGGTACCTTCCTTTGAACCTTTCGATTAAACCAACCAATTGAACCAACAAATGGCTCAACGGTTCAATTTTTTGTTTGAAGCCTTCTTTCATTTAAGTCTTTTGATCTTATTGAACTTGTTGGACATTTGAACCTGTTGAACCATTTTGGTTCAAGGTTCAATGGTTCATTCTTTACTCTTTGAAGCCTTCTTTTCTTCTAAGTCTTTCAAAGCCATTGAACCTACCGAAGCGGTTGAAATTTGAACTTGCCGAAGTGCTTAACTCTTTAAGTCTATTTATGTCATTGGACCTTTGAACCCATTGAACCTTTGGAAGTGGGGTTCAATGGTTCAATGGTTCAATCCTCTATTTGAAGCTTGCTGAAGGACCTTTTGGTTGAACCTCGGTGTTGAACTAGCCTTGAAAATGCCTAAGTGTTGGAAATTTGTTCCTTTATGAGAGCTTGTCTATTGAAGTTGTTGAACCTACAAGTCCCTTAGCTGAAAAATCTTGAATAATGAAGAATTTAAATACTCAAAACAATTTTTTGAGAAGGGAAGAGAGAATTTTGGCTTGTAGGACCAAAATAGTTCATATGTTGTCCCAAAAATGAGTGACACATTTTGGGAACAACAAATATTTCATTTTAACTAATGCTGATTTGAAAGAGGTTGATGTGGATTTGTAAATATCACACTATATAAATCATCTCTAGGCTAAATTATTCTTACTTTGCATCCAATAATTTCTCACAAGACAAGCTTATTTCCTTCCAAGGTAAAACCCAAAGCAATGACTCCTCAAGTATAGAAATAGGATAATTATGAGTTGTAATAATGTGAAAATGAATTTTATTTTCTATTAGATTGAAGTGATGGTGGTATTTATAGATAAATATTGAACCTAAACCCTCAAGGGAATTTATCTAATAGAATCGATTGACTCTATTTTATTAGGTGAGAATGATAGTCATTAGGTCTTGAACTAGGTTAGTCGAGCCGATGTAGTTTCGTAATGTGTGATCAATACCTAACATGATTAACCTGACTAACATTGTAGTAAAATTAGGGTGTTTTCTTAGTTAAGGGCTATTTTAGAAGGTGAATTTCTTAGAGGAGAGGACAAATGGGTTTTATTTACTAAGGGATTCGGATAAAAGTAACTTGTAGTGGTTTTAGGTAATGTTATAGGGACCAACAATCTTATAAAGCACCAAAGGTCTACCCACCCATTTCTCAGTGGATCTTGTAAGGCATGCACTTATAGAGATTGAAACTTGATAGGTTTATCAAAGAGAGAAATCATCAGTAAATAATAAAGTTTAAAAAAAACTGTGTATACATATGCCCCAATCAAAGCTCATCATGTGTCATAGAGTTGTAACATGGGAAAGTGCTTTGAGAAATAAAATAGAAAAACAAAATATTGAGATAATAAATTATAGTAAAAAGTAAAAGAATAAATGAAATTAAAGAATTGAAAAATACATACCTTCACTTAACTTATTTCTATGGAAAAGAGGTTGCATGAGAAGTAGGTATAAGAGACATCCAATGCAAGGAACATTAGGTGGACCTTAAAAAAATAAAATTATTTTTTTTTTCAAAAATATGGGGTGAATATAAAGAATTTATCTATATTTTTAGGATTTCAAAACTTCTTATAGTTTGTAAAAACATAATTATGAGAAAAATACAAAATTATTTTGTAAATATTTGCTAGGTAAAGATTTTGTAAATTTTAAATGTGTAATAGAATTTTAACTATTCATTTGAAAGTTTAGTATTTTGAGAAGCCAAAGCTCTATGTGACCTAGAGGAGTGATGAGAGAGATGATGAAATAAATGTGAGGAACGTGAGGGGGACACATTATGGCTGCTAAGAGCATGATCCAGGTATGGGATGTATTAAATTTGAAGTTTTTATTATTTTTAACTATAAATGAGGTAGATTTGGAAACTTACATGTTGGGGCAAAGCCATGCGGTGGAATTTACCCCAATATTTTTTGGGTTAGAGTAAAAATTAGGATAAATATGGATAGGGATAAAAATAGGGTCATTTAATGGCTAAGGCATTAATGATGAGGGTGTTTAAAATCAATGCATAAAAGGAATGGGATTAGCCATGACAACATAGTTTTTAAATTAATAGGTTGATGTTAGTGGCTAATTGGATAGTATTGGACCAATTTAGTTAGTTTTTGAATGGTCTACTATGTTTATGTTGGTTGATCTAGTGTAATATTGTATAATTGGCTGACTATGTATGTGATAGAGAATTTAGTAATTTTGTTAAGTAATTGAATGCGTATAGGAAATGAATAACTATGTTTGTTTAATGGCCAACTTCATATGAAGTGATTGACATAACAGGGTTATCTGGATGACTGCATATCAAGTGGTCAATTTAGTTTGATTAGCTAGCCAAATTCATATGGAGTGGTTGGTGTAGTTATATTAAGTGGTCAACTTTGCATGAAGTGGATTATGTAGTTACATTAGGTAGCTGAATTTTCAAGAATTGGCCAATACATTTTGAAGTTGATAGTGGCTGACATAAAAAATATATTATTGGATAACATAGTTAGTTATGTGGCTGACATAGTATACAGAGTTGATAAATATAAAACATAGGTTGATGACGTAGTTAACTTAGAGCTAAATATATGTATTTTTTATTTTTTTAATAATTGGATGATGATTTGATATAGAGAAATGATACATGCTTTATGTTTTGATATTTTTCAGAGATGATGTAGAATTTGGTGACTAGTGGACATAATTTTGTTATTGTATTTTTTAGACAAATTAGAAATAGATGATAAAGAATGGTTGATGACATTAGGTTTTAAAGGCATTACATAGATTTGGTACATTCCTTTGATTGTTGACTTAATATCCATGTTCTTAAAGACACAAGAGTAACTAAATAACACTTTTAGGTGGGTGGTGGATGGGGATACCATTGAGGTGGGTATCACCCTAGAGGATGTCCATACAATATTAGGACTTCCTATTATTTATAATACTCTTGATATAGATGATAAGAGATGATATTTATTTGTATGGATGACTATATTAGAGAGATATTTTAGTGGTTTATGAGTTTTTTAATTTTATGTCTATGTGTCATCCATTCTATATATTTAGAAGGGCATTATTATCCTTATGATAGATCATGTACTAAATCATAAGTCAAATGGGAAGGTTATACTAAATTTGGTTATTGAGAAGTGTTGTCATTAATGTAAAGGTTGATGTCATTGATGTCAAGGTGTATTTGGTGAAGATGCATGGTAAGTGAACTTTGAGGTATGAGCCTGCATGTTTGATGTGACAAGGAAACCATGTGATAAGAGATAATTTAAAGGAAACCTAATGATTATTCTATTATTTTATTTCAAGGTTTAGGTCAAGTGAGCATTAAGGCATGTTTGAGTATGAGTTCTTGAGTACAAGGTGTCTTGAGAAGCCTAGTATAGACCCTGTGAGAAGGTGTGCATAGTGAAGTAAGTAAGCACAAGATTGTGATAGGTTTTTTGGCATTATGTGATAATTAAAGATAATTTTAGAAGTGTTTCAAGGTTATTTTTCAAGCTTTAAGTGCTTAAGAAGCCTAGTCATGACACTAGTCATATCATGAAGAGACCTTATGAGAAGATATGATTATGTTGTCTTGTTGAGATGAGTGAACATAAGAATTAATGGATGTATAATGTTTATTTATAATTAATATGAGGCATTTAAACACTCATTAGAATCTCAAGGTGAGCCTATAGGGGTAGTATCTATAGATCAAGAATGCAACTAAGACCCTGCTTGGCCTAATGAGGCATCATGATCGATTATCAAGACATATGAAGTATGCATAGAACTATTTAAGAACTATAGAGGTTTATTTATTATGTGAGTGAGTTTGATAGCACATGGAAAGATACATGAAGGTCAATTTCAAGGGATAATGTGATTTGTAGATCAGGGTCTAAGAGAGAAAAGAGAGAGAATATGGCCTAATGGGTTATGAATTTATGTTTCCAAGGAAAGTATGGATATGTGAGTGTTTTTATAAGTATGATATGTTTTATTAAATAATTTTCAAATATTTTTAGGTCATGTTTTTCAATAAAAATCATGAAAAGTGGTTTTGAGGTCTCTCGAGTACATAAAATGAAGGCATACAAACTTGAGAAGGTCTTTCAGGTGTTCATTGGCATGTATAACCTATAAAAGGGAAATAGAGATGTTAAGGATAGATGGGGAAGGGTAATAGATAATAAATTTAGGCATTGGTTTTAGATTTAAGGGGCAATCCTTTATGAACAATCATTAGCATCAAATCTTGTGTTAAACCTCTCTAAAACCCTAACAAGGACCTGATGTTAAATATATTGTTAAAAATAATAAAAAATGGTCTAAAATGAATATAAAAACTAATGGATAATGTATTACACTCTCCCAAGCACCTCTATGTGTGATTAAGTTATGAAGTGTGTGAGTAGACCCCATAAGGAAAGTGCTAGTTTATCAAAGTTTTGTTATAGCAGTTAGAGTTTGTTGGGTGAATATTTTGTCACCAGCGTACTGATGAGAAAAATAGGTCTAATCATCCACAAAAAGGGAGATTGGTCATCCAAAGTTTCAAGTTTACCACATCCAAAGGGGACAAATCTCTCCTCTCATCAAGGGGAGGTTCCTTATAAATATGTAGGAGCTATATACTATATATGTAAGCAGAAAATAACACACAGGCATAGAATACAACATTCATCTCTCTTCTTTCAGAGATGAAGTTCACAAACAAAGGAGAAAATCCTAGTGAAAAAATTGAAGGCACTTCTCTTCTTTTAGAAGTGTTCTTGTAGGAAATAGTAGTTCTTTCAGGTAGTAAAAGTAACTGGTAACACAGGCACAATAACTAGTAGGATGAAGTATAACACAAAGTCTACATCTCAACTTACCAAAGAGTGAAATATGAAGGACAATGAGGGCATAAATTCATCCCAAGGTCCTTTACACAAGAATAGAATATGAAGGATAATGAGGGCACAAAGTCATCCCAAGATCCTTTACATAGGAACAAAAAACAAATACACACTGAAGATAACTATGACAATGCAAAGTCTAAAAGTAATTGGCTTCAGGACATCTTTTAGGTTACTTCCACTAGCTCTGCTTGCCAAATTAAATAAACAAGAACACATTCAAAAGACAGACATAAGAAAAATCTCCTAAAATGATATAAGCTATGATAGCACAAAGTCTACAAATAACTTGCTTTCTCATTCAGATAAAATGATATGAACAACAATCTGAGCTCAAAGTCTCAGTATTCACCTTTCAATTTGAATAGATTTTTGATTTTGGTAATGGGAAGATCTCTCTAAAACAATAAAAGAGATTACAATATATAGCCACCAAGCAAGGCTTGGCACTCTTTCTCATGAGACAGCCCATGCTGCAATCAACACCTTCAATGTGCCTTTAGTTTTGTCTAGAGGGACCATGCCTGGAATAGTGTGTTGCCTTAAATATGGCATGTCCATTCATCTAATATGTCTCTTCCTGAGTTTGGATCATTTGGTCTATCCCCCTTGATGTCTGTGTAGTTGTCCATTTTGCCTTTACTCCAAGTGAGACAAATAGGTGGATCCTTCAATGTTTGTAGGCCAAAATATCTGCTTAGTGGACTATTTCACCTATTGAAATTACTTTTACATAGATATTTTGGGCTTTTCCCTCTTTCTACTTTTGTCTTTTCCATCTTTGTCTCTTCCTAAAATTTAAGCTCTTAGGGTTACATTCCCAGCTTTACTGGCTCTTTACTCTCCTTTTCTCAGTGGTTCTTCCTTTTGGCCATGGCCTTAAGGTCTTTGAATGCATTTAGGTCTATGCTTAAATCTATAAGGATCAACAGCTATTTCATTTCCATGAATTTGATGTCTTCAGGCCTATCATATTCCTTGGAAATTCCTTTAGCTTTCTTGTTTGATCCTTCCTGAAGGGGACTTGCCCTTCTGGGTCTTGAGAAAGGTCCCTTTTTCTTAGCGAGAGCCCCCCTGTAAGGGCACATACCCTTTGAGTAGTCTACAGATAGCCTTCAGGGTTCTTTTTCCTCGGCATGATTTTCCTTCATCAGCAGATTTTCACTTCAGTCTTTTTCCCACCAGGATTTTCCTTCAGACAAAATGTCTGAAGGAATTCCTTCAAACAAAATGTCTAAAGGAAAGCTTCTTTTCCTTAGCCGTTTCAATCATTCCAATTTCTTTCAGCTTTCTTCCTGAGTGAATTCCTTCAGACAAAATGTCTGAAGGAATTTTGCCTTGGTCATTTTCTTAGGGAAAAACCTTTTTGAAGTAATTCTATTGGCCTCATTCACTTAGTCATTTCCTTCAGCCTTTGAACAAATCTGAAGGAATTCTATCTTTTCTACCTTCGCTCACTGCCCTCCATAAGGGCACTTGTTCCTTTGGCTTTGGGGCAGCCCCTTGAACCTGCTGATTGAACTGACCGATTGAACCAACTTTGGTTCAATGGTTCAATGGTTCAATCAGTTCAATCTCTTTATTTGGCTAAGTATTTTGATCACTCAAAAAAAATGCATTGAACCATATGGCCATTAAACCTATTGAACCATTGAACCCATTGAACCAACCTTGAAATTGCCTAATTATTGAGAGCTTGTTTCTTTCCTACAGAGTCCATAGAAGCCAACCAATAGAGTCCATAGAAATGAGTTCATAGATCTGGGGGAGTCCATAGATGTGAGAAACTGACCTACAATGTCTATAGTTTTGAGGCTTTGAGAGTCCGTATATTTGAGCTTGCCTGTAGAGTCCGTAGAAGCCAAGTCTGTAGTTTTTTCTAACTTTGAAAGAGTCCATAGAAATCTAGCTTGTAGAGTCCGTAAAAAATATTTGTGAAGTTCATAATTCCACCTGTAGAGTCTGTAGTCCCAAGCCTACAGAGTCTATAGATCCAAGCCTATAGATTTCATAGATTTAAGCCTGTAGAGTCTATAGATTTAAGCTTATAGAGTCCATAAATTTCTAGAAAAGCTTTGAGAAATGAAGGACTTGAATGCTCAGAGAAATTTTTGAAAAGGGGAGAGATGATTTTGGTCTGATGAACCAAAATAGTTCATAGGTTGTCTTAAAAATGTCACTCATTTTTGGGGACAACAACTGGCTCCAATTAGGGAACTTCCTTCAGTTAAAAACTTGGAATATCTGAGGGGAGTAGAAACCAGAATTTCCAGTGCCTTTGAAGTATGCCATTTGGCTATGGAGTCATGCTACCCAAAAATAAAGGTTCAAAAGAAAAAGAAAAAGAAAATGAAAAGCAAAAAATAGAACCAAAGACTATACAAATGTACATATGTATAGGTGAACTTATCTGATACTTAAAGAATTGAAGTGATTCAGACATTGGCCATTATGAGATAATGAAGGTGGCATTCCATCCTGATAAACAAATAGGAAACCATTTTGTCCCCATAATCGATGATGGGTGAATGGAACTCTCCACAAAGAATCACATTTTTTATGCACTCCTTTTGGCTCTCTCTTCTTGCCCCATGGCAAGATGTGGTCTTCAATCTGAAAAACATAAATCTTTACTCTCTTGGCAAAGAGTTCCTCTTGCTAACTTTGGAGCACAGAAGTATGGTCCACTACCATAACTTGTTGTTCTGCTAGTTCAGTCCAACACAAGTTTTGATTGTCCCCCTTAGACCCTTGACAAACCATTAGCTTAACATCTCCTTTAGTGTGAAGGAGTTTGGCATCTTCATCTTAAGCAGCCTTCAATCTGGGCAAAAAATATTCATACTCAGTAGTGTTGTTGGTGTTGCTAAAATACAACTTGTGTGAAGGAGGAAGAATATCTCCTTAAGGAGATATCAACACCATCCTGACTCCAACACTGGTAGAGGAATTACTGCCATCAAATTCTCAGATCCAAACATCATCAAAAACTGATCTTCTATCAGATTTCTCTTTATTAGAGATGGAAGATCCTTTTTTATTTATACTGCACCCTACCAATTCTTTTGATGTCTTGTTTGAATCAAGTCTTGGATTGCCAGCTATAGGTCTTTCATCTACAGAAACATGAACATCCTCTATGGACAAACAATAATTACCCCTACTTGAAGACTCAAATAGAATCTAAGCTTTAGGTGTTGATGTCTGAGTGACTGGGATGGGTATGTTCCTTGGGGGATCATGAGTTACCTTTCTAATCTCTTGTCCTGCAAGGATGGCTTTATTCTTCACACACTCTACTAACCTATCCAACTACTCAAGGTTGGCTTGTAGGAATTCAAATTTAGTCATTTGAATTTTAGTTTTCTTGACATGGTCGACTTTGTCAAATGACTAAAATGGACTTGGAAGAGAGGATGGGAGTTCATCCTTTTGGTTTTGGGGAGGGGGAGGACTGATCTGTGAAGTTGAATTAGAAGGTGCAGAGATGTTTGGGGTACTTACTTTTTTGGCAACCATCAGGTCCTTTGGCTCGAAAGGTAGAGAACTTCCTTGATTGGCAATTGAGATTGTAGGCTGAGCTCACTCCTCTATTCTTTCTTTATCAACTTGCTGGGTTGACTGATTCTTGGACCGGGTGAACATAATGTATGATCCCTCAACTATTTCACCTTTACTTTTGGGTTCATCCTGGTAATTTAGGAAACCAATGTGGGAGTCACCAACTAGTTCTTCTTGATCTTTCATGAAGAGATCAACATCATTTTCTTTCTCAAACTCAAGTTGGAAAGAGAAATCATGTTCTATTTCTAGATATCCAACTGCTAAGTTGGTTGGAGGCACTTCAAGGGCAAGGTTCCTCTATGGGGGAGGAAGACAATTTGGCTACCCTTGATTCCTGGCATCATTGCCTTGGTACACCTAATTTTAAAATGTCTTCCTTGGCATATCTCGATAAGGAGGAGTAGACATACCTTGGGCCACTTGCTTTTTCGATGCTAGCAGTTCATTTTCTAGCTTTTGCACCATTTGATTAGTGGTGCCTATAGATGGATACTCAAAAGATGAAGAGGATTTACCTCTGTTATGATCTCTCCTTATCTTTCCTATCAAGATAAGGTCATCTTATACCTTAGTAGCCAAGTCTTGAGTAGCAACAAGGTCTATGTGTCTAGCCCATCTTAGTAAGAAACTCACTTCAGGCAGCTGTGAATTGATGAAGAAACACTTGAGATTCTGAGGTGTTGGTTGGGCGATCATGGGAATCTTGTGCCTTAGTTTGTTAAAACTAGCAATGAAGTCTCTCATAGGTTCATGGGGCTCCTTCTTCATCTGTGTGAGCTGGGCCAACAAGGCATGTGCATCTTTTATAGGCTTAAACCTTGCTTCAAACTTGGCTTTGAGTGTGTCCCAATCAGTTACTAAACTAGCCTATAGATGGTAAAACCAGTTTGTAGTAGCACCTTGTAGCATTTCCATGAAAATCCTAACTTCCATGTCTTTAAATTCCTCTCATATTACGCCATAGGCTATGCTAAAGGCTGCAATATGTTCATCAGGGTGAACTCTCCCATCACCAAAGAATTTGGGAAAATTCTTCCTTGAGCTGCATGGAATTTCATGCAGTGGTGAATTAAGGTTCAATGGATCAAAATAGTTACCCAAGGGCCTTGAGCCATGATTTGATTATGTAAAAGTGGGATCACAAATTTGGGTGGAGTATAGATAGGCAAAGCTCTGCTAGCAGTAGAATAGAAGCTCTGCCTTGTGTTGGTGACCTAGTAGGGGTAGGAGGAAGAATCCTAGTGATATAAGAACAATATACTAAAATGATACAAGCTATGACACCACAAATTTTGCAAACAACTTGCTTTCTCATTTAGATAAAATGATATGAACAACAATCTGAGCTCAAAGTCTCAGTATTTGCCTTTCAATTTGGACAAAGTTTTTGCTTTTGGTAATAGGAAGATCTCTCTAAAACAATAAAAGAGATTAAAATATATAGCCACCAAGCAAGGCTTGGCACTCTTTCCCATGGGACAACCCATGCTACAGTCAATGCCTTCAATTTTATCTAGAGGGACCATGTCTGGAATAGTGTGTTGCCTTAACTATGGCATGTCCATTCATCTAATATGTCTCTTCCTGAGTCTAGATCATCTGGTCTGTCCCCTCTAATGTCTGTGTAGCTATCCATTTTGCCTTTACTCCAAGTGAGACAAACATACAAAGCATTCAATGTTTGCAGGAAAAAATATCTACTTAGTGGATTGTTCCACCTACTAAAATTAATTCTGCATAGATATTTTGGGCTTTTCCCTCTTTCTAATTTTGTCTTTTCTAGCTTTGTCTCTTCTTAGAATTTAAGATCTCGAGGCTACATTCCCAAATTTACTAGCTCTTTACACTCCTTCTAGCAGTGATTCTTCCTTTTGGCCTTGGCCTTAAGGTCTTTGAATGCATTTGGGTCCATGCTTAAATCTGCAAGGATCAACGGCTATTTCATTTCCTTGAATTTGACGTCTTTGGGCCCATCATATTCGTTGGAAATTCCTTTAGCTTTCTTGTTTGATCCTTCTCGAAGGGGACCTGCCCTTCAGGGTCTTGAGAAAGGTCCCTTTTTCTCAATGAGAGCCCCCCTGCAAGGGCACATACCCTTTGGGTAGTTTTCAGATGGCCTTCAAGCTTCTTTCTCCTTGGTAGGTTTTTCCTTCATCGATGAACTTTCACTTCAGTCTTTTTCCCATTAGGATTTTCCTTTGGACAAAATGTCTGAAGGAAAGCTTCTTTTCCTTAGCCATTTCAATCATTCCAATTTATTTGGGCTTTCTTCTCAAGTGAATTCTTTCGGACAAAATGTTTGAAGGAATTTTGCCTTGGTCATTTTCCCGAGGAAAAACCTTTTTGAAGGAATTATTTTGGCCTCCTTCACTTAGTCATTTCCTTCAGCCTTTGAACAAATCCAAAGGAATTCTATCTTTTCTACCTTTGCTCACTACCCTCCATAAGGGCACTTATTCCTTTGGCTTTGGGGTAGCCCCTTGAACCTGCCAATTGAGCCAACTTTGGTTCAATGGTTCAATGGTTTAATCGGTTCAATCTCTTTATTTTGCAAAGTCTTTTAATCGCTCAAACAAAATGTGTTGAACCATATGGCCGTTGAACCTATTAAACCATTGAACCCATTAAACTAACCTTGAAATCACCTAAGTGTTGAGAGCTTGTTTCTTTCCAATAGAGTCCATAGAAGCCAACATTTAGAGTCTGTAGAAATGAGTTTGTAGATCTGGGGGAGTCTGTGGATGTGAGAAACAGGTCTGCAGAGTCTATAGTTTTGAGGCTTTGAGAGTTCATAGATTTGAGATTACCTGGAGAGTTCATAGAAGCCAAGTCCATAATTTTCTCTAAATTTTAAAGATTCCATAGAAATCTATCTTGCGGAGTCCATAGAAACCATCTGTGAAGTTCATAGTTCCACCTGTAGAGTTCGTAGTTCCAAGCCTGTAGAGTCTATAGATCCACGCCTGTAGAGTCTATAGATTTAAGCCTAAAAAGTCCATAGATTTAACCCTATAAAGTATTTATATTTCTAGAAAATCTTTGAGAAATGAATGACTTGAATGCTCAGAGTAATTTTTGAAAAGGGGAGAGATGATTTTGGTCTACTAAACCAAAATAGTTCATAGGTTGTCCCAAAAATGTCACTCATTTTTGGGGACAACAGAGTTGACAAAGTCAATGTATGAAAATGGATGGAGTATGAAGTTTGAGACTCATGTATCACATAAATTAATGTTTTTGGATAATTTAAATCCTTCAAGTATGCTAAACTAGTCATCCAAGTTAGCCAGTTGTTAATAGGCCTAATGGTGAAAATAGTGAAAAATCTAGGCAGCAGTGATAATATGATTAGGGATGTGTTATCATGAAATATTGATAAAAAAAATAAAATGGACATTTTTTTAAATTAATTTTAATACATTATAATGTTTTATATAAGTTTTGGAGGTCAGTGGTTATAGTAATTTTTTTTTTCACAAGTTCACTTGTCTAGCTCAGTAAGGTCTGTGTATAGTGAGGTTATGAGATTGGTCTGCAAGACTAATATTTTCATTAGACCATATTATATTTATATATAATAATTTTTTAATTATCTAATAAAATCATATAAATTCATCATAGTTCATTGAAAATGTCTACATAGGTGTTGAAGGTCTGAGTCACCATGACTGTGCTTTAAGGTAATTTGTCAGTTCTGGGTAAGCAAATTATAGTGATGAGTTTGAGTATCTATGCCATGATTTTATGTATCTAGTGCATATGGTGTTTATTTTTGTGAATTTAAATTACTTATAATTATTTTTTAAATCTTTGAAATCAGGATAAGAGGTTGAAATATTGAAGCTGAAATGGCTTGTCTAGTTCTAGTTTGATTGTGTGTAGTGAGGACAAAAGATTGGTCTGCAAGACCAATATTTGACATTAAACCTTATGATTTTTGAATTTTAAAGTGGTATATATATGTAAAATTATATTTTTAAATTATAATTTGTCATGGGAAGTGTTATTTCATATGTTTAATATCAAGTTGTTCATGATTGGGTTTTGGAGTGTTCTGGTAGTTTTGAGTGGGCTATTTGCAGAGAAGTATTTGAGTTATTTTGACATAAGTTGTGAAGTATAAATAAAATGGATTTTTTAAAGGTAATTTAGTTTATATAAATTTTATTTATTGACATGGTTATGTGAATAAATTTTGTACATGATTTTATTTTATTTGGAATACTTTCTATAGGTTCACAGGCCTTATTGTGAACGGTACTAATGGTGTGCTTCAAGTGGTGATTGGACATAAAAGGTGTTATGAAGCATATATGATATTATTATTGGTATATTTTATTATTATATGATATTTTATTTTCAATTTTTTATTTTTAAAGTGTTTCAAATAAGGCAAAGTGTAATGTGTCCTAAAGTAGACCTAATGGGATTAGGTCTCTATGAGACCTAAAGATGAACTAAGGCCTAATTGAGACATGTTAGACCTAAAGGGACTCAAGTATCATTTGATTCATGTTTATCATATGTCATAAGATATATTAAGTTTCCTACCTTATAAGTTAAGGGTGATTAGCTGATCAATAGGTATATGAACAAGGAATGATATATATACAAGGTAGTTTTAGGCTTATTTGAAGTAGGATGAGAGGATGTGAATGATATAGAATTTTTTTGAGTAT